>DF239031.1:134291-303874 GCA_000507305.1 Breviolum minutum Mf 1.05b.01
GTGGGGGGGGGCCTTGGAACAGCACAGGGGCCCCCAGTCTTTGTTTGCAGGTGGAGACATCTATTCAACATCATCTTGTGAGTGGTCACCTATTCAACATCCTCTTGTGAGTGGTCATCTATTCAACATCATCTTGTGAGTGGTCCTCTATTCAACATCATCTTGTGAGTTGTGTTTGTAGAATGAAGTGTTGTTGAAGGGGGGAGTGGTCAGAACAACACCCCAGTCTTTGTTTGTAGAAGGGTTGTTGGAGGGGGGGGGGGGTGTCAGAACAACAGACGGGGCCCCAGTCTTTGTTTGTACAATTCAGAAGAAACAAAGAAAAGGGATTGCAGATTGGTTGTTCCAAGGGGGGGGGGCAGAACAACACAAGAGGCCACAGTTTTTGTTTGTAGAATAAGGTAGAAACAAAGAAGAAGGACGGGGCCGCAGTGATTGTTTGTTCCTTGTTGTTGTTGTTGTTGTTGTTGTTGTTGTTGCTGTTGTTGTTGTTGTTGCTGTTGTTGTTGTTGTTGTTGTTGTTGTTGTTGTTATTGTTGTTGTTGCTGCTGCTGCTGCTGCTGCTGCATGTTGAAGATGAGATCAAGCAAAAGCACTTGTTTGATTGTGATGAGATGCTGGAAATGTGTAAGAAGGGGAAACTTCACTGGTGCCCCTCCGCGCAGGACAAGAAAGTTCTTCATGACGAGGTCCATGACGCGCTTGGTGTGTTGCTTGGTTGCACAAGTTCACGGCCACTTCTGAGCTCGGAAGATCGACATTGAGAAATTCATGGTGTTTTGAAAGGTTGCTTGTTGGGGAAATGAGTCACCAACATGTTCCACCGAAAAGCAATTTGGTGTCAACAAACCTTAAAGGTAAATGACATTCAATGGTGAGTTCCATTGCACTCCTTGTGCGAAAAGGAGCTGGCTTCAGATTCTCCTTTGCAGGAGCCTTTCCCACCGGGAGTTAGGGCTGCAGGCAGGTGGTTATCCTAAGTCTAGTGGAGCACTTTTCAGAACACTAAGAGACAAAATGCGTGGTGATTTGGCATGATATGAAGGTTCTCGATGAATCATCGCAGAAGTCAAACTCAAAAAAGATTCTCAGATACGAGATGCTACGTTCAGAAGTGTGATATTTTGAGAAATGCTAGTGCAAACATCACCACCAATGCACATAGAGAGTGGCCCACCTGCCCTTAGACACCCACAAACAGTGTAGGATCTCCTAAGGATAAGGTGTCGACATTCTTCTTCAAGATTAGTGACGCAGTTTGAGATGAAGTTCGCCTCGATCTGGTTATTCATTCCAAAAACGGGCATTTCAAATCTCCAAATATTCATTTTCATCCGGGCATGAATGATTTGTATTTTTTTATTGCACCATTTGTTTATCATCGTTTGTTATCTATACTTTGTCATTGGCCCCTCAGAACCTTTTTGGGTTTCATCTAAGACATACTTGATTTTGAACATAGTAACATAATGCAACTATATTGAATCTTGAACCGTTACTTTTGTGTGAAAAAAACCTGGTGTTTCTGTAGGAGTCGTCGCTTAACATGGCTTGGAGGGAAGTTGGTACAGCTCCATCCACCGCGACCACGGGCAGCCTTGAGGGACTTGGCCAAGGTCGCTGGGGAGGTGCTGGGAGAAGTGAAGCAAGACGTGCCTTGGTTGAAACGGGAAAGATTAAGGTTCGATGTGAAGATANTATAATATAATATAATTTAATTGCATTTAATTTTAATATAGTTTAATATAATTTAACATAATATAATATAATAAAATATAATTTAATTTCATATAATATAGTATATTATTTTTTAAATATAATTTGATATAATATAATTTAATATAATATAATTTAATATAATTTAATATAATAGAATATAATTTAATTTAATATAATATCATTTATTTTCATATAATATAATTTAATATAATATGATATTATATTATATAATATAATATAATTTTAATTTTATTTTATATAATAGAATGTAATATAAAAAATATATATACATATATTGTTGTTATCTTAATAGATTTACATGTTTGATTGTCATTACTGTATGTTTTTCCGAGTTTAGCTATGTATCCAAAGATGGTAATGGAGAAGTATACAATAGAATCGGGACTTGGAGTAGGAGTAGTTTCGATTCAGATTTAGCAGTCTGAGCCATGCTCTGATAGCTTTCCTCCAAGTCACGGAAGTCATGGGACACTGTGGTTCACACCGCCCATTGGTACCTTGCAAACCATTTAGACTTGGGGTCCATGGGCAAACCCCAAAGCGTCATTTTGTTCAACTGTTGGGGTTTCCCTCTCGACAAAGTCATATCAACCAAGTGCAAGCTGAGTTGTAGTCTCCAAGGTGAGTTGCAACAAGTTGAATTTGTAGGCAGCGAAATAGGTGAAGGAAGAGGACGAACAATCTGGCACACTGAAACATCAAGAGTCAAGAGAGCTTTGTCATAGCATTGTCATGGATTTTCTGAGTAAGATGACCGGACCAATGATGTTGAATCATGTTGATAATGAACATCTCCTGTCATAATCTATATCTATATCTGTATCTATATCTATATCTCCACCTTAACACGGCTTGATAACCATGCCTGGCGTTATTTTTTCTTGCTTTCCCAAGGTCTTGGCGCTTCAAGCTGAGGGGAAAGTTGGTGGGTCCGGCGATGGGGCTTCACGAGGCTGATATTTTGTGCCAGCTGTGGTATAAAAGAAATACCCAGACTTTTTCACAATCTCACAACAATTCATTCACGTTTTTGACCCTGCCTTTTCTATGAACAAACTATATCCATGCAGTCAAGGAGTTTTTCTTTGTGTACTTGCCTATGGTGATATTTTCAGCAATTTTTTAACGGAAGTAAGAGTACTGGTGATGTTTCTGGTATTGTTTTTCCAAAAAAACTCCGCCATGAGCCCTCATCATCACAACCTGGCAAGGTGAGGCCCGTTCCAGATCTCGGAAGCGGGTGCATGCGCCGAAGGCGAGGCCGAAAGGAAAGGCAGCCGCCAAGGCCAAGTTGCCGACCAAGCCACCACCCAAGACAGCGCAGCCTAAGGCAGCGCAGCCTAAGGCACCACAGCCGCAGGCACGGTTGTTGAAGATTTGCGGAAATGCAGAGGGTTTTTAATGGGTTTTTATGCAAACATCTGAAACAACTGTGTCTCAGCTTGATTTCTCATTTTCTAGATGCTGAGACCGTATGGTTCAATGCAAATCTCTAGTTGTTTATTACCGCACCTGAGTGAACATGTCATTATTACAATGACTGTGCATTGTGGCAGCCTTTATATTTTGGTACCTCACTATTTCACCTTGCCCTGGACAGGCACCAGATCAAATGATCTCATTGACAGTCAAACAATGTCAAGATCCTGACTTGGCTGCGGTTCTGGAAGGCGGGTATGTTCGACTACGTCCAGATCATCATGGGAAAGCACCTGGACACTGTTGAACATGCTTGCAGCTAGTGCTGCTTTCTCATCTGTTTTAGGTTTGTCTTATGTCATGAAAAAATTGGACAATACTATACTTCAATCCAACTGAATTCACTTTGTCCAGAGTGAAGCCCAAACCAGCATTTTCACGTGGCTTCAAACATCGCCCCAGTTTGAGGCACGCTACTGGAAGAAATTAGAGAATCCAAGTGACGGAATCGACTTCGTATGGCTATACTATTGGGATGGCGAAGATGAGAAGCAGAATGTTGGTTGGTGGTTTGCTGATGAGATTGGCAGTGAGAAGGTTTCAACCTCAGTGGGCTCCTTGTGGTCAAAATGCATTAAGCAAATTGCCTATAACTATAAGACAAATAAACACAGCATTATGAAACATAAAAAGTAACTATCAAGTTGTAAAATCACATGGTTCAAGATATCGATCAAGAGATATCATTTTGGGACTGTTTTTTCATTTCCCCTTTGTAAGTTGAGAACTTGAAATCTCAGTTTTTACTGAGGCCTGGCTCCATTGTAGCCATAAAACCATCCCTGAAGCTCTACCTCCACGAAATGGTTGGGATCATGGCTTACAGGTGGTACCTATTATCCGTGGCACAGCATCCAAACTTGCCAAGAAGGTCCCATCTTCCAACCCTCCAAAGGCTGGAATGCCTAAAGCACGTGCCAAGAGAGCACGAGAAGAAGATGAACGACATGTACAATTGAAAGCTTGGCTAAAAGAGTTGGATCCCAAGGAAGGCTTGATGAAGTACTACGACGCACTGATCACCGAATGTGATGCAGACTTGACCCAGATAGCTGCAGCAAGGATCGAAAGCAACCCGAGGCTGGAAAGTGGGGGAGGGATGGGAGAATGAACTCCCAATGGAATCAGCAATCTCCAAATTTTGTTAGGTCTACTACTACTGGACTTTTTGAGCACTACCTGTACGAGTACCAGTAGTACTGCTGTTTCTGCTACGTAGTGCTAGTACTGTAGAATAGTATTACTGTAGTACCAGCACTGTTAATAGCAGTACTCTTCATGCCTCATACCATTGTTAGAAGTACTGCTACCACACACCATCACAGGGGGTGTAGGCGGGAATTCCCATCCAGGTGGTTGGGACAATGCAGTGCTGTCCATTTGCAAGCGTATACAACGGATATGTCATTATTTGACGTGTAACTACTAGAGCGTTTGGTTAAGCTTCGTTCAACCCCTTCCGCCCTTCTTTTTGGTGAGCCAGTGTGAAACCCTGGCATGTCACAGCGCGCCAGTGTATCTCCGATCAATCAAATGGAGCCATCCTTCTGGGATGCAATCAACTGCAAGAAAGGCAGGGCCGGGGTTTCCATGAGGTCAGTTGCAAGCGGGGTGGCTAGCTAACTTGTTCCCGGTGGGATTGGGTATTGATGTGTAGTGTTGCAGGTATTTGAGGTACGATAGATTGAGGTCCATGTTGATGTCATTGCTTGATTTGGTATAAAACTTTTAGGTATTGAGATGATTCAAGATGTATCTAGATACCAGATACCTGATATGCAGGCAATGTCGCACCAACAACAAGATGGCTTTAAATTTCAAGCCCTCGCCGAGAGTCACGACTTGAGTTTCTTGATGTGCCCAGTCGGCGACCAAATCAAGCTGGCGAAGGGGATCATTGCATTGAAGACGTGAGCTGTGGCTCAACATTTACCAGGCAGTGGCAGTGCGGGGTGGATGTTTGCCTGGAATCTTTATGGGAAGTGTCATGGGAAGTGTCGGTGCTTGCCCACTCATTTCCTAAGATTAAATCACGCAGTACTTGCTAGGTGGCAGGAACAAATGCAGATAGAGATGTACATAAAATACTGGGTTTTAATCTATATATATATATATTTATTGTTTGTATATAGCAAGCAATGCACATCCCATGCAGCAACAGCGCCGGCATCATTGGTAGCTTGATTCTTGCAACCGTGCTTTGGTGTAAACCTTACTTTGTAATTACACTTTGTGCTTTTTATTGCAGTTCTGTGGGGTATTTCCATAGAAAGAACAAAAAGAGGACAAGGGAAAGCATCCAAAGAAAAACTATGAAACACGTCCGCAGCTTCAATTTGCCATCGTGGCGAGACCCAGGACAGGAATCGGCCCACGAGTTGGGCCCAAGATCTATGCCGTGTGCAGCAAAATTGATGGACAGCGGTTGGCGCAGAGCGGCAAGATTTTACGAGTTTAGAGGCAATTTTTGGCCAACCAGTCACCGCGCGTCGAAAAGAGATTGGGTGTGCAAATGATTAGTTTGAATATGTCTGAATTTTTCATGGACTTCTTGCCACTCTGGCATGAACAAATTGGTTGGATGAACACTTCCGGCTGTTTGACTCTGAGCGCAGTATCCTTAGTCTTGAATGTCCAACTTTCTTTTAGTTGAATCAATCAACCAACATCAAGCAGCAGTGCATCACAGTGAGACAGTGAGACATGTTAAGTTTAAAGCCTCTCATAGCAGAAACTTTGATAGAAACTTCATCACCACCGGTTGTATCGCCATGGCTGGCAAAGCACCGAAGAATAAGATCAAAGGGCGCTCCCGAAAGCCTACCCGGAGTACTGGTAAAAATAACAAGGCTGGACAATCCGCAAAATCCGCAAAATCTGTGGATGTCGTTTTACAAAAAAAAACAACTTGCGTTTGGAGGCTATCATGAAGAAGCACCAGAAGGTGAAGAAGAAGCATGAGAAGCGGAAGAAGGACTGGGAGAATACTGAGAATGCTTCAACTCTTGGTAACTGATGGTGAGTGTATCTCTGTCGTAAGGGATTGGAAGAATGGACCACACCAATCACAGTGCATCAGACCAGGCTCGTTTCAACGGAAAAGTGGACGAATTGGCAGACCCTTGGCAGATCCTGAACACAGATATATGATTTTATGATTATACACGAAGTCTCGATTGTGTCCTATGGACGATGGCTATGACAAGGGTTGTGTTAGAGATTTGTGTACTACTTGAAATATTAATGAAGGAAAATCACGACTTGTACCGTCCGCAGACAACTAGTTCGGTGAAATCAGGCAGCAAACATGGCACCGAGGACAGCTTCGCAAAGATTGCTACGCCAGCGGCATTCACAGAAGCAGCGAGTGGACAGGCGCGCATCAAAATCATTTGAGGGAGCTGTTTTACACAGGAATTGATGCTTTCAAAAGTGAACTTCTGAAGCCCTGGCCCAGATTTGAACATGTGCTTTGGATAGGCCGATAGCGGCATGAATGAGGATGATGGCAAAGTCCAAGAACCAGCTTTATCCCGTCAGGACTTTCTCTTTCCCAGCTGCAGGGCGATGGAATTATATATACGCTAGCTTAAATTGAAAGCCTTCTTTCGAGGAAACTTTACCAAAAACGTCCGTTGGTTTCCTGCAGAATGTAGCTTCTCCATGTGTACATGATGGTTGTTTCTTAGTTTACAATGTTTCAGGATTCATGTTTCAACAATCGCAAAACATTTAATTATTAGTCCCCCTTGACGAAATTTGCGGAGGAACTGAGGAAGAGATTGAAAGCCAAAATTGCTGGTCATGAGTTGGACCGTACTCAAGGCTTGGAGAAAGGGCTTCAAGACCACAGTGGTTTGATTCTTGGCGCATTCGAACCAATCCAGTCCCCACTGAAGGTGACCTATCAGAGACCTAGGTAAGTATCGTTTCTGGAAGAGTTCTAAACGTTCAACCTATGAGAAACTACATATGCCTTTGCAAAGCCATCCGTGCCAGTGGTGAAACTAATGTAGCCAAAATTTGAGGCATACACTGGCTGAATTAGTCCGGGCACAATGTTGGTCAACAAACCCAAAATCAGGCCGTTTTTTTCCGGGTTCGCGCGATTCATGTAGTCCAAGGAAGAAGCAGAAGCGACCTGGCAACCGTCAAAAGATGGATGTACCATGGCTGAATTTGACTCGCAGGCCTTGGCTTCAAGTTCACTGCAGTGCAGTGATCCGTTGGATGTGCTGACCCGAGGTGTCCTAGACGCTACAGATCAGTGCTAGACGCCTAGACTGGGAACAAGCAGACCATCATCAACTAAAAGGTGAGACTTTCAGGATTCAGGGAGGGGGTGCTAATAGGAAATTTCACAAGACGAAATCGTGGGTGCAACTTGCACTACTTCGTCAAGTTTGTGCAACTATGTGGGTGCTCTTTATATTCACACTATGCTCCTTTATGACAATCTTTGCAAATTCAGACTCATGCAGCCCAGGTGCACTGTGATCCTTTTGCGGAAAGCCACGTCTTCAAATAAGACGCCTCAACATTTTATCGCGCATTGTGCGATGTGGCAACGTGGATCCAAGCGCGGAAGAAAAGATAACAAGAAACTCCGTGAATCTATGTCGACAAGAGTGCGAGGCCGAGAAACTACAGAAAGTAAGACATCTAAGACTAATTCATACTAATTCATTAGTTTAGACTGTTTCTGATTTCTCCTCTCCAAATCGAATCAAATTAGTTTGGAGATGGATTCCTTCATGAAGCATTATGAAGCAATAATTATTTTGCAGTTGGACAAACATGAAGGTGAACAGGAGCTGCTGTGGCTCTCTGTTAGGTGCAATGATTACAGTCCTACTTTCGTTTGTTTGACATTTCTTCCTGAGACACTTCTCAACAAACACATTGAGAGACCTGATTTTTACCGTAGCTTCCGGGCTCTGGAAAATGCGACAACATCCCAACAACATGGGCACCTGCAACTGGGCAATTGGTCAGCTTGTCAGGGCTGATACGCTTTGCTTCTTTTTTTTTTCCAAGACGAAATGGGTTTTCGAATTGTGGCAGGGATTTTTTGTGAACTTTCAAGAACTTTGACCAGAATATTTTTGGTTTCGCTTTAGCACATCTTCTCTGAATGGACTGATATCAATGAGCAGATGGAGTCCAGGTGATTTCTCATTGGGAGCTAGAGAAAACTGCAAAATATGTATGGAAGTATGTGTACATATATCATTATGATGCTGATAATATTATTGAAATATAACATATTGAAAACAGATCGCCTTGATTCAAACCACTAAACCACACAGTCAAACTCTGAAGATCAATTTGCAGCTGCAATCACAGCTTGATGGAACAACCATCCCAAGGCCAGCCCATATGTTCAGCGTTGGTCATGTCATTCTCTCCGTGACAAGCTGCCGGGGACTTGGCAAAATCGTGGGGGGAGAGAACACGCTGTCACATGTTGTCACAGTTGTTTTTTTCCCCCTGAGGATGATATAGTGACATGGCTTGGAACGAGCGTGCCAAACACGATGACCTCGATCTATTCCAAGAGCAGGCATTTCAAGGGCAATCTTGGTCCTTTGGATGTGGGCTTTGGCCATTCAGCAGTTCAGAGTGAGTCTGTTGTTATATTCTTTGTTGTTGTTTGACCAGATGGACATTTCACTTGATTTTTTCTAGTATCGGCTAGATTCAATGCACATCAAATTAATGGATGCTGGGTAATAAAGCCGCATTTGTAATTTGCAATTCATGTAGTGTGTATATATATATATATATTAATATTCCATTGTTAAATCCCAATATGAGGGGCATATGTGTCAATGGGGATAAGAATGCTTTGTCGCGCAGCCATACGCTACTCGCAGGAGGCCGAGGGTTCTGATGCCCTCAATGACGACACTTTTGGGGACGTTGCTCGGCCTGCAGTTACGAAGGGTATCCAAGATAAAGGGTGCTGACATGCACATCATCTATGAGAATTTTTGCCTATGCTTGCCTTATCTTGCCTTGGTATGGAACATGGTTCCTTTTTAGACGGGAATGGATTTCCAGCTGCTAGTACCTTGGTTTCAGATGATTCTGTTAGCTTCTTTGATGCAACATGATGCAAGCGACTTTTTGAAGGATTCCAGCCATCCAGCCGTCTCTGGGGAATGGACAGGCTAGTCCAATTGGAGATGATTGGCAGCCATCTGCAGCACAGGAGGTTTGGAGGATCAGAAGAGTAGTCACTTGAAGGTGTCCATGTGAAGAGCAAATCATGTCATCTTCAGATCAACTGTTTTTTTGGGGGGTTTTGTTGGTCTTGAAAGAGGCGGCTCCCACAAAAACCAACCAGAAGCTTTCATGAAGATTAGAGATACATAAACTAATCTATAAACATTCAGAACTCTAATAAATTCAAGGCATATTGGTAGACATTTGGGTCTGCGCCACTTCTCCAGCGTTGGGCTTGACTGCGAGTGGTGCAGGCTTTTCACAGAGAGCTGGAGCAGGCTCGACATAGCCCCAGCTTAGCCAGAAACAGGGATGAAGGCCGGGACCCTTTGTTTGAAACCTTCAGGGGTTAGAAAATTGATCTGAAAGATTGTGAAAGCATCTGTCAGGAATTTGCATAGATTAACATAAGATCAATAATCATCATCAATAGCAACATCAACATCAACATTTGACAAATTGTTATGTTTTTACTTGTCAACATTATGACAACATCTGCCTTGGAATGATCGAGGTCTTGGGATTGGACCACCACCAGGCTTAGCAAACAAAGGCGGTGGACAGGAGAGCTGTGATGGGTTTTGTGGGATGAAGGAAATGTGGTCCAATCATGACTGACAAAGAAAGCAGGATGACAAAGGATCTTAAATGTACTCTTATAATTTCTTTTCATTACTATAGGATAGCCATAGCCATGTAAGAAGAGTTTGGTACGAATCTTCCGTATTCTAAGCATTCCACGATCATATATACAAATATCTAGTACTACAGCACATACGATATACATATTTGAATTTATATATATATGTATCTATCTGAGTAGTAAAATGAAATGTGGTTACTGTCTTTTGCTACTTACATATGGCGTCATGCGGCCAAGGAGCACCGTGGAGCTCCCCGAGCCCCCCGAGCCCCCGGCCGTGGCGCTGCCGACGCCTACGGTGCCTTGAGATCTTTGGGCTTGGACAACCCGCCATCGCTGCTGGTGGGGGCGCTTGGCATGTTGGGAGAGGGGGGGTGCTCCCAACTCAGAGATCCATCAGCTATTCAATTCAAGTGATGCAGGATTATGCAGGTATACATATCTATGTTAATGTAGGACGTAAAATCAATATGATAAGGTTTTCTTCCAGCAATGTTTTCCTTAGATAGGCAGCATACATGGAAAATCATTTAGCTTTAAATCATCTAAATCATGCCTTTTTCAATCACTGGAATCCTGGAACAAATAATTTTGTCCCAATTGGAAACCGTTGGGCCATGGGGTTCACCGATGTTTTGGGCATCTGGACTTGATGAAGGGGCACTCAAACCATTGCATGCAACTGGAAAGCTCCAGAGTTGGAGATTGACTTGATGCCATTTCAAGTTTACTCGGTTTGTTGTTTAATTTGGAGTCCTGCCGTTTTCTTTTGAAAACATGTATGCAAGCACAGCGTCACTCAACAAACGTGCCAGGGCCAACCACCTCCTGCTGGTCTTTTCGATGGTTTGTCCTCAATCCCTCGAGCTCGTGTGCCAGATCCACATCTCGGCACAGGGTTTCCTCGGCCTATGGGTGCATCAATGCCATCACAGGGGGCTAAAGGTGCGAAAGGCTGGCCACGTGGAGCTGCGCCCTTCATGAGACCTGAATTGCTTCATGGTCGCTTGGGTGCACCACGTGCACCATGCCCTTTCCCAGGATTGGTACCACCTGAAGCTATGCCCATGGGTGCCATGTTGCAGGAAGCTCTTGCCAAGGATGCAGCCCTGCAAGCGCTTCGGAAGAGCCGTGCCGCAGCCATGGCAGCCAACGTCGCCGCAGCGGCACAGGCTGCAGCAGGAGTGGCTGGTGTGGCTGCTGCACGACCGGCTAGACAGACGATCATGTCAGTGACACAACTAGAAGCACAAATGATGGCAGAGCAAATGCCACCAAGACCACCTAGTCCCCCTAGTCCACCCTTGGCTGGAGCACACGCGATGAATCTACGTGGGCCACGGCCACCCATCACAAGCACTATGCCACCAGGTTTGGGGTCACGTGGGCCACCTGGACCACCAGGACCACCTGGGCCTCCACCTCCCAGACAACCAGTTTCAGGGGAAACGCGAGAGCAAGTGCCTATCCCATCCTTCTTGGATTCATTCCTTGTTGAGCAGAGAGATTCTCATGCGCTGGCCGCTGCAATGGCACCAGCATCTCCAGCTGAAACTCTGAAGTGGATATCTCCCTTCACAGACAAGCATCGAGAGATTGTGCTGGCAGAATCTTTGCATAAACTTTCTCATTTAGAGACTTTTTTCATTGTCAATTTTTCTCCTTTAGGTCATGTTTAGGTCATGAGTTTTTTTCAAACCTCCCTGTTGGGGAACCCCACGTAACCTTTTTAACAACCAAGGACGGGAACCCCGCTTTCTCCAAGCGCATGGTGGAGCCCTTTTTGCAGTCCGAAGGGCAGGGTCTTCGACAACACGTGGGTTTGATGACTTCAAGTCACTTGACTTTGATTGGGAACTTGCCGATGTCGGCAAGATGTAGATGTGGATGACCTACATCCCACATGGATTTTCAATGATTTTCATGGCATGCAATACTCACAAGAACACTTGCACCCTAAAGGGTATCCACAAGCAGTCACACAGCATCACGTTGCAGCGCCAGCCACCTGTGCGCGTACAGATTGGATGTTATAGATGTACAAGCACCTAATGCATATAGAGAATCAGGCGGGGTGACTCTCGTATGCACGCTCTTGCATCCTATTAAAGAATTAAATGATTATATCCCCATATGTAAGTTTCAGATTTTCTAGAATACATTGGAGGTTATCATGAACGTTTGTTCAGGTTTGGCAGCAGATTTTCTAGCTAGAGGTTTGTTGCTCGAAAATCAAGATGATGCCTTTCTTTGGACGTCTTGGTTTCTGATTTTCCAGTGCCAGTGCACAGCTGTTTTTTTCTAGTGATCTATTGCAAACGGCCTGGTTTTTCTTTCTTCAGAAAGCATTCGGTTTTCAAAGAGGAGCAGTTGGCACGATTGACATTTTACGGGCACCGGACTTGTTTTTTATTTCCAGTGGTCATCTGGAAGATGAAAAGTTCAAGCTACCTTGCTTGAGCATAGGGATCCACAGATAGGTACTTTTTAGTAGCTTTTGTAATTATCCTTTGCTACAGCTTCAAAAGTGCGTCTCTGTTTGGTATCTTATGGATTTGTATGGGACTTTAAGGCCAGCATCCATGTGTTTGACTCCAACAGTTGCGTCCCACACAAAGGTCGTAAATTTTGTTTCAATACGGCCGCTGAAAACATGACCGGAATATCATGCGATATCAGCAATTCGTGTGAGGTGATAAGGAACTGATTGTTCGCATTCAGTTGGGCCAACTAGCTTCCATTGGCGAAACTTGGCAAAATTTGTTTCGACAGAAGATATGCTATGGCAGCTATGGTTACCACAGTTCATCACAGTCAGAGAGCCTACATGATTATAAAGGTTGCATTCAACATTGGCCAACCAGCTACAAGAGTTGTTGTACAAGAAAGTTTCCTTTGGAAAGTGTTGGGTATCCTCGCTCCAAGGAAATGGAACCACGCCCCCATGCAGAGGATGTTAAACCTGACGAACATCTTCATTTGGTGCACGATCATGAAGCCCATGAGACAGGAAAGGAGGAGGCCTGGGCATGCATGTTGAGTCAAAAACCTCCTGAATCATTAGAGAGTCTTAGACTTAGACGTTTTGTTGTTCAATCTTGCAAGATGCATCGTTTTCATTGCCACCTTTTTTCCAGCTTGCTCTGTCATCAGGCCATGGATCGAAGCTTTGGTGCCTTTCGCCGGGAAGCCTGTGACTTCGGGGAGCCACAAGGAAAGAGAGCACAAGACATGAACACAACAGATAAAGTGTTTTTGGAGCCTAAAAGTTGAGAAAGCAACAAGTGGAATTCTTTGGTCATGATATTCCCTCAATGAAAAGGCATTCGCATTATGTCTATTATTAGTCTATTATGTTTATTTGATGCTTTTGGCTTCATGGAAGGGCTTTTTCTATTGGTTGACAAATCTGATTTACCTGGAAGAGCCTGGAAGCTCTGTTAGGATGAAGTCAAACAAAAGTGAAATCAGAAAGAGATTCTGGTGACAGATTATGGAGTTTGACGAGTTTTTCAGTTCAGAAGTGCTGTGAAAGCTAAGGGGCCTCGGTGCACCATTCCCGTGCTTCTGTAGATGTTACCTCCAGTGATGCTGTGGAGGATGAGCCGAGGCTTCGGTCCAGTGGCTTTTAAGATCATGATGCCTACGTGGTATTATATATTGCCAAGGCTAAGTAATACATATCTAGAAAGAATATGGTATCACATAATATATCATGATATTATATCAAAAAATCAAGTGTCAAATAATGAATGCAAACAGTGTAAAAGCCTACTACCACCAATAATTAAAAATGCTTGTGATCTCCATACAAGAGTTGTTAGCAGGGAAGTGTCACAAATTACCCATCACATCGATGAGGCCCATCCACGTAAAACAATGGAATGAATTCAGCGCACTTGGAGCATAACGCGCAAAATCTTCATGGATTTGATGAGTTTCTTTTGTTGCACCTTGTATCACTCATGGCGATGCAGGGGTGCACTTCCTGCTGGACTTCTTGAGGTGGTAAGGGTGTAGGGTTGGCCTGGATGAGGCTGTTGAAGCATACTTGGATGATGCCATGTTTGCAACAAGCATCGGACTGACTTAAGGATCTTATAGGTATATCTGATAGAATCTTATGTGATATTACATATCTTTTATAGCATTGAAGATACCCTCTCCCTGTACGTTGTACATTCGTTCGAACATGAACATACGGCGGGCAGCTGAAAGGTTTACGGTTTACTATACGTACAACTGTTGAGGACGGGCACCTTTGATTTGGTACATGGGGAAAGGCACCACCAGAAATGATGGTCATACTCCATGATATATATCTATTGCCTATAGCCATTGTAAAGGTGCATCCCGGATATATGCATTACGACCATTAGGGTAGTTTTAGCACGTCAAGTTACTAACGCTCCATGATGCTTCCAATTGTTGTCATCCTTTCCCACAGGCAGATGATGATCCTCTGCCCGAGATGCCTCGATGATGTTTCAATCAATAAATCCAAATCTTGGAGCAATGGAGCAAGATCTCCATGTGGATCGAAGGATATCCCACTTTTGAATGCGCCCAAACCAAAAGGTGAAGTATGCTTGCATGTTTGATGTCGGAGCGCGCTGATGTACATTGTGGCTGATCGAATCTTTACTTTCTGCTTAAATGCTTAATAAAGACATTCAGTGTGAGTGGAGGTAGCAAAAGCCATTGCTTGAGTAAGACAAGCCAAAAGCTTGAACTTACATTTGATGTTTTTGTAGCTCAACGTGAGCAAATATCATGTTGTACAATAGATTCAGATTCAACGCGATTCAACTCAACCACTGCCAGCTTTTTCGCTCAAAACAGCTGTCATCGCTTCCCTCTACACCTGGCCGTGCATCATTGCTATGGCATCTTTGGCGACGGAGTTACCCAAACTAGGTCCTGAATCCCCTGCGCGTAATGTGGAGCAACTGAAGAAAGGAATGAGCGTGGCTCGGTTTTTTAGCTGTTTCAAAGCAGAATTAGAGAAGAAAACGGACGTTTTCTCTTCCAGAAACGTTGTCGGTTGGAAGATGCATCTTCACATCAGAAGGGCATGTTTTATTGACGATTTCAATAGAGCCAACTGAAACATCCAAAGTTGGCATGATTCGCTCAGGTCATTGCAGCGTTGCTGCGCAATAAGGCGGCGCTGAGAGCGACACCACTGGAAACTCCTGAGAAACCAAAGGCGCCGAAGAGGGGAAGACAGACAGAAGCTTGGATCAAAAGTCACCTGCAGTTGCATCATCATTGCCTGAAGGGTCATCAAGATTCCCGAATGGTTTAGACAATCTATGTTGTTTCTATCATGCTTTGATGGAAGTCCTGTTTCTGCAGTTTCCATTCGCGAAACTGATGGTTTGATGTTGTATTCCATTGCAGCACGCTGCATGCAGTTGTTCTTGGTCTTACAGTTAATATCATTTTATAGCAAGGGGGCATGCTTCAGGACTTCATGATCGCCGGTCGGTAAACCACCATTTCCATTCACATTTGTTCAGCAAGTTATGGTCAAACCGTTGGCTGTATGTTTACATCTGCTTGCCTATGTGTGTGTGACTAGTTTGGAACATGCATTTTCCGAATGTCACGCCAAAGGAGAAGCCGGTCCCAACACCCAAAAAGGCGAGTAAACCCAAAGAGTTGGGTCGCCAGAAGGATCAGAAGACTGCCAGGAACAAGGATCCCAAGGATCCAAAGACAGCCAAAGCCAAAGCGACGCCAAAGAAGATGGAGAAGCCGAAGCCAAAACCAGCACCCAAAGTGACCAAGCAGGTAGCGTAGGGGGGGAAGTGGATAGGAAGTCACCTCAGAGTGGGGATTTGTAGCATTTGCTTTGGAACTGCTAGGTGGATAGGCATGGAATGCATGGAATGTGTACAGTGAGATCAAAAAAATATCTGAAGCCAAGGCATCACCTGAAAAGATTGGTAATCCAAATTATGACCATAGGTTGGATCCAACTGAATATCAAAGAAATGATAAACAATACATTTGACTGCAAATTGGCACTCAATGGTCCTC
The DNA here is from genome assembly GCA_000507305.1 of Breviolum minutum Mf 1.05b.01. Lineage (NCBI taxonomy): Eukaryota > Dinophyceae > Suessiales > Symbiodiniaceae > Breviolum > Breviolum minutum. The sequence goes on from DF239031.1 coordinate 150,427, forward strand.
TGAAATTTCTTCCTTGAAGTATGGGACCCTACAATTTGTGTTGGCTTGCGGCTTGTGCACTCAGATTGAGAGCCATTCGGGGTATCCGGTCACTGGTAGGATTTACTGTGACACAGTGAGTTACTATATTTATTACAATATATTACAATAGTCAGTGAGGAAAGTGAATCTGGAGTCTAAGGAGTCAAAGGCCAAAAGTTTGGTTTACCTTTTGGTGTTTTGTTGTTTGGTGGCTGGACAGGGCTTCATTGGTGTTTAAGGTTGGTTTGTTCCTGTTGAACCCCCAATCTTTGGCCAGGCCAAGTTGGCAGAGCCTCCAAAGACTCGAATTGTGGGAAAAGGTGGAAGCAAAGGTCATCGAGTCTTCGCTCAGCTTCAACAGAATCTGTAACTGGGAAGCATTTTTATCAACTTCCCAAGCGGAAAATTGTGGAATGTGCCACTAAGTAAAGCCCAACTTCCCAAATCTTTGGAAACCCTGGACACTGGACATTTGAAATACCTTTGGCTGCCACTAAGGAAGGGCATTTCTAGGCCAGACTTGAGGCGAGTGAAAAATTCATTGAAAGTCTCAAGCTTACCGTCGATGCACTACTCTCCAGAACAAAATCAAAGAGCAACAAGCAACTTTGATTTACATTAAGGATTTTCTCTCACTGCACCATGTTAATGTTTGAGCTGATTTTGTTTGTGCCTGGGGCAGGCGTTTAGCAAGGCGTGCAGGAGTCCAGCGGATGTCAGCTGCCATCAATGATGAGATGAGGGATGCATCTTGGCTCCTGAGATGGTAATGCAACAATGGCATTTCTTAAGCAACCTGGAAATGTAGCTGGCATGGGTAAATCTCTACAATGCTTACATGTTAGGAATGATTTAGGATCTAGGATCCATATCCCTCGTCCTTGATGATCTTGATGGGTTTGAGTGAAAACTGCAAACAACAGGATCTAGACTTACACGCGAGGATGCTGGTGTGCCGGTAGTTTCAACAGCCTTCACCCAAAGTGTTCCAGTCTTGTAATGGAACTGTTTCAAATTTTGACTGAATCTACCTTCATCGTCCATGTCTTACATGTGTTGGCGGTCCAACGTGCACCAGGCATTGTATATCTTCTTGAAGAAGACCTTGTCAGATGTAGTCGTCTATGTTGAGCATGCAAAGCGCAAGACAGAAGCTCGACAGCATTTCGCCTCTTTGAAAAACCGGATATTCGCTGTAGGGCTGAATTGCTTCGTTGATGCCTCAGGCGATGCCCTATGACGTGGTCCTCAGCTTACGACGTACGGGTCGATCCCTCTTTGGATACTGAGCGTCACCGTTTCTCCAGCAAGTTCCGTGTGAGAGGTCGAGATGAAACTCACTGTAGGTTGGTGTTCTTGCCCTTTTACGGCACTTATATAAATATGAGGGAAGGTATGAATAGTGTCTTTAAACATCCTGGAACTCTGAAAGGTGACATTTGGACTGGAGAACTGTACAGAATTCTAGCTTGCATGATCTTGGATAGCTTGATGAGAGCTTGATGTATTTTCCTGCATTTTTGTCCTGGTGGTAGCTGTTGTCGATCCCACCACTGGTGACGCATTCTGCGTCACCCAGCCGATCTTTGCCGCACTTTCCCTGTCCCAGAGTCTGCCTGCACAGAGTGCAAAAGGAACTCTGATTTTTGGAAGGTTGTAGGCCAATTCAGATTTTCTTTCGGCACTGCTTCGAGTGAATACCTTTGTCAGCAATGAGCTGAGTGTTTGATGGGCCATCTAACTCCTTTGCATTGAATTGTGCCGGAGGATCTACACCATGAAACCAAGAATTCGTTTGAAGGGCCTTTTTGCAAGAGGGCGCTGCCCCGCCTTTCACACTCCACTCATACTTGGCCGTGGCTGAACAGTTTGGGGGCAATCATGATCATCGTTCGCAGGCATTTGGAGATAGGTCTTGTTGCTGGAGTGGATAGGATTACCATCCCAAAACAACTGCCACATCCATACAGATATCGAAATGGCACTGGCTTTACAAGCGATGACCAGTGGGCTCCCGAGCCGTCTCCATCAATGGCACCGGGTCAGTTGAAAAAAAGGTAGCAGCTCGACCTTTTTGTAAACTTTTTGCACATCAGTTATTTACTGACGAGACACGAGGCTTAACTCGTTCCACGTACAGAGAATGTATTAGATAGAGACATATAGAGACTGTTTATTTCCACATGATCTGTCGCTTTCATGTCCTCCCACTTTACGAGAGAGGAAAATAGTGACATGTCAATGTGCCTCTGTTCCCTTCATCCTCCTCGTTTGACAGAACCCTGTCATGTGCTCAAATCTGTCTTCCGCTGCCATAATACAGCTCACGGTCCTACCTTTTCAACGGGTTTTTGCCAAGTCTGCTTGGACAAACGCCGCCAAATATCCTAAGATATCCTAAGAATCATGGGACATCAAAGCTGACGCTTTTGAGAAGCCGAACCTCTGCGATTTAGGTTCAAACATGTTCTCCATCAAAGGGTCCAATCATTCTTCGTGTATGATTGAAAAACCCTCGCAAATTCCAATCATACAGTTTTCCAGCTGCTCAATGTGGCACGGCTACGTGGAAGTTCCTGGTAGTGCATCGTCACCCGCTGAGTTGCAAGGTGCGCAAGGTGTGGTGTTTTGATGTGCTTTTAGATGCTTTTAGTGTATTTTTTTTTGCTTTCATTGTTTGAAGGCCGGTGATCAATGATAGCTTGCTTGCGATTTATATAGGTGATTATCACCCCTATTTGGATTATTTGGGGGGGAAGTCGTCCAAATTCTCTCAACTAGCCAGTGGGACATCAAAGATGCAGTGTTTAGTCATCCTGCCAGGAGTGAACGTCGGATCTGGATGTTACCTAAAGATGCCTAGTGCATCCTAAAGCCTCGTGATGTTCATCGCTTATAATATATTTGTATATTTGTATCATGTATTTTGAATCCAGAATTATGAAGGCATATACTACATAACTTGTGATTGTCACTAGCCAATCGGATATTCCCTGGGTGAACCGCATTCTCCTGGAACTCGAATCAGCCCCCCTGAGGAGTCGCACGGGCGTTATTCGAAGACGAACTTGAACAGCAACTTTTTTTGATCTTTTCGTTGAAATTGGTGAATTTTTGTGATTTTTGGGCGAATCCTGAACCAAGACAAGATCAAGTTCAACATGTCTATGCTTAGTGGTGGGCTATGGTGGCCTGGGTTGATTGCGGATGTTTCACGCTGTAAAGGTGATTGGAACGGAAAAAATAATGGCTCAGTTACAGTAACTCCTGAATTTTTGTGGGAGATTTCCACTGCTTAATCTTGATCCGATCGTGCCAAAAACTCACTTGACACCAAGAAGATCCCAAGGGACGATATCATATCCAACGATGGCACATCCTCAGCATCATAGGTATATCCCCGTGAAGGTCAGAAGGAATCGACCAAATGCTGCAATTGGACATCCCCCATCAGATCGCATAGTGACTGGGCAGAGAAAACATGAGAGTTTTGAAACCCTGAGCCAGTTGCAGCCTCCTACCCGAAGCACATTGGGGTTTTGACCATGTTTGATTTGAAAGATGATTTGGTAGGAAGTTGTCAGGGATTCGGACTCATCTAACAATCACATGCAATCATAGTCATAGTATTTAGTATATATTTTTATTGTGTAGCAATTTATGATGTCTGATCCTCAAGAGCACAATAGGGATGCCAGCACAGGGGTGACGGACCCACAAATTGCCCAAGGTGAAACAAATTGTGCAAAAGGACTGCTCAGCCAGACATTTTGCAGTCGATTTTGTTGATTAGAAGATGTACGACCATTGGAAACTTTGTTTAGCCGGAATTGGTACACTTGGACAGAGTTTCACTTTCGGCAGCGAATTTGATAGACTTTGTTTTTTTTTCAATTGTCTTTCCCTCGTACAACTCAGATTGAAGCAAATGAATGGGAATTCGGATTGACACCTCTCCAGGATCACCCTGAGCTGGTGGATATCTCTGGTGATGCATCGTCTCTTCCTCAGTGTACTCCCTCTTTTCCGTGGAATTCGTTGTTTTTCAGCATAAATGGAAATGATCGCACAAGTATCATGTGGGTAGATTGTTTGTACATGGATTTTTGGATTCTGATTTGATCCCATTCTGATAGTTGACATGATTCCATGTGATTTCTTTTGGGTGCCTGAATGGCAGTTGCTGTAGCATGCTGCACTTACATAGTTTTTTCCCGGCAACATCAAGAGAAAGACAGCAGCTGTAGACTGTAGTCCTTAAAATGCCGCAAGATGCAGGTAACAACTTGAATTATATACTGTAATATTGGCAGCATTTTGAGCAGGCCAAGCCAATCAAATCATCCAAATCACCATGTTTTTGTTTGAACTCTGACCGTCCAACCATTTCTGTTGAAACTTTAAGGTTGTTCAAACAGATCCTCGTGAAGCCTTCACAGGAGGCCACCATGGTGCGCCATGGGGCTATGGTACGGGCCAGGCCTGGGCCGATCATGTTTGCTGTTCTTATACGGGACTCCTATGCCTATATCCCGTTGATTTTGGGTTTTTTTATAATGGGATATGCTTGGGGATAATGTAATCAACTGTTGATATGGGATATGAACAAACATATGGGATAATAATTACATGTCAGTTGATTGATGTTGATTTGCAGATTTTTTGTTGATTGGCATATCCAGAGTTTTTTGAGAAACGACAGATCCACTGGATCCAAGCCATCAATGCCCAAGGATCACTGCAGCAGTCCGTGATGAGACCAAGCCTTTAGAGCAGCGAGCACTTTATGGCCCTAAAGAGCAACTGGAAGTCGATGAGACACAACAGATATCAACATTTCCATGTTGGATACACGATACATATATGAAATGATATACAGCGCATATAGTCATACAATATGAATTGTAATATTGTAATTACATTATTGTACATTATTTTACAAATTGTATATGTATAATTAACTGATATATCAAGCTTGGAGGCATTTTGTGGATAAGATTCTTGAACATAATCTTGGAGTGCTTTCATTTCATCAACTCTCCCGTTTTTCCGTCGCCGGAAAAGAACCATGAGGCATACCTGGATTGCGGGATCCGGTGTGAGATGTCAACTTATCGAGTTGATGGTCACCTCAATGCAGCATCCAAGAGGCATATTAATCTTAAGATGAGCCTAAGCAATTCCTGTGGATACCAGATGCTTCATGATGGAATCATGATGATTTATGATGATTTAGAATGATTGTCATGATCGTGACAATCTAAGATGACTCCTGATTTAAGCACATCAAGGCAGTATCTAGATGACTTCTAGTCTTCTAGATTTGTTGCAGCTCTGAGGTCAGGAGAGACATGTGTTTCAAGCAGCAAAGATAGCTCCCTTTACGAGGACTCGGACTTAGGAGTTGCCAAGCAGGCTCTGGAGGTGCCGAAGGGGGACAAGTGAAACCGTGAAACCTGTGTTGACGGTAAGATCTGTAAGTTTATTTTGTAAAGAATTGATGCCTTAGCATAGTTGAGGGTCCAAAAGGTGATCAGATTGACACTTTAGCAGGCTTTAGCTGACCAGCACATCTGAATGGTAATGGTGGGCTTTGCTATGCTCCTCTTTGCTTTCCTTGTAACATGTTCCTGTAGCTCTGAGTTTGGAAGTGTGCCTGAAGATGGAAGATAAACTACCGAATCCAAATTCGAAGCGCCAATTTCACGAGGGCCCATACCATTGGTCGAAAAATCCTGCCCCGCCAAAAGTGCTTGACTCCCGTGCTCTAGCTATTTGCCCCGGCGCATGTAGCTCTATGTTTTTTTCCTTGGTGTGAGCTACTTAATACTCTTGCACAACAAATGTACGTCATATAATTACACAATATAAAACATAAACATATATCTTCCAAATCAACAACTCCATGTCTGGACTTGGGATTTTTGTTCCCTCAAAGCCAGGTGGAATATGCCATCAGTGTCCTGGAAGTCGATGACATCGGCACCCAATCGTCACAGACAGTGCTTCGTCGGGCCACGGAACAGATCCCTGGGTTGCATGGATTCTAAGTCAGTCCAGTCCCCTTTAAGGCTGCACTCATTTTGGACTTTTGCTTTTTTCTTTAAATCAAACCTTTTGCAGGAATTAATGCATTTTATGAAATACCATTATAAAAGATCACCGTATGATTATGTTGAGTGCTGACTGTATAATGTACATGAGACATGTATCGAATGTAGGAATAGACATCGGTGAATACCCTGGAAGTGGTTACTGCATCTCAAGCCTCAAGATACTTTGCAGCCGAGGAAGGCAGTGGCGGCAGAGGTATTGAAACAGGGCCAGGTGCATTTGGCTCTTCAAAAGTGCCAAAACCTTGATTGAGCAACGTTTTTAGTAGGAAGCTTGGGTTTATATAAACTATAGTCTTGTCAAGTGTTGGCGTAGGCGTTTAGGTGGTGTGCACAGGGCTGCGTAGGCATTTCAAGGATGTTGGTTGAGATTTTAGCTGCGTAGGCTGTGTTGGAGGTAGGAAATGGAAGGAATGAAAGGAAGGTAAACAAACAAGCAAACAAACGAACAAACAAACAAACAAAGAAACAAAGAAACAGATAAACAGACAAACAGACAAGGCAACTGAACATCAATATTTGTACCCTGTTCGTTGCGTAGGCTTCGCATAGGCATCGCGTAGGCTCCGACAGCTTTTGCCCACCCGTGTTTTTTCGGCCCTTTATCTCTGCAATTAGGGACTCAAGTGACCATCCCGGCCAAGACCCGCATAGGCAAAACTTGAAAAGACAAGACGAAAAGCACCAAATGCAGGACGCGTAGGCAATATCGAGCATTTAGTGTTAAGCGCAGGCGCACCTAGGCAGATCAAGAATTAAGACACAGGAGCCCGGCCTAGGCGGACACTGCAACGGCGTAGGCAAAACATAGGCAGAAGTAAAGTCATAACACCGATACAGAAGAAAAACACGGCTCGATTGAAGTGGGTGCCAGGGAAGCTCAATCATAAATTTCCATGAAGCACGCTGCAAAGCCTATAAGAAGGAAAATGTATACATGTACAGACGACTCATATGACATAGAATTGGGGAATTAGTACCACCCATCTCTCCCCATCGAGCCAATTCTCAACGCAGTAAGGTATTTGGTGCTGTGCAACGAGCTCGATGCCTTGGAGGAAGGCAAAGCTTGATCTCGGCCTCCAAAGGATCACTTACCTAAGTAGCTCTGAAGAAAGGGAGAAAGGGCCCAATAGTTTCTCGGTTGATGGGTTGCTCCTCGGATGGATTACAGCTTCTTCGTTCTGATAAAAAGTAAGAAGGCGTGAGCACCGCTGCGAAATATAACTTGGTACAACACTTTTCATTTGTTTACCCTTGCGCTCCTATATCTTTTGTCATTGGTTTACACTTAACACGGATGTGACAGGCATGGAGCATGAACAGGATTGGTGCCTCTTTTCAATCATGTTTTTATCACAGACTTTTTGTGCTTAGCCTTCACCACCGATCATTTTCTGATATCCTGCTTGTGTGCTTTGAAGTGGTGCTCTGAAAGCATCATGTGATGAGATGCTGGTTGAGGATGGCGCGCATGGAGTGTTTCAATTGTCAAAGCCAGGAGATAATTCACCACCGCTAAGTATCGATGCAATTTCAAGAGCATCTTCAGCATTCAGCATTCCTTCCAAAGTTTGATGGTTTTCTTTACAATTCCCTTCCATTTGTGGCAACCTCCGACGGCAGACGTTGACCTCGATGGCCTTTCCAAGTGTTCGCTGTGCCAAACTTGCAGGTGCCGAGGGTAAGGGCAATGCACAGATTTCCTTGACAACATTTCGTAGATGTTTCGACAAATCTGGGATGAAGGTCCATGAAGGTTGGATCTGTGAACAACAAGTAATTACAAGATGTGCTTTTACATTAATCTTTCCACAAAAGATCAGTAGGTGCCAGGTAACATGATAATACGATAGAGTAGATCTCTGCGATTAATAGCTGATGGGACATGAATTGCTTTGAAAGATTCGCCGTGTTATATTTAGCAGACTTGTCCAAGATGTCGTGCTTCTCTCTCCGCAGCATCTCCCAGCATCTACTGTCTGTTTGCAAAGTCAACTTTGATTCACGGAACACTTCCCAGTGAAGGATGATGCTCCTTAGATCCTTGGGGCTTGCTTGGATGGTGGCATTGACTCAAGGCTGGGCCGCCTGCATCGTGGAAAACAAGGGGTGGGATTAAATTCTTCAATGATTCTTCATTTTTTTTGCATGTTTTTGCTGCTTCCAGACCTTGGCGGTTGCATGATTTGCATGAGCATCTTTTGCCCGAATGCGTAGTGAAGGGTTCCCGTTTATGAGTGGCAGTTGAGCTGTGTTTGCTGACGGTGGGTGTCGCGTTCACCTGTGTTCTCCGCAGTCCGCGAGTGTGGCAGGGGTATCGCACTAATTCTGTTCCGTTTGGAAGTTTGCAAAAAGTGTGTTAGGAGGTGACACGAGATCGGGTTTTGCGCGACACGCGCATCATTTTGTCGACATGACATTGTGAGGGATCGCGCATTTTTGCGGCATGTGCAATGGATTCGTGACGTTGTGGATGTATCGTGTCACTTTTTTTCGTGGTGGTGACACCATTTGCGGCACGTGCATGGATCTCACACATGCGTTTTTCAGTGGCAGGTGGAATGAATTCATGCTGGCTGGGATTGCATGTGTGACATATTTCCTGTCAAGCCCAGCGTTTTGTGTACCTTTGTTAGTGTATCATTATGAAATGATGGCAGGGGCACCATTTTGTGACATCTCTGTGTGCTGTTGCTTTTCTTCTTTGAATTGCATTCAAAACGTGTTGTCTGGTGATGTTTTCAAATGTGTCATTTACAGTGTGGCAGTGCGTTCTATGTTTGGTGGCTTCTCAAGGGGTGTGGATTTCGTGGCAGGGAGAATGCGCGACTGTGTTGGTTATCGCTGTGCCTATAGGAGTTTTGTAGACGGGGCATGTTCCGAGTCGACAGGATTTGCGCAGTTGTATTGTGGAGTGTGTTTGAGCTGTCGCGCGGTTGTCGGTGTCCCCATAGGAATCTGTACGCAGTGCACGTGCAGAGCTAGCAGGATCTGTGCTGTTCTCGTGTGGACTGCATTTGAGGGCTGCGCCTATAGGAACCTTAAGGGGATCTTCGGAGTTGATGGACAGTTCTTTTGTGGAGTGTACTTGAGATGTCTCTGTGGTGGTGTGGTGGTGTTTGCAGTGTTGTCTCGCGGACTGTACTCCGATGTCGCCCAGTCATCGCTGTTCTTGTGTTGATTTTTTATGATTTTTTGTGGTGTTGTGGTGTTTTGTGGTTGTGCTTTTTGGATCTTTTTGGTTGCGTTTCTGTATGTTTCATTATGTTTCTGTGTTTTTGCAGAGAAGTGTTGGAGAAGAGTGTTGTAGAAGAGTGTTGTAGAGAAGTGTTGGAGAAGAGCGTGAGCGACAAGACAAGAGCGACCATTTCGTGGGTTGTTCAGGTTTCTCGATAGCCTGCAGTCTCTTTTTTGTTTTGTCTGTTGGCTTGCAGGTATGCGTGATGAATTCAAGCGAGCTTCATACGATGTGAACACCCATCAGAGCAGAGCCAAAGAAGCAAAAGTGATGACGGAGAGTGGTGGAGGCTCTGTTTGGAGCTTTCTTCAGGATCATGTAGATTTTGTGGGAAACCAGCTGCAGCTAGGGCAAGGTGCTGCCACAACTCAATCGAAGAATGACCAGAAGAATCTCTTTGGTGCAACGCCGAAGGAATGTGACAAGGTTCCAATGGAAGAAAAGTTGATCGAGGTTGAGAGCTTTTGGAACAACGTGGTTTTGCTGAGCATTTTGGCTTTCATTGCCGCCTCTGTTTGTTTATGTGCTCAGGTCGATGGCATTGCAGCCAAGGCCATAGGGGGTTTCGTCGTGGTGATGAGCCTCGTTTGCTTCTTCATACCGGCTGTGGGAGGCATCATGTTCGGCAACATACTGAAAGAGTGCAATGCTGAAAATGGCATTTTCCGGGCCTTGAACGGCCCCGTGGCTTGTTACAGACACATCAAGGGCATTCTGACAGTAGGGGTGGCGATGATGACTGCGGTGACCGGCCTGCTTGTGGTGAAAGCTGGGGTTGAGACCCCCAAGGACGAAGGAATCCAGCAAACTCCCAAGCAGGAAACTTCGGCTGAACAAGTGAGTTAGTTGGCAGCACTCCAGAAGAGAAGCCGCGACCTTGCACTAAATGGATCATGTCGTCGAGTTTCAGCACTGAGAGACCAAAGGATGCAGGATGCCACTTGCGGAATGAAACCAGTGCAACAAAAAGAGGGTAATTGGTGTGATTGTTCAGGTGTCCCGTTCACTCCAATTCAGACATGCTATCACTCATCACTGCAACATATACTCCAACCATTCAGCATGCAGTCAAATTTTTGGCCATGTCATGCAATGTTTATTTGCAAATCTCACATTGTTGCATTGTAGACCTCTCCCTTGTGGGAGCAGTTTCATCGCAGCCAGGTTGAACGCTGCAGTGTGCTCCTTGCGCCTCGAACGTTGGTGGCTTGGCCCACGGTATGATGTCAATGGGTCGCGGCAACAAAAGCGACGAGCATTACTCGTACCATGCACTACCATGCAGAATTTGATTTGACCTCTATTGCAAGAAGATGCCACAAGATGAAAATGATCAAACCCATGTGTCAAATAGAGGCAACAATGTAAAGTCGTCATTTCCAATGACACAAAAATCGCATAACACGAGTGACATTGAACCTCAGTCAACCTCACGTTGAACTTAAGCAGTGCTTCAAAAGGGATTCGCACCTATTACCCGACGTTCCTTCCATTTTATCTTTTGGAGCTGTTTCGCCCAACAGACTCCAATTGAAAACTATTGCAGCTGAAAGTTTTTCCTGAATCGCATGTCATCTCGTCACACTCGGAGAGCCTCAGGCTACAAGTTCTGGATAGTTCTTCCAAAGTGCTGGAAGGAGATCCTGAAAGCGTTAAAGCCTTGTACCTGCGGCATGGCTTGAACTTCAAAAAGTATCACTTCGAAGAGACTGTTTTCATCTACTTTCTATGAGTTCTGAGGGGTGAAATCCAAATAGGTTTGAGAAACGAGGAACCAAGGGCGAGAGAAGATTTGGGAGAACCAGAGCACTACGACGGAGGGTAAGAGACGGGAAGGGACCCCATCTAACACGCCTATGACCGCTATGACAGTGTGTTGAAATCCTATTTATGTTTGCCATTTTATTCGTCGTATTCGTCTTATTTGTCTTGTTCTCGTTCTTCTTGTTGCTGTTGCTGTTGTTGCTGTTGTTGCTGTTGCTGTTGCTGTTGCGGTTGGGTTGGGGTTGTTGTTGTTGTTGTTGTTGTTGCTGTTGCTGTTGCTGTTGCTGTTGTTGTTAGTTAGTTAGTTAGTTAGTTAGTTAGTTTGTTTGTTTGTTTGTTTGTTTGTTTGTTTGTTTGTTTGTTTGTTTGTTTGTTTGTTTGTGTGTTTGTGTGTTTGTGTGTTTGTGTGTTTGTGTTGTTGTTGTTGTTGTTGTTGCTGTTAGTGCTGGTGGAGGTGGTGGTGCTGCCGCCCTTTGTGCTGGTGATGGTAGCCATTTTGTTTGTCATGTTCGCCCAGGAGGGGTCAAGCATACCTCCAGCTCCCTTCTTGCAACGAGTGGGTTGGTGGAGCAACATGCATTGAAGATGATTGATCCATGGTGTTGCAACACGTCGCAAAGAAGTTGACCTAAAATACATCCTGACTAACATTGACTAACAAGATTCTGCCATGTAAATATTATGCCATTTTGGGCGCAACAATGGAGAGCAAAACGTCACCGTGGTGACCCCCAACATTGATGAACATGCATTTTGTATCATTTTGCGCGGTATTTACAGGGTTTCGTACAGATAGAATGCCTTCAAATTTATAGATAGATATATGTTACAAAACCATGAGAATATGCACAGCGGTTCTACAGTTAGAATGTCAGGACAAAGGGTACTCAAAATCTCATGAAATTGCACTTTTTTTATGAGGTGAGGCATTCTAACTTTCACAGTGGCATTCTAACTTTCAGTTCATCCCTGTAAATATCATCAGTTCCGGTCACCGTGAAAGATCGATGTGCCATGCAAAAGGTTTGAAGCCAATTGCAGAAGCATTATGAATCACCAATAGCGAAAATAATGCAAGAAAAAGGAGGGAAACATAGGATGTCCTGTTCTGCTGAGCCAAGGGACATTTTGTGTATGGTTTTTGGTTGCTTTTTTCGTAGTGGAATGTCCATTAAAAACCTATATATACAAAAATTGCAATTCCCGCGTTTTGTAAGATTCAGTTCTTGGTTGCTGTCTTTTCCTATTAAACCTCTAGTTAAAAATCTTTTCGAATACAAGAAACCAATGCAAATCCAAGAAACAAGTATCGTTCACTAAAATTGGAACAGCGCCACTGGTTTTAAAACAAAAGACATCTTTGCTTAAAACGCATCTACAGGGAGGCATTCTAAATTCCAATCTGCAGTGCGTAAAACATTGCAAATCCCAACCAAAACAATATAGGAGGTCAAAAATTGAATGATGCCACTGGTTTACAAACAAAAGAAAATCATTGCGTAGAACGCATCTGCATGGCAGGGATTTTAAATTCCAATATGGAGCGCGCAAACCACTGCAAAAAAGCAAGAACAAAACAGAATCGTTGACTAGAATTGGACCAGCCACTGGTTCACAGACAAAAGAAAATCGTTGCTTAAAACGCATTTGCATGCAGGCATTCTAACTTCATATCTGGAGCGTTTAAAACATTGCAAAAACAAGAAAGAAACAGCAGCATCGTTGATTAAAATAGAAATGGTTCCACTGGTTTACAAACAAAAGGCATCTTTGCTTAAAGGAAGGCATTCTAAATTCCAATCTGGAGTGCGTAAAACATAGCAAGTCCTCGCAAAAACAATGTTGGAGGTGAACAATCGAATGATGCCGGTGGTTTAAAAACAAAAGAAAATCATTGCTTAGAACGCATCTGCATGGAGGCATTGTAAATTCCAATATGGAGTGCGTAAACCACTGCAAAAAAAAGAAGAACAAAACAGCATCGTTGACTGAAATTGTAGCGGTGCCACTGGTTTACAGACAAAAGAAAAGCGTTGCTTAAAACGCATTGCATGCAGGCAGTCTAACTTCATATCTGAAGCGTCTACAACAATACAAATACAAGAAAGAAACAGCAGCATCGTTGATTAAAATTGAAATGGTGCCACTGGTTTACAAACAAAAGACATTTTTGCTTAAAACGCATCTGCAGGGAGGCATTCTAAATTCCAATCCGGAGTGCGTAAAACAATGCAAATCCTGACGAAAGCAATTTTTGAGGTGAACAATTGAATGATGCCACTGGTTTACACAGGAGCGCGTAAACCACTGCAAAAAAACAAGAACAAAACAGAATCGTTGACTAAAATTGGACCAGCCACTGGTTCACAGNTTACAAACATGACACCTTTGCTCAAAACGCTTTTGCGCGCAGGCAATCTAAATTCCAATCTAGGGTGCGTAGAACATTGCAAATCTCCACAAAAACAACATAGGAGATGAAAAATCAAATGATGCCACTGGTTTACAAACAAAAGAAAATCATTGCTTAGAACGCATCTGAATGGCAGGTACTCTAAATCATTCTAAATTCCAATATGGAGTGCGTAAACCACCGCAAAAAAACAAGAAAAACAGTATGGTTGACTAAAATTGGAATGGTGCCACTGGTTGACAAACAACAGAAAGTCATTGCTTAGAATGGAGGCATTCTAAATTCATAACTGGAACGTGTAGAACATTGCGCGTACCATACAAAAATATCAGAGATGAAATAAAATGGTTGTTGCCATTTTTTTGAAACGAAAAAAACCATTATTTTTTGCTAAACATGGGTGAAGAAAAAACTCACATATATTCAAAATTTTCTATATATGCATCCAAAGTTGGATTTACCAAAGTTCTGAATGTGGGGTTCTGGGAGATTCTAAATATAGGTTCCTTGCCAGGAATTCTCGAAATATGTAGGGTTGAAAAGAATAAGAACAGTATCAGTTGGAACCTTTTTCAGCAAATCTTGGATCAGACCTCAAATTTGAATCTTGGTGATGTATTTTTTCTTTGCAAGTCCTTCACTAAAAATTGTTCATTTCGAACACTTTTTCAGCAAATTGTGGACCAGATCTCAAACAAATGAAGTTTGGTGAGGCGTTTCTTCTTCTTTGTCTTTTACTTGAAAATGCTATAAAATGCTCATTTTAACTTTTTTCAAGAAATCCTGCATGCAACAAGCTTGAGCATTGAAATGTCAATATACCATGCAGCGCCTGCAAAATTACCATGCAGGGAACCTATGCTTCGAATTTTTCGTCCAACTATTTATATATTTCATGGCTCTTTTTTTAACATGAAAAGCGACATAGTGATATAGATGTGCAACATGAATTTATTGATGTAGATACAGAAATTTATTTTCAGGGGAGAGTTTTGATGAAATTGCATGTGCTACAGCCTTTTTTCACATACATTGTAGATATCTAAGGTGTATAGAAGCATGCATTTTTTCAGTTAGAGTATCATTGAAGCATGCATTTTTTGATTATATATATATAGATTTACCTGCCAATTCCCTGCAACCACGGGCAGAAGCTGATGTTTGAAGCAACTTGAAGACACATCTGATTTATATTTACTTATATACCATTATACCTGCAAATCTTCAAAACATATTTAAATATATATATATATATACCAACCTCTATGTTAGAATGCCTTTTATACATACATTGTAGATATTTGAGGTGTATATACAATATAGATGGAATGATGTATATATATGACCGATTTTCAAATTCATGCATATTTACAGTGTTTTGAGCCCATGTGATAGGCATTCTAACTTTTTTCATTACCGGAGCGTTTTGCAGGCATTCTAACTGGGGCAGAAAAAAAATTTGGGCGCAAGATAGGCATTCTAAGTTTCAGTCCGTAACTATACGTTAAAAAATATATATTATGAAGTACTACGTTTGGAACAGCATTTATTACTGTATGTGAAATTCATGTTTGCTTGTTTTTTTGCTTCTCTTTTTGCTTCATACTCGTATCTTCAACAGCTTGGCTATTCACCCGCCTCCAAACAAAATCTCCAAGGCTTGGAAATTTGCGGGAAGCAGAAGAGGACCTGGCAAAGGCCATCACATTGAAGCCAGAGCAGACTGAGGTGAACCGCAAATTAGAGCACCTTGTTGTGGTGGGGATATGGGGCTAAGGGGTCGGATCAAGCCAAAAGCCGGGTTGAAGAGTGAAAGGATTGGTTTATGCCTAGCATATTTCAAATCAGTTTATTTTGTAAAAGGCATTAAAAACTTATTGGCAATGTTGTGACCTGTGATTCTTTCATATTGTTTCTATTTTTTGTTTGTCCCTTTGGATTGACACTTAGCTAAAACTCTGTGTAAGAGCTTTGCGCATTTCTTCTTCCAGCCGTGCTCAATGTATGGTTTGTCATCATTGGGCTGCTCGGTGTCTGGCCCGCTCAAACTTGCAAGGTATTGCCGCAAGTTGCAGATGAAAAAAGCGGCCCTTCAGCAGAATTGCAGTATTTGATATTATATATTGTTATATATCAATATCATATAAGTAGATTACGACAATACTATATCTGTAAATATATATTATATAGACTTGATTTGATATTCAATAGATTTGGCCAAATCCGTTTAAGTGACATGTGACACCCCCTGACTCCGTGACACCAAGGAACGTGTTGAATTTAGAAGGCAACAAAGAGGAGACGTAGTGGACAAATGGGCCTAGGGCAGCGGCCTGCGGTACATTCCCAAGGAGGTCTTAGCACCATGGCACCGGAAATGTAGGAACTGTGAAGGGTTTCCGCATCTCAAGCCTCAAAACTACTTTGCAGTTGAGGAAGGCGGTAGCAGAGGTATTGAAACAGGGCCAGGTGCATTTGGCTCTTCAAAAGTTCCGAAGCCTTGATTAAGTGGGTGGCTTACAATGATAAGATGAAATTGACAATGGGTGCCAAAGAAGCTCAATTGAAAAAGATAGGAAACATGCGAGAAAGCGGATATGAATCCGAAATCATAAATATTTCACATAGTTATTTGAATTAGATTTGCAGTACACAATACATTATGTTATTATGTATTATCATAATAAAACAAGAAATATACGTATATATATATATATCTACACATTTGTACATGTGATCAAATGTATGACATCAACTATTCAGTAGATGGACAAAATATTCAAACCCTGGACAACTTTATCCCCCGCGCCCCCCAATTTCAAAGATGTTTTCTTCTTCCAAGGGTTGAGACGGGTGGACAAAAGAAATCAAACCCAACAGCATGACATGTCACGCACACGTTGTTTAACATTGACATTTGGGGACGGGGGTGTCAGTCCGATCTTTTCCTCAAGATGTATAAATGTTTGATATTTCATTTTAATGTGCATATCTATAGAATTGCATGATGCTACATCATAAGCAATATGAATTGTATATTTACTGTGTATTTCTGACATATTTATGCTATATAGCTATATATAATTGATTTTTATGAAATATCTATATCTGTGATATTTGTGATTTTTGTATAAACATGAAAAATATAATGTTATGTTTGCATTTGATACATATGATTTTGTCCTACTGCATTATTACAATGATATATCATATGTATATAGGTTTATTTGATTTCTCTACATGATTTATTCTATATCTGATTTCTTTGAAAATTCACACCCAAGATGGAACAGATACTCTCTGTTTGAAATTGGGCACTTGGTATGGAAAGCGAATGAATGCTGCTTTGCCCGCATCATGCGAGATTTGAACGAGAAGCGGTTTTTTTCTCAACGTAGTGAGGTATTTGGTTCGGTGCAAGGAGATGCAAGGAGCTTGAAGCCTTTGAGGAAGGCATGGTTTGAACTTAGCCCCCCCAAAAAAAACAAAGCTATAAGGAAAGGGGCGATATTGGGTTGATTTGATTGCTTATTGAATGTATTATTTTAGCTTCATAGTAGCTTGGTAGTTTTTTTCGTTTGATAAAGCCTATAGAGTCGCATGGTGCAGGCACAGCTGTGAACTATAACTTGGTACGGCGGGGGGGTGGATATTTTTTATTCGTAGCTCACGTATCTCTTTCCATCTGTTTACAGTTTCATGAGGATCAGGCAGGCAGCATGAACAGGTTTGGTACTTCTTTGCAAGGATGTTTCCACTAAAAGATATGGTGGTCAGCCGCTATCCGCTGACCTGGTGTCAAGAGACGCTGTTTGACATACATCGGAGTGATTGTCAAAGTCAGAAGACGGTTTACCATGGTTTACCAACTTTTGAGTGCTGCACTGAGTGAGAGAAAGAGAGAGAGAGAGAGAGAGAGAACGTCAAGTACAGAGGCAGATTCAACATATCTTGAGCATTCCTCGCAAAGTTTGATGTTTTTTTTCCCTGCAGGGATGTCAAAAAGCAACTGCCACAATTCTTTTTCGCTTGTGGCAACCTCCAACGGCAGATATTCACCTCGACCTTTCTCAGCGTTGGCTGTGCGACACCTGTAATTCACCTGTAGACAGGTGCCGAGGGTAACGGCAATGCAGACAAATGGGTTGCCAATCCTTGACGACGTTTCGTAGATGTTGTTGTTGACATTTTTCGACGATTCCGGGATGACGGTATGATGTGTGAGCATATGTAAATACTATAGATCAAATACTACAAAGCCGTGCTTCCACAAGTTAGTCATCATTGGTTTTTCTAAATCAAATTGCTGTGTTTTATCTAGAAGACTTGTCCAACTTCTTGTGCTTCTCTCCGCAGCATCTCCCGGCATCTACTGTGTGTTTGCAAAGCCAACTTTGATTCACAGAACTACTGACTACTCCGAGCGAACCATGATGCTCCTTCGATCCTTGATGTTTGCTATTATGCTGCCATTGACTCAAGGCTGGGCCATCTAGAGTGTGTAAGTAAAGGCAAAGTTGAACTCTGACTCTGTTGCATGATTCTCGTTTCTAACAAGTCAAGGGTGCCTTTTTGTCTCCCCTGTTGGCTTGCAGGCATCCGTGACGAATTCAACCAGGCTTCCTACGATGCGAACACCCGTCAGAGCAGAGCCAAAGTAGCAAGAGTGATGACGGAGAGTGGTGGAGGCTCTGTTTGGAGCTTTCTTCAGGACCATGTGGATTCTGTGGGCAACCAGCTGCAGCTAGCGCAAGGTGCTGCCACAACTCGATCGAAGAATGATCAGAAGAATCTCTTCGGTGAGACACCAACACCGACTGAGACACAGGAAGAATTGAAACAACTGTCAGAGAAGTTGATACCGGTTGAGGGCATTTGGAACGTCGTGGTTTTGCTGAGTATTTTGGGTTTCATTGTCGCCTCTGTTTGTATATGCAATGAGGTCAAGGGCTTTTGGGCCAAGGCCATTGGGGGCTCCGTTGGGGCGATGGGCCTCGTTTGCCTCATCATACCTGCTGTGGGAGGCATCATGTTCAGCAAGATACTGAAGGAGAACAACGCTCAGAATGGCTATTTTCAGATGTTGAATGGCCCCGTGGCTTGTTACAGACACGTCAAGGGCATTTTGACAGTGGGGGTGGCCATCATGACTGCGGCGACGGGCCTGCTTGTGCTGAAAGCTGGGGTTGAGAACCCCGAAGACCAAGAAATCCAGCAAACTCCCAATAGTCCAGAAAAGCAGGAAACTTCGGCTGAACAAGTGAGTTAGTTGGCCCGCATTTCAGAAGGTAAGCTGCAACCTTGCACTGCACCAAACGGATCATGTCAGACCAAACGCTACAGGATGCCGCCTTGCAGAATGAAGCCGGTGCAACAAAAGAGCGTAATTGGATGTAATTGGTGGCATTGTCACTCCGATTCAGACATGCTATCACTCATCACTCCCACATATACTCCAACCATTCAGCATGCAGTCAATTCTTTGGCCATGTCACGTCATGCTATGTTTGCAGATCTCACATTGTTGCATTGCAGACCTCCCCATTGGGGGAGCAGTTTCAGCGCAGCCAGGTTGAATGCTGCAGTGTGCTGCCTGTGCCTCGAACGTTGGTGGCTTGGCCCTCGGTATCATGTTAATGGGTCGCGGCAAAGAAACAATGAGCATACCATACACATCCATGCACTACATCGCAGAATTTGATTTGCCCTCATGTACCACTGGAACCTCTATTGCAAGAAGATGCCATAAGATAAAAACGATCAAAATCATGTATTGATTATAATAAAGTAGAGGCAATAATGTAAAGTAGTCATGTGCAATGGCACAAACATCTCATAAACATGATTTGAAACCGGGATGAGGGACATTGAATCTCAGTGAACCTCACATTGAGCCTGAACAGTGGTTCAAAGGGGATTTGCACCTATGACCCGGCATTCCATTTTATCATTTTTTTTGAGCTGTTTCGCACAAAAAACTCCCTCAGACCTCAGAAAACAGAGTACAGCTGAAAGTTTTTCTGAGTCGCATGTTATCTCGTCACACTTGGAGAGCGTCAGGCTACAAGTTCTGGATAGTTCTTCCAAAGTGCTGAAAGGAGATCCTGCAGGCGTTGAAGCCTTGTTGCGGCATCGCTTGAACTTCAAAGCACTGCTTCGAAGCGACTGTTTTCATCTACTTTATATGGTCCTGCAATGTTCTGCAGGGTGAAATCCAAACAGGGGTGAGAAACTGGGAACCTAGGGCCAGGGAAGATTTGGGAGAACCAGAGCACTATGGAGGATAAGAGAAGGGAAGGAACCCCATCTAACACGCCTATGACAGTGTGTTGGAATCCTTGCTTATGTTTGTCATTTTATTTGTTGTGTTTTGGTTTTCTTCTTCTTCTTCTTATTCTTATTCTTATTCTTGCTCTTGCTGTTGCCGTTGCTGTGCTGCTGTTCTTCTTGTTGTCACTGTTGTTGGTGCTGGTGGAGGTGGTGGTGCTGCTGCCGCTTTATCCGCTTTTGCTGGTGATGGTGGCTATTTTGTTGTAAACATAAACGTGATATATACGACATATATATATATTATTATTATTCATAGATCATATTTGTTATTACGTTGCGTTATATTATTTCAACGATGTAGATCTTGTGAAATTGGGCACTCGGTATGGAAAGCGAATGAATGATCTAGTGATTGCAACTTGTTTTGCCGGCATCATGCGAGATTTGAATGGAACGCTTTTTTTCTAAACGGAGTGAGGTATTTGGTTCGGTGCAAGGAGATTGAAGCCTTTGAGGAAGGCATGGTTTGATCTTAGCCCCCAAAAAGATAGCAAAGCAATAAAGAAAGGGGCCGATATTGGGTTGACTTGATTGCTTATTGAATGTATTATTTTAGCTTCATAGTAGCTTGGTAGCTTTTGTCGTTTGATAAAGCCTATAGAGTCGCATGGTGCAGGCACAGCTGTGAACTATAAATTGGTACGGAGGGGGGTTGGATATTTTTTATTCGTAGCTCACGTATCTCTTTCCATCTGTTTACAATTGCACGAGGATGCGACAAGCAGGCAGCATGAACAGGTTTGGTACTTCTTTGCAAGGATGTTTCCAGCTGGTTGACATACATCCGAGTGATTGTCAAAGTCAGAAGACGGTTTACCAACTTTTGAGTGCTGCACTGAGTGAGAGAGAGAAAGAGAGAAGGTCAAATACAGAGGCAGGTTCAAGATGATTCAAGAATATCTTGAGCATTCCTCGCAAAGTTTGATGTTTTTGTTCGCAGGGATGTCAAACAGCAACTCACACAATTCTTTTTCGCTTGTGGCAACCTCCAATGGCAGATATTCACCTCGACCTTTCTCAGCGTTGGCTGTGCCAAACCTGTAGACAGGTGCCGAGGGTAAGGGCAATGCAGATGACGGTTTGATGTGTGAGCAAATGTAAATACTATAGATCAAATTCTGCTTGCAAAGCTGTGCTTCTACATTAGTCATCATTAGTCTTCCAAATCAAATTGTTGTGTTTATTTGGAAGACTTGTCCAAGATCTTGTGCTTCTCTCCGCAGCATCTCCCAGCATCTCTGTGTGTTTGCAAAGTCAACTTTGATTCACAGAACTACTGACTACTCCGAGCGAACCATGATGCTCCTTAGATCCTTGATGTTTGCTATTATGCTGCCATTGACTCAAGGCTGGGGCATCTAGAGTGTGTAAGTAAAGGCAAAGTTGAACTCATGTTGCATGATTCTCGTTTCTAACGAGTCAACATTTTTTGTTTGTCTCCCCTGTTGGCTTGCAGGTATGCGTGATGAATTCAAGCGAGTTTCGTACGATGTGAACACCCATCAGAGCGGAGCCAAAGTAGCAAAAGTGATGACGGAGAGTGGTGGAGGCTCTGTTTGGAGCTTTCTTCAGGACCATGTGGATTCTGTGGGCAACCAGCTGAAGTTATCGCAAAATGCTGCCACAACTCGAACGAAGAATGAGCAGAAGAATCTCTTCGGTGAGACACCGGCCGAATGTTTCCCTGTGCCACTGACAGAGAAGTTGAGCGAGATCGAGAACTTTTGGAACGTGGTGATCTTGTTGAGTTTTATGGCATTCCTTGTCGCCTCTGTTTGTCTATGCTCCAAGGTCGACGGCATTGCAGCCAAGGCAATAGGTGGCTTCATTGTGGTGATGGGCTTCGTTTGTGTCTGCATGCCTGGTGTTGCTGGCATCATGTTCGTCGAGGCACTGAAAGTGTGCCACGAGGACGGGAATCCAGAATTTCAGAGCTATGATGGCGTCGCGATTTGTTACAAACACGGCAAAGGCATTTTGACCATAGGGGTGGCCATGATGGATTGGGTGATGGGCCTTCTTCTGGTGAAAGCTGGGATTGCCAAAGGCCAATCATTCCAGCAAACTCCCAATAGTCCAGCTGCTGAACAAGTGAGTTAGTTGGCCGCATTCCAGAAGAGAAGCCGCAACCTTGCACAAAACGGATCATGTCGTCGAGTTTCAGCACTGAGGGACCAAAGGATGCAGGATGCCACTGTGCGGAATTAAGCCAGTGCAACAAAAAGAGCGTAATTGGTGTGATTGTTCAGGTGTCCCGTTCACTCCAATTCAGACCTGCTATCACTCATCACTCCAACATATACTCGAACCATTCAGCATGCAGTCAATTCTTTGGCCATGTCGCGCAATGTTTGCAAATCTCACATTGTTGCATTGCAGACCTCCATTGGGGCAGCAGTTTCAGCGCAGCCAGGTTGAATGCTGCAGTGTGCTGCCTGTGCCTCGAACGTTGGTGGCTTGGCCCATTGCATTTTCTAATGTTCATTCTCCGTCATGACAAGTCAACGTTTGTTGTCCATCAGAAATTTCCAGTCGAACGGATGACTGGTTCCTGCCTGGTGATGTTCACTGGTTTTGCGTATGTACCTCTTGATGTCTTCCTCTTGATGATCTTGATGCTTATACGCAGAGAAGAGATGTCAGCAAGTCATATCAAGCTGGTTAAATCAAACTGATGCAAAACGATGTTCAACCGAATTCTGATGGTGAATCTGTGATGTCTACAAAGGCAACGTAGAAACAAAGGTGTACGTGGTTCATTGTGAACGTATGACGTCATGCATGTACTCCCCGTGGATGTGAAACAGTTTGCCGTCATACTCTTCGGACTGCAGACGCATGTTTCCATGGCATAGCCAAATCTGCTGTGTTTTTTTTGCTGGATGTATGCTTTACGTACGTGCCATGCTACAATACTGGTGTGAAACTGTTACAGCTGCAACTATTCCTTCTCTGACGCCTCTGATGTGCTATGCTTGCAGGATGCCTGTTGTTGCTATGCTGGCATGTCGGAATCCTGTGGGGATGTCCCGCTCATGCGTAGATGTGCAAACTGTTCTTGTTGCGGACTTTTGCTACGATTCTGCTCACCTCATCTCCTGTCCCTTGATTTATCCATCTTGATTCAAGTTCCTTTTCTCCTCTTCTGTTGCATCATGTGAAGCTCTTCATACGCTCCTTGATTCCTCAATGATGTCATCTCCTTGATCATTGTGACATGTCTTTTGATGCCTGGTATGTTGGTCCAATATCCATAAGTGCCGTGCCTTGATCCTGACCAAAGCCTGACGTCGCTGTCAGCTCTAGGTGTTGCTGCAGTGCTACAACCTGGTCTCGTTTATCACTAAAACAAAAGCATTTCCTCGAAAAAAAACTTACGTTTCCTCGAAAAGAAATGTGCGTTTCCTCAAAAAAAAAGATTTTGGTTTCCACAGTTTGCTTTCCTGTTATCCTGTGGTCCTCCTCTGGTCCTGATCTAATCCTGTGGTCCTCTGGGGGGAGGCGCAGCGCACTCCCCCGCAACCCCCCTGCAGCTTTGAGATCTGTAAAACAAACCGATGACAACTCGTGAAGCCCATAATTTTTTTAGTATTTTTTTTCCGAGGAAGATCGATGTTTTTTCGAGGAGTTTCAGGGGGGCCAAACTGTAAACTTTTTCTCGAGGAATTTGTAGATTTGCTTTCGAGGGTCTGCCCGTTTGGAAGTGCTGCAGTCTTGTGCGCTCAGAGCGAGCGATTTCAAGCTCCAAGGATCTCCAAGGGATGGAAAAAACCTCAACACAAGTTGTCTCTGCGTTCCAATGCGTTGGCATTGACGCCTGCTTGTCGCAAACGGTTGTTGCTGGTAATTTGGTGATGTTAATGAGGATGTATATCCTGAAATTGTGGTGCTAAGTTAATCCATATTCTTTCTTCTGCTGTCGCTTCTCCATCCGGAGATTGCTCGTTTGTGCTGGTGCTTCTGCTCTCCCCAGTTGCAATGGCAGGAGATGATCTATAAAGCCGATGTAGGCCATGAACTTGTAGTACTTCCATTCCTTGAACGTTGCATAGTCTCCATCATATGATGCTGGTGGGATCTTGTGCTTATGTATCCTTGTGACATTTGCTGCAAGTTGTCCATTTGCCGTTGTTGTTGTTGTTGTTGTTGTTGTTGTTGTTGTTGTTGTTGTTGTTGTTGTTGTTGTTGTTTACTTCTGATACTTAGTCTACTGATACCTGCTGATGCGTGTTATCGATGTTGGAGCTGCGGTTGTGCTGGATCTACCAGAATCTACCAGGGGTCACTCCTCCACTGCCATGTTGAAACCAGTGATGTGATATTGCAGCAGTCGGCACTGATTTTTCCAATGATGAAAGCTGAATGGCCATGATTTTTTGGGCTAAGATGTCAGGCATACAAATGTGATGTATGCACGGGTGATGTGGGATAGGCATGATGTACTATTCAAGAACATGCGCGAGAGAGAGAGAGAGAGAGAACGTCAAGTACAGAGGCAGATTCAACATATCTTGAGCATTCCTCGCAAAGTTTGATGTTTTTTTTTTCCTGCAGGGATGTCAAAAAGCAACTCACACAATTCTTTTTTTCGCTTGTGGCAACCTCCAATGGCAGATATTCACCTCGACCTTTCTCAGCGTTGGCTGTGCCAAACCTGTAGACAGGTGCCGAGGGTAAGGGCAATGCAGATGACGGTTTGATGTGTGAGCAAATGTAAATACTATAGATCAAATTCTGCTTGCAAAGCTGTGCTTCTACATTAGTCATCATTAGTCTTCCAAATCAAATTGTTGTGTTTTATTTAGAAGATTTGTCCAACTTGTTGTGCTTCTCTCCGCAGCATCTCCCAGCATCTACTGTGTGTTTGCAAAGTCAACTTTGATTCACAGAACTACTGACTACTCCGAGCGAACCATGATGCTCCTTCGATCCTTGATGTTTGCTATTATGCTGCTATCGACTCAAGGCTGGGCCATCTAGAGTGTGCAAGTAAAGGCAAAGTTGAGCTCATGTTTGAGTCAACGTTCTCTTTTTGTCTCCCCGGTCCCCTGTTGCTTTGCAGGCATGCGTGACGAATTCAACCGAGCTTCATATGATGTGAACACCCGTCAGAGCAAAGCCAAAGTAGCAAGAGTGATGACGGAGAGTGGTGGAGGTTCTGTTTGGAGCTTTCTTCAGGACCACGTGGATTCTATGGGCGACCAGCTGCAGCTGGCGCAAGTTGCTGCCACAACTCAATCGAAGAATGAAGAGCAGAGGCTCTTTGATGAGGCACCGGCCAAATGTGACACTGTGTCACTGACAGAGAAGTTGAGCGAGATCGAAAACTCTTGGAATGTGGTGATCTTGTTGGGTGCTATGGCTTTCCTTGCCGCCGCTATTTGTTTATGCGCTGAGGTCACCGGCATTGCAGCCAAGGCAATAGGTGGCTTCATTGTGGTGATGGGCTTCGTTTGCCTCTTCATGCCTGGTGTTACGGGCGTCATGTTCAGCAAGGCGCTGAAAGAGTGCCAAAAGAATCCACTTTTTCAGAGCTATGATGGCGTCGCGATTTGTTACAAACACGGCAAAGGCATTTTGACCATAGGGGTGGCCATGATGGATTGGGTGATGGGCCTTCTTCTGGTGAAAAATGCGTTTGACAAAGGCCAAGCATTCCATCAAAATCCCATGGACAGTATTTCAATTGCCTGGCTTATTGACTGAATTATTATCATTTTAATATTTGTTTAATATTATTATGGCTTAGGATAAGATGGCAAAGAATGATAGAACAAGCTTTTGGGAACAGTAATGAGTTTTCTGATTATGTTGGGTCAGTCGGTAAGGATCTGAATGTAGAAAGCTCTGCAAATGACAGGGGGACGACAGGAGCCCGCAAACAGCAGCTTATTATTGGGGGTCTACTAATTGAAAAAAGAGATTAATGGAAAGACCCCCGCAGAGACCATGCGCTGATGGGCTTCGCTGGACCCTATACAGCAGTCCATTGGAGGAGAGGGTCGGATCTTATGATGGATGGTATGCGGCCTGATACGCGGCCAACCCTCTCTTTACAAAGGCCGTGCACGACTGAAAAGAGCACAGGATTGTTGGGATACAGTAGGAAAGGAATGGTAATCACCCGTTAAGCGACCTTCATCATCCCTTCTTACAAAGGCTCTTGTAGGTCAGTCCACGGCTGGGGGCTATGCCCCAGTATTCTCTTCTCGGGCCAAAGGCCCATAGCAGAAAACTTCGGCCGAACAAGTGAGTTTGCGGAATGAAGCCAGTGCAACAAAAGAGCGTAATTGGTGTGATTGTTCAGGTGTCCCGTTCACTCCAATTCAGACATGCTATCACTCATCACTCCAACATGTACTCGAACCATTCAGCATGCAGTCAATTCTTTGGCCATGTCAGGTCATGCAATGTTTGCAAATCTCACATTGTTGCATTGCAGACCTCTCCATTGGGGGAGCAGTTTCAGCGCAGCCAGGTTGAATGCTGCAGTGTGCTGCCTATGCCTCGAACGTTGGTGGCTTGGCCCATTGCTTTTTCTGATGTTCATTCTCCGTCATGACAAGTCAACGTTTGTTGTCCATCAGAAGTTTCCTGTCGAACGGGTGACTGGTTCCTGCCTGGTGATGTTCACCTGGTATACGTTGATGGCTGCCATTTTGCGTATGCACCTCTTGATGTAATCCTCTTAGACTCTTGATGATCTTGATGCTTGATTTGAATCGGCTCTCCCTTTCTCTCTCTCTGTATATTTTTTTTGCAGAGAAAAGATGTCACAAGAAATCAATCTGATGCAAAACGATGTTCAACCGAATTCTGATGTTGAATCTGTGATGTCTACAAAGGCAACGTAGAAACAAAGGTGTACGTGGTTCATGTATACGTTCACAATGATGTCATGCATGTACTCCGCATAGGCACTGATGTCAAACAGTGTGATGTCAACTCTTCGGACTGCAGAAGTATGTTTTACGTACTTGCCATCATGGTACATTTCCAAGCGTTGGCTGTGCCAAACCTGTAGACAGGTGCCGAGGGTAGGGGCAATGCAGACAAATGGTTGCCAGTCCTTGACGACGTTTCGTAGATGTTCCGACAGGTCCCTTCCCTTGTTTGGAGATGAATCTGCGATGAATGTGGGATGAATGTTGGATTGGGTCCGTGAATATATGGAGCATATAGATTTTACATGATTTTACATGATTTTACATGATTTTATATTATTGTACAGTAAATATATTGTAAATATACCAGGTACCGCACAAGGCGGTGGCGGAAGTTTCAAGAATAGGAAAACTATAGAAGAGATTGGTTGTTGTGAGTCCTGGATGTCGGAGCAAAAACACTGACCAACTGACTAACTAGCTAACTGACTAATTGACTGATTGACTAACTGATTAACTGACTAATTGCCTAAGTGACGAACTGACTTATTGAGTTGCTGACTGACTGATTAACTAGCTAACTGACTAAGTGATTAGCTGACGAGCAGACTAATTGGCTTACTGACTAACTAACTCACTAGCTGACTGACTCATTGACTCACTGACTAACTAGCAAACTGACTAACTGACCAATTGACTAACTGAGAAATTCTGACGATTCTGTCTGCCTGACTGCTTGCCTAACTAATTGTGTGGTTTGATAAACTGACGAACTGCCTTATTGACTTGCTCACTGACTGACTGACTGATTGATTGTCTAACTGACTAATTGATTAACTGATTGATTAACTGCCGAACAGACTAATTGACTTACTGACTGGCTGACTGACTGACTAACTGACTATCTTTCCATTGGCTAATTGACAAACTAACTAGCTAGCTACCTGACTAACTGACTGTCTGACCAACTGAAACTGACTGAATCACTAACTAGCTAACTGACTAGCTGACTCATTGACTAATTAGTTGACTAATTGACTAACTGATTGGTGATCTGACTAGCTGACTAACTGCCTAATTGACTTGCTGACTGACTGACTAACTGACGAATTGACTTACTGACTGACTAATTGACTAACTGACTATCTGACTAGTTGACTAACTACCTGTGACTGACTTACCAACCAACCAACTAGCTAACATACTAACTAGCAAACTAGCAAACTAGCAAACTAACTAACTAACTAACTAACTAGCTAACTAGCTAACTAGCTAACTAGAAAAAAAGTTAGCTAGCTAACTAGCTAACTAGCTAACTAGCTAACTACCTAACTAGCTAACTACCTCACTAACCAACTAGCTAACTAACTAACTAACTACCTCACTAACTAACTAACTAACTAACTAACTAACTAACTACCTTAACTACCCTAACTAAGTACCCTAGCTAACTACCTTACCAACTAATCAACTAGCTACCTGAGGAACTGACTAGCTGACTGATGACTAACTGACTCACTAATTGACAAACTGACTAACTGACCAACTAGCTAGCTCACTAACTGATTGATGAAGTAATTGACAAATTCTGACTGACTAACTAGCTAACTGACTGACTGATTAGCTGACTAACTTGACTAACTAGCTAACTCACTAACTGACCATTTGACCAACTGACTAGTTCATTGATTGATTAGCTGACAAACTGACTACTTGACGAACTGACTAACTGACTAATTCTTTGATTGCTTAACTGGCTACCTGGCTAATTGACTGACTGACTGACAAATTGACGTGACTACCTGACTGATTGATTGACGATTTTTCGACATCGGAAGTTCAAAAAGTGTGCCAAAACACAGGTATTTTGCACATTTTGACTTACACATGTGCTTCTCGCCACAGTGGCGTGCAAATTTTTGACGTCGGAAATTCAAAAAGTGGTCCGAAGCTGACGTGCTTTGGACATTTTCACTTGAAAATATGCTTCTCGCCACAGCGGCGTGCAATTTTTCGACATCGGAACTGCAAAAAGTGGTCCGACACTGTCAGTTTTCAACATTTTCACTTGCAAATGTGCTTCTCGCCACGACAGCGTGCAATTTTCCGACATCGGAACTGCAAAAAGTGGTCCGACACTGTCAGTTTTTCAACATTTTCACTTGCAAATGTGCTTCTCGCCACAGCGGCGTGCAATTTTTGATTTCTTTTCTGACCGCATGACTCCGCACCCGCCGCTTGAACGATCCCATTCAATCCTATTGAGACATGCCTTCTCTATCCTTCACTCATGCAAACAAGTTTTCGACCATGTTTCCAGATCTCATCTTGTTGCATTGCAGACTGGTCCATTAGAGAAACAACTTCAAACCAGGTTCAATACTGCTGTGTGCTGCCTGCGCCATGAAGGTCGATGGCTGAGGTACAGACTTCGACTGTCAGCGTAGAAACCAGAAGATGTATAAATTTGATTGGGTTTCCAATGTACCTTCGGAATCCTTCAGAAAGCAGTGGCAAAATAGAACCAGCAAATCATCAAAAATTCATTTTTTTTGGTTCCTAAAAATGTCAAAGGTAAACACAAAAGGGCGATCTGACAGCTTCCCCGGAATTCCTGGCACCTGCCAGATGTTGACCTTGGTGGATCAGGTGCCCACCAGCTGCCAAGGCGGTTCGTCGGTCTTGCAAGGATGAACATGGCGAACAAGATCTGATGAAATTGACATACATATATAGATGTAAATAGAATACATCAGAATGTAAAAACCGTTAGCCTATTCGTTCTGAAGTTAAGTGGGTTTGCCCACGAGTCATGAATTGCTTGTCAAGATTTGCCTTGTCCTCGCAGACTCGTCCGAGATCTTGTGCTTCTCTCCGCAGCATCTCCCAGCATCTACTAGTCACTAGTCGTGCTGTTGTTTGCCAAGTCAACTTTGATTCACGGAACTATTCCCAGTGGACGATGATGCTCCTTAGATCCTTGATGTTTGCTTGGATGCTGGCATTGACTCAAGGCTGGGCCATTTGCAGCGTTGAAGAAATGGAATCGGATTGGAGGGGTGATGGGTGGGGTTTTGGGATGTTTTCGATGTTTTTTAGCAGCTTCCAAAGCTGGAATGCTGTATCATGCTGTAGCTATTATGCTGCTTGAGCCTTCTTTCACGATTTTTGTTTTGTCGCGTCGATGTTTGCAGGTATGCGGTCAATCAACGAGGAGCCAAAGCAAGCTTCTGCTGATGTGCCCCCAAAGAAAGTTGGAAGCTTCTTTGGGAGCTTCCTTCAGGAAGATGTGGGACATGAGCTGGATCAATCTGAAGAGCCCATCAACTATTTCAACCTGATCATACTAGGATGTCAGATTTCACCATTAACGGAACGGATCAAGGAGATCGAGAAGATGTGGAACTTGGTTATTTTGGTGACCTTTGGAGCCTTCATTTTCTCATCTATTTGTTTATGCCTGCGTGCCTCTGGCATGGTAGGAAAGGTGATCGGAAGCATCACTTTGCTGATCGCGCTCGCTTGCCTGTCGTCGCCTGCCATCGGGGGCATCATGATCAGCAAGGCGCTGACGCAGTACTGTGACAGGGGGAGACCCTATTATAAGAAAATTGATGGCCCACTGCCTTGCTACATCCACCTCCAGGGCATTTTCACCCTTGGAGTGACATTGATGGCTGCGGTGACTGGTGCCCTCATGATCAAACATAGTGCGGCTGCTGAGGCTAAAGGCACCACAAGCTCTTCCGGCTGAACTTCGAACACATTCAGAAGAGAAGCCGTGACCTTCCGGCGCAGCAAACGGATCATGATGGATCATGTCTTCGAGTTTCAGTACTGAGAAACCAAAGGCTACAGGATGCCATGATGCAGAAGCCAATGCAACAAAAAGAGCGCAGTACTGGGTTTGATGGTTCAGATGTCCCATTCAAGCATGCTTTTCAATTTTTTGCTGCGTATTTGGGGCTATGCAACCGCTATGTTTTCATGACTCTATTTAGGGAACACCTTTAGCCAGGTCTTGCTGCGCTCAGCGCCTCGAAGGATGACTGACACTTCACAGCAACCTTAATCAAATTCACTTTGAGCGTTGAAATTCTTAACGAAATCCCGCCAAAAAGACCTAACGATCCATTCGCTCAGTTTTTTGGAGCTCACCCGAAACATGATCTTCTGAAAGCTTGGTGATGATTGGCTACAAGTCCTGAGTCGGTTTTCGTTCCTTCCAAAACGCCCGAGGTCACAAGTTCCGGACAGTTGTTCTCACAAGGAGATCCTGAAAACGTAAAAGTCTTGTACGTGTGGCATGACTTGAACTCTCAAAGCACTCAAAAGCCATTCCTTTCAATATATATATATATATAATATTTTTTCCGGGGTCTCGCAATGTCCCAGGCAAGTTCAGCTAGGCACCAGGAAAGGTCTCACTGCGAGTTCTAGTGGTGGGCCGGTAGTCGAGTTTCAATTCATTCCACCTTGTATGGCATGCCACTTTCAGAAAGATTAGTATGAAGCTGGTCAAAGTTTTGTGCATGTCGTGGGTGTGGTGGTGATGGTTGGGCTTTTGGCCATAGGCATCAGTCTTTCGTTGTGCATACACATTTTACCCAGGAGAGGTCAGCATACCCATGCATACCCTGGCTCCTTTCTTGCAACGAGTGGATGGAGCATGATGGAGCCAGAATGCTTTGTGCAGAAGACCTTGAAGATACATCCTGACATATCCTGACATATCCCGACGTCTTAACTTCTAGCATCACTTCTGTGTACTTTTGCCACTTTTGGAAATGTCTACTTTTGGCGGTTCCGGCTGGATCAACGAAGATTTCAAAAATGTTTCTTGTGACGCCAAGGACTGCGTTGAATCTACGAAAAGGTGAAGGAGATGTGTGCTGGACAAATCGGCCTTAAAAAAGAACTAAAACGAGAAAAGTTGGGAACTGCCATGGAACTGCTTTTGTTTCATGCATCACTCGCACAAACTGTGTCGCGGATGTGAACATTTCGATGCAACCATGGTCGGGCTGATACCTGTTGGGTGATCTTGGGTTATAGTCATTGCCAGATCCTTCTGAAGCCGCGTCGTGTCACCGGGCCGAACCGCAAACGGGCCACTATTTTCCTGCGCCATGGCGCAGGGATGAGCTCAGACAGCAATCCTCCATCCCAGGAATTCATCGAACCGTGGCAATTTATTTGTATAAATTGCTTTAAATGATATGTCAAGAAGTGCAGGTGTGGCAGGGTTTGAACACTGTAGAACAGTTGGAGCTGGATGCGTATGTCATACAGACCATATGGGGTGGAGTGGTGCAGCTATTTATCTATCAACATCTACCACCCACGAATACAAAGATCCTAATTCGGCCAGAAATTGTAGCCAAATTCGTAATTTCTAAAAACCCAGGATTGGCTCGCAAAGCTGAACCTCTCTCACTATCAGGATGCTGCACCTTTGCACAATATTGCTGTGATTCCACTGACCCTCTGAACTTTGAATCATTACTGTATATAATGGAATGGTACAAAGGGATGCAGTAAGTATGTTTAGTCAACGTTTGCATCCAAAAATATCCAACTATGTGAAATTGCTTGAGAGTCGTACTACACAATCCTACCAACTTCATACCATATACAGCAAACATCCAACAGCCAGAGTTTTAAGTGCACAACCCTGTTAGGCATGTGAGTGGTGGATCACGAACGGTGTCTTGGCTGAAAAGTGCATCGACGGAAAATGAAGGTTCCTAGCCTGTATGATCTCAGGTGCAATTAGCTTGTCGGAGGTCATTGAGAAACTTGACAGCAAAGGCATGCAAAGGCTGTGTTGCTGTGCCTGTGGACAGAAAACCGCGCTGGTGGACGTGCGTGTTTGCTGTTTGTTGGCGTTCCTTGCCCTTGCAGACATTGTCCATGCTACTGAACTGTGATGCTTCTCCGCCCTGCGTGAAATCGTGGCAATGGCGATCTGTCGACCAATACGTTGACATTGAAGGCAAAGCAGTGCAACTCTTGAATGTAAGGTAACAATAGCCGCGAAAAGGCGGAGAGCAGCGGTCCAAACATCTAAATCATTCTTAATCATAAGGTGATATCGAGATGAAATAGCCCGATAGAATGGGACCATGAAATAGATCCACTTGTTCATGGTTTCTAGCAGCAAAAAAAAGTTCCCTTCAAGACGCGATATGACATTTTCAAAAATCAAAGTCGCTGCAACTACAGGCGTGGCTTCCGGCCCTCCACGATATTTGTGTCAGTGACATGTGAGGACTATGACTATTCCCTACAGGATCCGACAAAGCTCGGTAAAGAAATCAAACATGCATGAATATTAGTTCTAGGTGGATCTCATCTCATCTATTGATGATTGAATGTTGAACAAGATTTCCTTTGACAGCTCATTGTACTCAGATGGATAGCTAAACGTGAAGAACTCAGGAATTGGGAGGTCTTCGCGACAGATTTAGCCTTGAAACCATTGGAGCGCAAGCGAGTGGAGAATCTTGGCGAAAGGAGGTGACTATGGTCATCCATGGTTCCTGGTCCCAGGCCCCAGCTTTCTCTCGTGAACAGATCAGCCATCAGCCATCAGCAAGATATGCCGCATGTGTTTTGTTCATGATTTCACCTCAGCTTTCAACGAAGCATCAGCCGAAAAAATCGCAAGGAAAGATGTTGCCAACAACGCTTTCAACGATAGTCGTTTCAATCATCGGCTTTCGCAGGAAGTCTCAGCTTCTTGGTTCATTTAGAATGTCAAAAGTTTGAGCTTGAGAAAATAATACCCAGCCCCCCAAAATGAGTCCCCAGCAACCGAAATCAAGCTTCTTGAAACGTCCAGTTGCCCAGCTGACAAGCATCATTTTGCCCCACTGAATCTTCACGGATGATTTTGAAATGGATGATTTTGGAAGATGGCTACGACCTATAGGATTCTTTCTCTGGAACTGGGTTCCACCTCAACAAAAATTCAAGGAATGGCTGTCTGAGTTGCACTTGAGTCATTACACCACGCAGCTATTGCAGTGGTGCCAGGCCAATGGGTGTGTACCGTTGGATCTCCGTGCCTACCATGGAGATCCATAGGGAATGAGCACCGGAAGAATATTTGCAGCACACAAATTCTAAATATGTGTCAAGTATTTCATTAAAGTTCTTGATAATTCTTGCCATTTTCTTGCCATCTCAAACTTCTTGAAATCTGCAAATTTCAGTTTAGGTAGTAGAGTCAGGTAGAGGTCATCACTGCATCGCAGGACAATGGTGCATCTACCATGGAAGAGGTGTGGTTCAGCTGGGAAGACTTCTCGGAGAAGTTGGATGTGAAGCCCTTGGAGCGCAAACGTATTGTGCCTAGCCAGCAGTGCAAGGGTGCCCGTCCTTATGCCCGTGGTCATTCAGCATGTTTGAGATTGCAAATGATTATACAAAATTGAGATATTATCATAGTTATAAGCTATAAGTACTTGTACCTGAATTTCCAACTATAAGTACCGTTAACAACCCTTTATTCATGAGGTAATTCGAATAGGCATGCTCATAAACCATGGGCACCACACCAAAAGATTTTTTAGTTGCATGTTTCGCCCTCATCGAGCCATATCAATCCTGGAAACCTGCTGACCAAACATGTTCAAACCCCAAGGAACGGGATGTCGCATCAAGGAGCAGTTCGCCAGCAGTTCCAATTGCTCCAAGGCATTCGACTTGGTCAGCAAACATTTATCAGTGATGCACCAGTCTCAAGTACAACAATGAAGGAAGGTTGAGGATCTGATATAGATATTGGATGGTGTTGATGCAGAATGGTTGAGGATGATTAAGAGAGGGTGAAGATGACAAATGAAGGGTAGGGTAACTATATGAGTGACATTGGCACGTAGTATTATCTGTTGATGCAGGATTTGAGGGCTGTTTTTTTGATGCACCATTACTGGTCTGGTTTCCTGTTCCTTATGTCAGGCAAATATCAAAATCAGTGATGCACTGTGCAGTCTTTCTGTTGCACTTTGATCATCCATCATTTTCACATCCACATGGAAAAGGCTCAAGTTTTCCTTTCAATCTCTGAGTGAGCTGTGCTAGCCATCAGGCCCACTGTGCAACCAGAGAAAGGCATGTTTGGACCACCAGAGGATCCGCGCATGTATCAGCTCATTGAGGAGAGCCTTAGTAACGCAAATGTGGCAATCAAAAAATATCAACAGACTGGTTGGAACCGGATAGAATATTAATATAAATATATATAATATTAATACATATTATATAATAATATGTTTTCTTCTTTGATCCTCCACGAGTTCACATGCCCAGACAATCCATGAATGATCACGTTTCGTATGTGTCTCACTTTGGCCCAAGGATTGGTTTTGGAGTGACCTCGAAGGTATGGAAATGCTGCAGGGGAAAGGACGCAACAATTTTTCAAACTGCCAGGCATTTTACATAAGACCGATGTTCAAATATATATTCATTTGCAAATGTATGCAAAAATAGGTTTTTGAAACAGTGGGGGTCCTTTTTGATGTTGGAGATTCTGGACCCTATTCCAGGGTCCAAAAAAAAAGAATGGCAGCGGCTGGGCTGCAGGACATTTATGCTGTGAAGGTCATCAGCCTCAAGAGATTACGACATCAGCCAGGCTTCACACGGATCGCAGACAGGCCGGGGGAAAGTCATGGAGCCACCCTGGTGATAGCTTTGCATCAGCTGCTTAAAAGAGATGTTTCGAGGTTTCCCAGCTATGTTTATCAATTTCATATGTATTCCATGAATTCATGAACACTACTGAATCATGCTGCTAATATCAAGCAGCTGTATGATATAGAAAATATTATATATATATATATATGTGGTTATATCTGGAAGACAGATAGTTTTTAGTCTAGGGTGATCCACTCATCCTGGATTCAGCTGTGCAGGTTGCATCAGGAGATTGAAATCCTTCTCTCACTGACGCTGGGTTTCAGAAGGGCATGGAAGGTTGGAAAAATTTGAGTACTCATAGGTTGCTGAGACGATGCGCCGGAGTGAGTGTGTTGTTCCCTTTTTGCAAACTTTATTTCACTGCATCCTTTTTTCTTTGCAAGGCCTTTGCGCAGGTTCCCATGGGCACGTGTTGCAGTTCTTTTGTTCCCAGGAAACACGAGCACGTTGTGAAACTGGTGGATGTGGCGTGGAGCCCCAGCTCGGGGGCCCTCAGTAGGATGTAACGACTGAAACCATGGCTGATTTTGGGCATCCATTGGTCACACAAGGTCGAGACATTTTGTCCATGTTACAAGCATGACAATTGATGCTCAAAGATTTTACACAATGAGAATTTTAAGCAGATAGAGGTATTCTGACTTTCCTGATTTCTTCTCATTTGCACAGTATGATTTTCGTAGATATGCCTCCATTGGACTCATTTTCTGGTGGAACTTTCCAGTGCCCCAGGTAATCATAAACCTTCAGGCTCTAATTAAAGGATCATTGAAATTGGAATCAGGGACAACCCCCTGAATACCAACATGACAATGGAAAATCCACCACGAGGATGTATTTCCTATTGAAAATGGGGATTTTCCAATGTCATGTTAGTTTTCAGGGATGTAAGTGAAATGATCTCCGGATAGTTTTTTTTTGTCTGGCCCCACGTTTTGAAAAAACAGGTTGAAGAAGAAGATTGCCTCTATTTGGTCATGGAGCTGGTCAGTGCCTGGATTATCCTGGATTGGTGACGGATCATGGGGCACCTATTAGTAGTAGCAACGAGATTGACTTTGATTTTCTGGAGGTATCTACGCTTCATGTGTACTGGAAGGTGAGCTTCAATTTAGTAGTCTAAGGACCATGCAGGCTTTGTTGTTTCTTTAACCCAAAAACGTCTTTTGGTGACAGGGAATCCCTCAAATTTCTTACACAACTTCCTTAGATCCCTGGATCATTGCATAGAAACAGATGTTTTGATAGATCTTGGCTTCAGGTGGAGGTGAGCTCGGGGAGTGGATTGTGAAGAAAGGCGTCTTTTCGGAGTTGACAGCACGACATGTCTTCATGCAAATCGTGGAGGGGCACCTTGGACCGTTGGGTGGGGATGTGAGATGAAACAGGCAAGAAAGTAAATGAAAGTGAATCTCAGTTGATGAACCCACAAACCAAAACCTAACTTGCCACCCTTACTACAAAAAGGATTCGTAGGACAAAACTAGAAATACAAGACACTATAACTAGACCTTCTTGTGGAATGGTGACAAACAGTCAAGTGAGATATGGTCATGACTTGTATGGTTGGCCGAATAAAACATGGCTTCACAATGGTCGTGGTTTTGGGAGGCATGGTTCCCGCGGGGTGATCTTTGGGGGTGGCCCTTTGTGACCTGAAAAAATCGAGGCTGGCATATATCCACTCCAAAGGCATCATTCACCGGGATTTGAAGCCGGACAATATCCTGGTGGATGAATCATGGCAGTACATTGCATCATTGACCATGGATGTTTTTTTTGTATGGCTTTTATGTTTCTCTCGTTTCTTTTCCCCCAAAAAACTCAAATTCCAACCTGTTGCGATCTTGTTTTATTTCACAGCTGTTTTGAGTGACTCATTGATATACTTGGAGATGGAAGTGACAGGAATCCTCAAGCTCCATGAATCGTGTTTGTGCCACCAAGGCGGCATCGACCCCTGAGAAGTTGGAGGTGAAGCTCTCTGATTTCGGGCATTCGCGGCTCATCAACGATGGTGCCTTGGTGAATATCCTAAGAACCACCAGCAGTTAGATGTTTGTAGTTGGACATAGAAATCAGGAGGGTACTTGTAATCACTGTGTATATAGAATTAAAACACATGGCCTATATATGTTGTAGCTGTAATAGAGTTTATTAATGGTAGCATCATAGACAGAATTTACCTCTGAAACTATGAGGCATATTGGGAAACTCCATCAACAAAAGCCATCCGTGGATCCAAGGTTTGTTGCAAGGCTTGCAACGGCGTCTCACAGCACGCATTGGCACTGCTATGTATTGGGCTCCTGAGGTACCAAAGCAGAAGTTTCATGAGTTGGCGGTGTGGGATGAAGTTATAACATATGTAAATGCATTCACTTCATTTAGTTATAGTGTGTATATGCTGACAACTTATTTCCTGATAATAGAAGACCTTTGGATGATTTGTTGGTACAGGTATAAGTATGTATATATGATATGTGTACGTACTATACGTGCCTCAAAGAAGATGATAGTAGATACCGTTTTGCCATGAAATCAGATTGTGATTTGTGGTCGTGTATCCCTGCAACATATTCAAATGACAATAATGTCAGTGGCTCTTCTTTCAGGTATCAGATCCTGCATTGGCTGCAATGGGCTACGATCAAAGTGCGGATGTGTGGAGTTTAGGGGTGGTCCTGTGGCATGTCTGAATGAATCATGATGTACAGTACCGGTTTTACTTGTCAGGTGACACAACTGAACTTGAATGTGCCCTGAGAAGGATCTGTGGATGTCAGCTAATTTTTTGTGATCTTCAGCAACACGCCATTATCGAAGGAGACGCTCTTTCTCTGACATGCCAACTTTCAGCACCCCAAAGCGTGCTTTCATGCTGCTTGTATCTCATGACTTAATTGTGACTCTGCTTTGAATGAACCCAGGTATGTCATGCCCCTTGTTTGCAACATAATCAATGGTCCCAGTGGCAAGGGAACTTCTATCCCAAAGGTTGGTCACCATTGCGATTTTTCCCTTGTTGTTTGTGTTTGTGTTTTTTCTCTTCGCAGTGACAGTGATTGTAATCAAGCTGCGCAGTCAGTTCATTAGATTTGATTCTTAGGAGCACAGGGAAACAAGATGAGGTTTCTCTACAAACTTGGTATCCACTTGGCACAAAGCGCAGGATGTTGATTTCCCAACGCTTTTGGCTGATTTGTACTCAATGATGAGCACCAACAAACTCAGCCACGTTTCCCATTGCCATGAACTTTTCATCCTGACTTTGCCAGAACTTCCATCCCAAACTGTACAACTGCTTCAAATTCCCGAGATTCGATCACAGGTTGATTGGCTTCTTCCCTTTTGAAAGTGGCGACCACTTGGGAGATCGTTTGCAAGAAGATGTGAACAATTTGACCTTCAAACCTCGCTCCTCTGGGCCGGAGTTGAGTGCAGATGCGCAGGCACCGCAAGGGAATTGGGATGTCAGGCCAAGCCAGGATTGTTGGGAGAAAAACTGCGTGGAAAAAAAAAAGATGAGGGTACACAAAAATACTGGACAGCAGCAGCTAGTTTCTAGGACAGGGTGACCTGACAGCGATGGAGAGAGAGAGAGCAGCGTGTTGATAGGTTTTTGTTGCACTTAGAAGGCAAAGAACGGTCACATTTTATTTGTATTGCATAATGTTGATACTTGTGATATCTTGTGATCTTGTGCAAGATTTCGTTTGTCTATCTGTTTATTGGGATATATCATATCTACAGACATGCTAGAAGAAATGCTATCAAACACTGTATTTACACCATCTTGAACCATTTTCCCAATTTGAGGCTTCCCAGCATCCAACATGTTGCCTGAGGATTTGTTGCGATCATTGCTGGTCATTGATCCACACAAGCGATTGCCCTTAAAGCGTCTCGGAACGCAATAATTGGGGATGGGTGATGGGATGGGTGACGAAGTTTTCAACGTTCATTAAAATTTTGTGGCGGTCAACTGGGTTGGTTGTTCTAACACCAAATGCTATAATTAGTCTAAACGGTATTATTTTCCTTCATTTTGGTGAGTGTATACTGTTTTCCTATGCCTACCACCCACTTCTATGTGCACATAGCCAGTACAGATCCAATGGGTGTCTGACCTCCGAATAAGCTGAATTGTCCGATGTCTGCTTGAAATAAGGTCATCAAGCCAACCGATATTAAGGGGTGTCAATATGTAATTAATGATAAAAGATTGTACGGGTTCCTATGAACAGGTCGAGATGACCTATTTTACCCCTGCGTGTAGCCATGGGGAAGCGCCGTGCACCTGTACTGTTCCAGGAAGTGCCTGAGTCATCGTTGGACCTCTGGACAGCTTGCTACTTGGTAAATTTTAATGCATTGAGGACTTGATGAAAAGGTTTGATATTTAATGATCGTAAAGCATTCGTGGGACTAGTCAGGCTAGCTCAGTATATAAGGATGTTAACCGACATTTGGACCAGTGTAGTTGGTAAATGCAGATAATTGATGTAACTCTAGCTAGAGCTTTCATTCATTGAAGGGATGATTGTTATATCGTGATGCATTTTGGGGTGGTCAGCCGGGTTTTCTTGAAAGCTGACGCGTCAAAAGATAGCAATCCTATCATGCTCCACTATACGACATCTTAAGTGGCTTGGCTAAGCTACGACAAAATACCTAGGATTTTTCAAGAAAAAAAACGCAAATATCCAGGCACTCAGGGTACCGTGGCTTGTAGCTGATTAGCCAAGGATCACAGATTTGAATACATGAAGCTGTCAACTGATCCAAACCCATCTGCAGTGGAAGTTCGAGTTCCTCTCATTGCTTCTTGGCTGCCATCAGGGTGTTGTGGCAAGTCTTTTTTTTGTTTAGTAAGATGCAATTGAAATGAAAATCAGAGAGTGGTGAAGGAATAGGACGTTGACAAGAAGTCAGCGTATTTCAGGTTGTAACCCCAAACACAAAAGCACTCAGACTCACTAAGGCTTAAGGGTCCATTGAGAGCTTTCCCTTCACCATTGGTTTGTTGAAACGATGCAAGTAGGCGAAACTGCAGGTCAAACCAGAGGCTGAAGCATTGCAGTTGCTCCGTGTGGAATTGCAGAAGTGGATGTACAAATTCCGTGCCTCGGAATTGTGTTGAGATGATACAGATTTGAAAGAGTTGCTCTAACCCATTGGACTCCGGTGGTCATGAAGATGATGAAGATGATCTTGTTGCCAGCATGTCCCTGAACTCGGGAAAAATTCATGGGAAAATTGTAGGTGGGAGGCATTAAACACCACCAACCCGGCACTTCCCTCAGGTCGTTTTGCTGCCATTCGGCACGGGGAGGTCATCGCCAATTTGGGTGAATCCTCTCAGGCGGGTGAAAATAGGTGGCTAGCCACTCCCAAGTTTGGTGGCGATTGGTAAGGGGCCATGATAAACCAAGACTCGTGGGAGTGGCTAGCCGGGTAGCCATCTACTTTCCAGGTGGTATAATATAAAACATATTAAAATATAAATATATACATAATTATGGTTGCATACTACTTGTAGGTAATAGTGTCATAGTTTTTGTTTTCTCTCTATGTGTTTTTCTTCCTGTTCTTGTTTGTCCAAACCTTGCAGCACTTGGTTTTTTGAAGGCGGATCTTCCTGAGAGCAAAGCTGCCAGACGTGAGCTACAAGCCATTGTCGAGCGTCATTGTGGTCGAGGGATGTGTCTGGGATACTAGTGGGTCGCTGTTGAAGACTCTTTATGACTTGGATGTTCGAAGTTGTGAGTTGAGAAACGTAATGTGTGGATTTAAATTGGTTTCAAGAATGGTGTTGGCGACTGCTGATGCCAGACTTTTATTTTCTCCTACATGATATGCTGCGAATTTGCCATAGAAAGGAGCCCTTGCAGCACTCCCTGGTTGTTGAAGGAAGCATCAAGGGATCCCCGTGTTTTTTCCACTAGTGTTGATGGCGAACAGCATGAAGATGGACCATTGACTCGCAAAGCACTAGTGACTGTTGTTTGCTTTTCTTGCACTGTCACAGCTTTGACTTCTCCGAATGCATGGCTGGCAAGGATAGTCGTGAATGATCAAAAGATGTGGACGGCCATCGCAGGGTCAAAGAATGAAACCCTGCACTGCCCTGTGACCAGACCGCACTAAGGTGCCCCTTGAAAGACACCCTGTCCATTGTACTTATTCACTCTATGACTATTTGCACCTTTGTATGTTGGTGTTCTTTTCCATGTAATTGATAAAGGAGGATAAAGACGGACTAAGTAGGGTCAAGTCAGGTTTATTTTTGTTTGCTGGAGACTGATCACAATAGATCACAATAGATCACAATAGATCATTGTAAATCAGAGTTCTATATAGGTGTACCCAGGAAGCCTGTGATGTAACAAGTGTCCATCACCGATCTAAGGTCAAGATGCAACCAAAGCATACCATTCAACCTGAGAAAGAAGACAGCACGGACATGGACAAAAACACGGCGACAGTTGCGGTCACATCGACACCAACAGCAACGGCAGCTACAGCAGCTACAGCTGTGCCGAAAAAGCCTATGGTGCTTTTGACCAGACAAGGGCCTCAACTTCCTCAAACAACTCCTGTAGAGTGGACCACTGGAAGCGAATCTCGTAGCACAACTGGGCCCACTGTAGAGAGTGACTTGTATTGCATGTTTGTGTATAGGCTTTATATAGGTAAATTCAGACTTTACGGTTGACGTGCATTTTCATTTAATTTGTAGTTTTATCATGCTCAATCGTGTTTTCATTATGATTATCAATACTGAGACCCCTCGTCAAGTTCGCTTTAGAGCTCTTGAGTGCATGCTTTGACCACCCGAAAGGCTCTACAATCTTCCTTTGGTTTGTGTGATTTCATAGGCTTCACAGGATGGTTGTTTGAGAATGTCCATTTGACTCATTTGGCTTATAACTTTTATTTTTGCAAGGGGCTTGAAATCACCACCAGATGAAGCAAGCATTTTGT
The DNA here is from genome assembly GCA_000507305.1 of Breviolum minutum Mf 1.05b.01. Taxonomy (NCBI): domain Eukaryota; class Dinophyceae; order Suessiales; family Symbiodiniaceae; genus Breviolum; species Breviolum minutum. Next base: position 192,889 of record DF239031.1, read on the forward strand.
AATGATATTTCATACATTCATATACTAATTTTATACACTGTTTTTGTTGTCCATTTTGGCCTCCGGGAAGGCAACGCATGAACTGTTTGTGGAGAAGGTTTCAGCAGACATCACCTCAGTGAATTTGAGTGACTTGAGGTCACCCCAATAATAGTCTAGGAGTCTAGGGAGAATCTCATAGAACCTTTTTTCAGGGAAGTTCACATTGATAAAATATATCAATGATGTCATTTACCCAGACGTTGTTAGATTTGTCAAGGTGAATGCAATGATATGGAAGGTGCTCGCTTCGCATTAACAGCTCTACAAGGCTTCTGGGAGAGTCAGCGCGACTCCTCGGAAACCTATTCTGTGAAGGGTATGGACGTTACGCGTTGCTTGGCTCATATTGTGACTACAGTACAAATTGAAATAAGAGGGAAGCGCTTGAAGAGTAGGTTCTACATTCTACACCATGTTTGATCACGTTTAGCAGTGACAAATATGATCGGCCATTTGGCTGGCAAACGGCTGGTTTGATATGCTTGTGTTGGATTTGATCAACTGCCCGTTGTTGGACTTGGCGAGTTTAGATGTGGACCAAGGATTCAATGCATAAGACCAGATGTAAAAAGTTACACTAATGTATTGAAAATTCCTTGGTCCTTAAGATTTCAACAAAGGACTTCAGTGATGCCACTAATCCAACAAGGTCACCAACGACAGGGTAATGGTGGAGTGCAGAGGCGGCCCTTCAGTTTACGCTGGAACACATCCAAGAGGCTGGACCTGGAGCTCGTACAGCACCGCAATGTGTAGGTTTGTAGTATTTTTTTTTAAGGCTGCGAAGTTCGACGGTGGCAAAACATACCCCAAAACAGACCCATCATTTTTGTTTTTCCACTTGAGGTGCGGAACACACAACGAAACGCACCCCAGAAACAGACCTGCGAATTATACCCCTGAGACAAACTTCCCGGTTCGGGAACGTCATACTAAGACACAACCATGTACAAGGAAGTGGAAAATACATACAGGCTGCACCAATTTCATTGTTTTTTTTTCTAATTGCATGAGGCAGATTGGGCAAGTTTGCGCCAGATTTTTTGCATTTTTGTGTGGAATCAAGTGAATCTAGAAAGGTGCTTGGAGTGGGGCAGCGGCAAATACTACTTGCAGCCACCTGAATCACTTCCAATGATGGAAGCAGTTTGGTTGGCCTGCGACGGCGGCCGTGGTTTTGCATGGCGACGGTCCAATGTAGGCCTTGTACCCCTAAAGTGAATCGTCCCCCACGATTGGTGAATGTTTCGACTACGACTAGGGCCATTTTCAACAAACCATGCTGTATGGTTACCCCTCTGCACTCAACTGGAGAGTTCCAGGTGGTGCAAACACGCGGAAAGGGAAAGGGAAAGGTGCGAAAACGCGAGTTGCCCAGCTGCAACGTGAGTTCCCAGGTCATCAAAGAACTGTTGGCATTGTTACAGTAGCTTGGGGAATGCCGAAGATGTTGTTCCAGGGGATTGCCTTCAAACAAGCGGAAATTGTTGATAAAGGATCATATAAATATAGGAAAAAATTATTGTATATATATATATATATTATTTTGATACCTCTTTTGCAAATTGAGGCTTGCATTCCCATCAATCTGCAAACTTGGACGTGGAGTCTCAATGAGTCTCATGGAACTTCCACCGGCCACGTACCAAGGGTGACAGTACTGGCATAGAAGAGAACCAGACGATTGCAAGTCGTAGACATGGTGGTTCTACCAGGTACTGATGCTTTAAAAAATACTCAGCTGGGTGGGAAATATACCACTTTTTCAAGTATGCTGCCTGCACCAGGTCCAAGTGTGCATTGTGGTTGTAGATTCGTTTCATTTCATTTCAACCATTGGTCAGTTCAACCCGTTTTATCATTTTCCACCCAACTAGGTCTCTCTTTAAGAGTCATTCCGACTGGAACGCCAATTTTGGTTTCCCTGAAACCAGAGGTACTTTGGTGCCCCGGTTCCGGTTGACTGTATGTAAGGTCAAGCCATACTATTCCTTTTTGAAGGGGCTTTGTACAGGTCTCACCCCCCGGGTGCGCTGACCACGCCCCGTTAGTTCTATGTGTGTTGTATAGCGAACCGTGCCGTGGGCATGATTTGCAAGCTGGCGAAGTTAGCTGAAGCTCTCAGGAGATTTCACTTGGCAAAGCCTTACATACCATATCGCCTTCTTTTCGAATAAAAAGGACATGGATTTGGATCAGGTTCTGAGAAATTTTCACGTCACTTCTTCACTTGCTGCCCTTGTCTTGCAACGAATTCTTGGCTAAACACAAGGTATAATCTCGATTCTCAGCACACTCACCCTGAAGCATCAAATTTTCCTAATGCATTCTGAGCTCAAGCACAGCCTTGATGTGCTTCCCCAACACTGTAGTGGCGGCATCAGCTTCTGATTCTGATGCTCGCAAGGGCTTTACTTGCAACTTGTCAGGGGTGCTAGCTGAGGTACCAACTGCGCAGGCCGAGTCAGGTACATGTTGGTCAAGGAGATAGATCGGTAATTCATGACAATTGTAGGTATATATATAGTATATCTATGCTTGCACACCCAAACATATAAGTATATACTGTAAACATATAAGTATATACTGTAAAATACAGATAATCACACGCATTCTCTGCATAGATGCACGCTATACACTGTATCAAATTAAATATTGTAATGTGTTCTTGGCTTACCTCATGCATCCTATACATTCCTATACTATCATGTGGATTTTGTAGGAAATTTACATGTACTTCTAATAAAATGTGCTTTGCACAAACTCCAGCTCTAAGGCATTGCTTGGCATTGCTTCAAGCGCACTGAAGACGCAAACGCAATTGACAGCATGCACCTGCAGCTGCTGTGAAGCCTCTGTCCAATCCTTTCTACGCTCTGGGCACAGATCGACGGTTTGCACTCCACTTTTCACCATTGCACAGGCATCTAGCTGTCCAGGGGAATGCAACGATCTTGACGCTGCTACGGCAGTGGCGTTGCACAATGCGGACTTGAATTCCGATACATCGGAAAGTGCCGTTGATTACTCACGCTTTTGTTTGCAAAGCTGCAGCCCTCCAGCCGCCAAGCAAAGCTTGCTTCTCGCCTGTGGCTGGTAAATGACTTTGACATATTATAAGATAGTCTGATTTGATATCATATTTGCATGTTTATTTTACCAACAATATCTACTGCACTAGCAATAACATTATGCAATGTAATATTTGATATATTTTGAAGCAATACAATGTCATTTAATATCTTTATCATAATAGTGTACCAGATTCCCATTTTAATGAGCTTTGACCTGATACAATTTGATGTGATTCCGTTTAAATTGATATGCCATAGTTTACAATACCATACATTACAATACAATTTAAGATTTCATGTTATATTGTAATATATGTATATCATATGCATAAGGATGATTAAGCATGGATATCAAATGATTATGAAACATTCAAGAGTGATATATCATTTTGTCCATCCCACTTCCCAGGCTTGAGCTGCAGTTGTTTTCTCAATTTCATCCCAGCTATTGGGCTCCGACCTGAGGTGCACTCCTAGCGTGTCAATGCCTTTGGATTCATCCTTGCTTATTGAAGGTGCCAAGCCCACGACACCATCACCTGAAGTACAAGTAGTACAAGTGGTGGTAGCGGCTGAGGGTAACTTGGTGCAAAGATGACAGAGCAGACTGGACCTCGATGTTTTTTTTGTCAAATCTCTATATATTCCAACCCAAGACACACAAAACACGACATCAGTCAAGATTCCTTTTGTGATTTATGTGTGGGATATCTACAGTATTGTAGTCATATCAGATCAGTGAATTTATTGAGAGATTTGTTTAGTTGCTTATCTTCAATGATAAAAAACTGCCAACAAAACATGTTTGAATCTTTGAATCGCCATACTCTCACTTTAGCAACTACTTTTATGCTTTCAAAATCCTTTTCCATCCTTTTCCAAAAAAGCAAAACGACCAGGCAAAAAAGCTGCTGCCATGGCTTTGGAAGCTAAAGTGGCTTCAGCTGAAGCAATGGCGGCCGCAGCTGAAGCGAAACTTGGGACTCGTATGGATTTTGGAGGTTGTTTTTAGTGGGTTGACCAGGCGGTTCCTCCAACACAAATCCTCAAAAAGTGGTATGGAATTGGAATCAGGATGAATCAGCGTAATCTAGGGGGAATTCAATTAGATACCGCAAATTCTAGGCATTTTTTGTAGGGCAAGAGTTCGATTGGCAGCATCCTCTTGCTTGAACAGTCACTTTCTTTTTTCTCCATCCTATCTCATCACACCATCCAGCATCACAGCCCTTCATCCATCTCCATCATTTTCACCCACCTTTACACACTACCCTGTAGATTTAATGGGTGACAAACACAAATCACCATTCACCATTCATCATTTTGTCTTAGGAAGGCTGCGGCCAACTTGGAGTTGGCACAGAGCCGCGGCTCGTTGGCGGCAGAAATCATTTCAGAGCTGAAAGAATCGGCGCAACGCACGGGCAGCTACGCCGCCAGCGCGGCTGAGGCGGTACCTTTGCTTGAGATCTTAGCATTCTTTAGGGGATGATAAAAATGGATAGAAATGGTGGAAATGTCAGGAAAATGTCATGAAATATCCATTTTGGGATGGTTAAAAGGTGAGGGGATGATGAACGAAGTGAGGATATAATAATTGTAATATATGAATATATGATGTCCTGAATAAGGTGGGAATGAGGCGAGGGAAATATGAATGCCGTGGTGTTGGTCTCAGGTCAAGGGGTTAGGACGGAATTTTTGCCTGGCTGAAGTTGCTGAGGTGAAGAAAGCAGAAAGGGAACTCAAAGAGATTCAGGTGCAGAAGTTGGGTTTCTCTGATGTCGTCCGAGCGAAGCAAAGGAAACAACGGCAAACAACTCTGTGACCATGTGATACTGAGTGATCTCAAGCAATTCAAAAAATGTGACAGGATGCACCCAAAATTGCAGCACAAGAAGCAACCAAAGAAGCCATTCGGCAGCTGCAACAGGAGGAGGAGATGAATGAGAAAGTGGTGGAAACCTTTCAGGCCTATGTTATAGCTTTGAGGGCTTATCCCCAGATGTATTCAGTTGGGGCAACTCCTGCATGCAATGATGCAAACAATGCCTAGGCAATTAGGCAACTTATGTATTTGTAAGTATAGCCTGAGGAAAATCATTTCGAGAGATTCCCAATGACAAAACAGAAACACATAAAGCTTGAGGTAACCAAACGCTTAAATTTAATAGAGGCCACATAGAGGCCACATTATATAATTGTTGAGATTCATTTCCTGTGCACAAACAGGTCAAGCACTGTATATCATAAATAGTCCATCCAAAATAGGAAAACAATGCCAAAACGCAGCCATTTGATGCTATAGCTCAATCTCGATACCCTTCAGTCATTCCGTGTACCATCTTCGAATGGTTCGTGCCTCCACCTTTGCGCATTTTGCTAGGCACATGCTACGCAAACTTCGCAGCCATCCGCTGCGGGGGCCAGTAAAGCTGCCGAACCCTACAATGACGCGATTGCAGCAGTGCACCGGGAACAAACACTCTACGAAGCCTGGATCATTTGGATCATGTTAAGTGTCAAAGCCTTGAAATTGGGGGAGTTAATAGACTTTTGAAGATTTTACCAGAAAGTGGATGGATTAAGATGATTGAACTTTCGTGACTTGACCAGATTTCAATAGATTTTATATCTTCAAGTGGCTATAATCTCGTTATGCTTCAGTCACATCATCTACGAACGCATTGAAGCGAGAGAAATTTGCTTGAGCCTTTTGTCGCCCACGCCTATCTTTCCTCATGGTGCGCAATGGAATTCTACAAACATGACCTGGAGAATTTCAGAATCCCTAGCAAACAGCAACAAGTTTTATGGGGGAAAGCACGCACACAAGTTTCGAGCATTGTTCAATTACTACTTCGCCAGTCTTGAATCAGAGACGAGACGACTATCACAACCTGGAGCCAACATGGAATGAGATCAATTGTATACATTGTAGATGTCTTTGCCGCTGGTCAAATTACAGCGACTTCACACGATCTCAACACCAAAAAGGTAGCTTTTTGGAAGGGAAATCCCCATCCCCTTTCAGAAAAATCGAGGTTGGTGAACTACCTTGAATTGGTCCGAAAAAAAACAGCGCATGAATAGCTAGGGATGAAAAATCCAACGAAAACGGAGAGCTCTTCGGACGCCATCGTCGCTGCTCTTAGGAAACCCAAGCTTCCCAGCTGAGAGATGAGGCAGAAAGGCTGAAGGCAGGCGTCCAATCTATGGATCACCAGATGGAAACTTGACAATGAACCATTGAAGATGATAGAGATACTGAATTGCTGTTGACCATTTATGATAATATAGTACTGTATAGATTATTTTATGCATGTTGATTGACGGGAGATTATGACGATCCATGTTTTGGAATCTCAAGTGCGTGGGGAGCCTGCATTTGAACGGCGTATGATGCTGCTTAGCCAAGGAACTTTATGCCAGCAATCCTGCCTTGTCAAAAGTGATCCAAGCTCAGTCCCACGACTTGTTGGTGAAGTCCTTGGAGAAGGACAAACCATAGATGCATGGGTCACATGTAGAGATGAAAATACTTGAACAAACTTGTAGTGCAACATCAAAATCATACAGCAATGGTATTTCTCATGAGATGTTCACTTTCGACAGGTCAGCCACACAACAAATATCCAATGCCCAAGGTGGTTCCCTTTACACCACGGTGCCACAGGAGACAGCTGCAGAAGAAGCCATGGACAAAGCGCGAAGGGTAGGACAAGTGGTGCCCAAATATGCAGCTCAAGCAGCTACTGCGGTACTTCGAGCTTCGAACCTTTGGACCAAAAAGGGATGGGGTTGTGGAATGTTAGGAAGCTAGGATGGTGAATCTTTCAAAGGATATGTTTTATAGTTATGAATTGTCATGAATTGTATTCATATTTGATTTTTGATAAGTATAGTTGTGAACATAACTCTTATAGATTTATGTTGTTTACAGTTTACACTTGAAAATTGTTGAATATGCAAAAGACGCAGCGTTTGTGAAAAGATAAATCACGGCCTGGTGTAGGATGCTTCTCAAATGGTGTGCCTTGCAAAGCAGAATGTGACCACGCAGGTAAGCATGGTTTGCAAATGTTTGCAAAGCAGGTTTGGCCATGTACTCCTAAAGATGACAGTGACATTACGGACTCTAAGTTCCACAGGTAAACCTAACATAAGATGCTGCTCCATGACAGCAGCTTTCGAGGATCATGGGCTCGACGAAATGGATGCCTCCTGCCATGGCCGCTTCAGCTCCTGCCATGGCTATGGCCCCAGCACCTGCTGGAGCTTGATACCGACACCCAATGGTCACAAGCCCTGCATTGAAAAGGTGCTCCTCATGGGTTTTATGGCTATGACTGGGTATGACAAGAATGGTGTTTTTGAAAAATCATGCACATTTGGAACGTGCCAAAATGTTTATCCAAAAAAGTCATCCCAATATATGCAATAATTGGTTCTCAACCATTGGCAGAAGGGGAAAGATGAAAGGCAGCAATTGCCTCTCGCCTGGCGGTTCATGTTGATGCAGTGTGTCGATGAATTTAGCATTGACGACTTGCCACTATCTGCAGCGTTTTGGGCCAGCACATCTTTGTAGGGAAGGGGATTTGCAGCAAAATTGCAGATTTTTTTGGGGATTTGCACCCAGACATTGCCTAGCTACAGTGACAAGAAAGCCCTATAGGTTGAACATGGGTTGAACATTGTGGACATCATTTTGATATTCAGCTTAGTTCTTGTTGGCCTTGCGCTTGGCAGATCTTGGCACTATGGAGGCTGGACATTTTGCCGCCACCAAAGGGTTAGTTCTGGGGTGTGCAGCACGTCCTTTTTTTGGAGGTGTATTTTTCCACATATCCTCTTTGCTGATCCTTGCTCTACATACATGTTCAGGTGGTCAACAGTTTGTGAGTGATAAAAAGTGTATAGCTACAAACTTATTGATAGCATTGAATGGCTCCTTATGGGGGATTGATTGGCACAAGATCAAGGTAAAAGGATTATGTCAAATGCAAATATGCTCTGACTAGTGCATGTGCAGTATATCAAAATCTGACGTGTCAAATGTCCATGTCTTGCTGAAGGTGAGTGCTCCTGTGAGTGTTCCCGTTTGGAGCGGCACACAGCCGTTGGCAAAGCGGAACACTCCGTTCCGATGCAGGAGACGAACTTGGAGTTTTTCGGGTTTTGGATGTGGTTTTTCGGGTCAAAAGTCATGAGTTGAGCCAATCAATCAATCAAATCCATGTCAGGACCCCATCTCAGCTCCAGGCCAGGAGCTGGTTGCTGGTTTTTTAATGATGAGAAATGAGGTAAATACCCTTCCCGTTTATGTTTGAAATGGTGGTACCTCAACTTCTACACTATCCCCCCCTAATACATTCAATTGTTTTTTTTCCAATTAACCTGTATGCCGATTGTGTTGAAGAGATCAAGTCTTTCCTTCTCCTTCATGTTGGGGAAGTGATGCTTCCCCCTGATCAGCCCAGAAATGAAGAGGAGAAGGATGTCAAGGTGCTGATGTGAACAAAGATGTTTGTGAAACCCACAGCTGAGCATTTTTAGGCGGAGCCATCGAAAAGCTCTTCAAACCGTGGTGCGGCAGTCGTCACTTCATTGACAGCCGTGAAGCTGTTGAGACGATCACAACGGGTTCGGGTTCCTTTGAGACTGGGTCCAGGTTATTGGTGGGAGTTTCTGTTCAACCATGGGAACAGTGTGCTATAGCGGTTATAGCGCTTCTAGTTCAACCTAAGTTACACTACTGACTACTGCAGCCTATCTGCAAATTTTCATCATTTTTTTCCAAATCTTATAGCTGTATAGCTAAGATGAATATTCTGAGACGGACCAGTCCTCCGAGATGCCTTACTTTGGCCTTGGGAAATTCAGCCCAGAAAGCCTCCTTTGTTGGGAAATGTTGGGAAGATGCCATATTTTACGGAGTATGCCAACAATTAGCGTTGACAGAATGCTGAAAAAATATGGGCGTTGTTTCTGTCAGCAAAAACACCTTAGACTTCTGTGAAATGGAGACTTTTGGCTCTGCCCACGGCTCAATGTAGCCACTCGAGCGATCTCACAGTCGTGGTGTTTGGTCACGCCGCTGACAAGGTGGGAACGCGAGAATGGTTAACACAGACCGCACGGTGATTCGCCATTTTTTGATTTGTTATATATCTAAGTCTTCGTTTTCAGGACTGTGTGGCCTCGTGGCGGGAAAATGTTCAGACATTGCAACATGTTTATATACCAGCTCCATCCAGTTCCTAACAGTTATAACTATATAACCAGGTCAAGATAAGTGAAGATATGCAAAGTATGATATGTATGTAATGTATGGACTGCCCAGGCCGTGCTTACTTCTTGTGTTTAAATTTGATTCACTTTCCATACTTCCTTGTCATAAGCAGTAAAGCCCTTCAGGTCCGATGATCGCGAATAGCGCGCAGAGAGCTTAGTTCCATCATGTTTCATAAAACCGCCAGAATGAAGGCGTGGAAAACACGATGGACCATCCAAGATTCGCTAGAATTTACTATTTGTTCAAGTCTTCAATTGTGTAAACATGTGTGATTTCTAGTGGCCATTGAACACCCAAGAAATATCACCATTTAGGGATCACATTTTTCGTCCCACCAAGGGGTCAGTTTGATGATGACCTCGATGGCAATTTGGACATTGATCCAGATGAGATCACAGAGGTAGCGGGATGGGATGGGAGATGTCTCACGAAATCTGATGCAGCATGTTTTTTGGAAGGAGATGGTTTTTTCGTACTGTCTATGGGAATTCGGCTCATACATTTTTTTGGGCCTGATTTTTGCAGATTTGCAATCAGAAGTCCAAAGCGTGTTCGCAACTGTCGCTTATTTTCATGCAGAAAGATTATGCTGCTATTAGTCAAGCCTGACTGAACTTCCACTTAAGACCTAAAGACATGGAATGAAACGTGTTGAACTGGACAAGCTCATTTTGTGCGCTTTTATATCTTAATCACATACTTTAACTTTGAACCCTTGTGGCCTTTTGACAGGTAGAAGTAGCAAGACAAAAAATCAAGCAGTTGATGCATGAGCAAGAACGTGCAATGGACTATGAAGACAGACTCACAAGGTCATATTGGAAATACTGTTTTTGTGGGATGACTTGTGGGAAAGCTTGGGGGAAGGATGGGGAAGGCACGATGTGGGCCGTGGCTTTTTCTTTGTGGGGGGGTTTGGTTCAAAGTGTATAACGACAATATGGGGCGATATGATGATCCTGCATCGCTGTGATACGCAGTACTGTGATCCCTGTGATGGTAGCAACAATGAAGATGCTGATTCATGCTGATTCCTGATCAGCATCTTGGTCAGTGTGTGGGTCAACATGTTGATCAATATCATGATTATGATGTTATCTAATGATAGCTATCTTGTAGTCAACGATCTCTGGCAGGAAGCTGCAGAGGCTAGATGCAGATCTTGCATCAAAGAGAGAAGAGGTTGAAGGCTTACAAAGGACCTCTTTCGAAATCTTGGGCAATTCCAACACCTTGAAGTTTACCTTGATCCTTGGGTAACCTTGGATAATCCACAGTCACTTGATGCTTCAGAGATCAGAACATTTCGAATGATCTGGTGACTCCAGTTGCCCATTGTGTTTTTGGATGTTTGGATGTAAAATCAAAGGTAACACTTGGACTATTGGCATGCAGCGGGGAAATGGATTGATGGATTGATGTGGTGACAATACGTATGTTTGCAGGATTGATTAGCGCCTAATATGTTGCATCCTTGTCGAAATCATCAAGTTCTATAGATCTGTGTCCAAGTTCCGGGAGCTTCGTCGATTCGCAAGGAGCCTCAATCTTGAGAGGAACAAGTTTGCTGAGGACCCGGTATCATCCGAGAGACTCAGGTCTTATGTCTTATAGTTGCAATTATATATCCTGTTATGTTTTGTTGGTGACATGGGTTTCGCCAGTTTTCAGCATCGGAAGACATAGCTGAACAAATGACCGGCAATCAACGATTTCATTCACTGCAGTGTATTCTTTGAGGCAGATTGCTCGACGCTTGCAGGAATACAAGAGTGAGAAGAGGGAGAGGGAAACAAAGGCCAAAACCCAAGAAGAACGCATCAGGGAATACCTGACTGAGGTGCCATTGGACCGGCAATTTTTTTTGGTCAAAGTATCATCTAATCCCAGAAATCACCGCCAGGTGCTCTACACAAAGCCCAAGCAGAAGGACAAGAGAGGTGAATTCCACCTAGATACTGTTTTAGTGTGTCTAGGCTGAATCCCTTAATCCGTCACCTGCTCCATGCTTAATATTTTTTCAAGTCAGAGACTTGAGCTATTCAAAGTTGGATGTGTACCGCACTAATGCCTGCTCACACCAATCTTGGCTGCACGTCGTGACTCACAATCACAATTCGGTGAAAACCGTTGAGCCAAACATGACAATTTCACACGGTTTCACCTGGTGTCACATGATTTCACGGCATTTGCTGATTGCATCCAGTGTCAACAAAGATGCAAATTGAAACTAAGGTCCTTCGTAAAGCCAAACGAGAGCTTCAGATATAACTTGGCCTTTAAAGTGGACTCAGGCATGGCAAATGGCCAATGTTTTAGTGGCTGCAGTTAAATGCCATGACTCTCATGGGCAGCTGGATGGAGAGCTTGATCAAGAAAGAGAAGGGATGTTTCCGTGCATGTTTAACTTGCAATGACTGGGGACCTCCCCACACTCAATGTGCACAATGCAGGAACCACCATAGCACAGCTGCGGAATAGTGCCTGCAAGTGCGCCGGAACGGGTCAACATCCCACACCATTCATGGGTGTTCTGAGCCTCACCCTGCCTGGTGTGATAAAAATATCGGAATGCACTTTTTGGAGTGGATCTTGTAGGGCTATCGGCTATCAAAGTTGGCCTGAAAGGTTGATTTTTGGTCTAAAAGTGGACCCTGCAGTCTTACAGGTACTGGGGTGTGAGCTCTGAACATTTTATTTTGTATCTTGGCCTCATTTGCGGGTGGGGCTGAACCGGGCAAGAAAATTGCAGTGACAAAGGTGGTGCACTTTCATCATTCATAAGGGTAGTCCACATTGTAGTGGGATGACAAGTGAACCCAGCATGCTAAAAGTGGTGAAAAATCCTTTGTTCAAGAGGGTGTACTTTCTTTTTTCAGAAACTTCTCTGCTGCAGCCTAGACCGGTCGCTTATGCGATGGGTGCGTCTCAAAGTGAGAATCAATGAAAATTCCAAAGATGCCTTGTGCATCACTGGTTCTCCCACTAGAATTCTCCATTCATTATCCATTTATTACAGAGGGAATTTGAGTGTTTGTTTTGACTGATAGCCAGCTCATGGATCACTCAGGCGAACGATGGCCAACAACAAGTGTCAGGAGAGATGTTGTCGTGCAGGGGCTTGCAGAAAGGTGTGGATTTGACTTTGGATGATTCAAGACCAGGTAGTTCTCCATCACATTCCTGTAATGAACAAGGCATATATTTGACAGCATTCGCCTTCATGTTTCAGCTCTATGTGGAAAGCGAATTACATATGAACCTTGTCGCTACCCATGATGTGGCAATGATTTTCACCAGGATGACAACAATGTGAAGGACGGGAGTCGCGGCAGAGGATAGTTGCCGGTGTCATTCAGGTTACATATTGGATAACCATCCTGCAGTAGATGGACTATGGAATGCTATGAGCTGAACTTTCCACAAAAGTGAAACATAGCATAGTGAAACTAATTTTATCACTTCGTACAACATGTGCGCCAATATTGTATTTGTGCATATTTGTGCAGTATTTATTGATATTCTATGATATTCTATTTACTCCAGGATGGTTGCACTTAGTACCCCAAATGCCATGTGTTTTTCCACCGAGTCGCTTGACTTGAGGGCTGTTCAGTGCCAGGATTGTTTCAAACAGGGTGAGATTGCACAGCTACGCCTTGAAATGAAACGTGAAAGTGCAGAGCCACCCTCAGAAGAGGAGCTCAAGGCAGGTTGGCGAAAAAACTCTAAGTTTTGGTGTAGAAAGGTGAGAAGGTCGCAGGTGTGGAACCAACATCTCATGTTGTGTAATTCATCTTCATTTGCGGCAAGTTTTGGTGAAATTTAATTGCGGAGATGTGTGGACATTCTGAGAAAGATGCGACTATTCCATTGACATTCTTTGCTTCAACCATTTTGGACCTTCTGTTTGGAGGCCATTCAACCCAAGAGCAAAAAGCGGAATCTTGGCAACAAACCCCGCTGTTTGACGGAAAACAAGACATGACCGAAGACATCAAGATGGATAGAGGATATGAATCGAGTGTATGACAAGCATCCTTGGCCCACCTGAGGGCGGGCAACCGAAGCAAGAGCGGAAAGCCACGTTACAATGCCGAGGGTGTGACTTGGCCCAAGTTGTCCAGTTGACATCATGTTTTCAATGGAGGTTCGCCATTAGAGATCAGAGGATCAGAAATTTCTGGATCTGAGGTTGAACAGATCCAGAAATTTGGTGAGAACTATGCCAATCAGCTCAAAAAGATACTTGGCACGAAGACTTGCAATTCCCAGAGCGAGATAAAGCTGCAACATGCTGCAACTTTCAAAGGCTCTTTCCAATGCCATTGGCATGTGCGAAAAGATTTCAGCTGCGGTTGTTGCCCGCCCTTTGCTGTATCGTTTTATAGTGCAAGGATGGGTGGTGTATACTTTTTGCTGAAGCTCCGCGATAGCAAGCCATCGGAACATTCTGGGAAGATCAAACTTCGAAACATCCTCATTTACACTGTCTTAGCTACTTGGCTTCGCTTGGCTTGTGGTTTTTGCTTGAATCAAGTTGCATTTGAAGTGGGGATTTTAGTTGAGGGGTTCTGTTTCACTTACACTCATGAGCTTCAGCTTACGATTTTTTTCGTCTTCTGATACCTTTGGTTTTCTAATGATACGACCATACCATTGCTTCATTTGGGGATATTTTCCAAGATTGGGTCGCAGGTGAGCGGTTATTTTAGAAGGAGTTGAAGTACTGAGACTTGAGAATTTCTCCTGAAACTCACATCAAAGCATGAAATCAAGGAATTCATCAACATCCAAAACATCCAAATATCCAGGATCTACGGTCACAACAGGAAAAGAAACACACATTTGATAATGCAACAGTAGGCAAGCTGACGAGTTTTACCATGTTTTACCGAGGTGATTTTGTCAGCCTATGTGTACATGGTTCGACGGCCAGTTGGTGAAGCTTATTGGTGTGCCAAAGGCATACAAGCCGCTTGGATGGTTCTGCTTCCTGCCCCTTTTTTTGGTGAGTCAGATCTTGTTGGGACCATTGCCTTGATGCTCTTGAGAGTTCCCCCATACCAAAGTCCTCTTAAAGTGATGACCTATCAGTTGTGTTTAATGTCACATAGCCAATATGTCATGTTTATGTTGTTTGAACTTTCCCCAAACTTGAGGATTTCCTACTGGTATCGACCCCACGCACTTCAGCAGCCACTGGAAGCTGTACTGGTTCTGCTAGCTTGGACCGTTCAAAGTGTGTACCAAGCTTCCAGGTCGGAAAACTCGATGAAACCGTGGATGTGGGTTTGTTGGTTGTGGCTGTAACTCCCTGGAACAAGTCCGTTACGACATTGGTAATGGAATGAAGGATTCTTGATTTTTTACTATCACTGCCAACCACTGCCACATATAGAGAATATCATAGAATATCAATATAGCAAATTTTGATTACAATGCCTTCAATCACTGTTTGTCAAGTGACTCTGGAAGTCCAGAATATTAATCATTCTTTCGATTCCAGAGCTGCAGGCAGGAACCGTTGTTTACCACATTTAATTTGGAGGAACTCTTTGCAAATTTGCAAGCAGAAATGTCTTGTTACAAAAAGAACATGCAGGACAGTATATATATATATGTATATTATATTTACGTAGCTATATATAGTCATTACATTGACATAATATTGACATAGGCCATACAATATGATTTTACTAGTATGACGTACCTATCAGTATCCACTGTATATTTCGACACTACAGGCTGCAACAGCAATAGTAGGACAAACCACCAAGTCTGGGATTTTTGTGACAAGTGAAATGTGGCAACAGGACGTGCAAACACAGGGTGAGATGTGGGATTGGTTGAACTACACCGTGCCAGAGCTCTTTTGGGTCTATCAACCTCCAAGTCCAACAATGGCCACCTACAACCAGCTCTTAGGCTATTTCTCTATTCGTGTACAGTACCTTGGCCTTTTGGAAAAGGTTTGTTTTGGGGAGCAACTGAAGAGTACAGTCACTGTAGGTGGATTTTCACCGTTGAGTCAGCTGTGATGCTAGAAAACCTAAGGAATGTGAAAGATCCAACGACCGCTACGGAGTTCTGTGCACCTTTCCTGCAGGGGTTCTGCCTAACGGCCTTTGAAACTCTTCAAACTTGGTGTTGGGTGTAGAAAGCTCACACAACATGAATCAACCAATCTTTTCATGCTTTCTTGTGAACATGAAACGGGCATGGCAGTGCATATCGTGTGTCCACATCTTCATATATTTAAACCCCGACAGCAGGCCGATAGGATTCAAGTATGGTTCAATTCGCATCCTTGTTTCAGGTGAACAACGCAAAATTGGTGGATGAATTCAATCTGCGAAGTGAAACGAATGCAACAAGCATTTCTTGCTATCCGCGCTTCATCACTCAATCGAATCAAAGAACGGAAACTTACACAGACATCAGTGCATACTGGCAGATTCTTGGGTGGCAGTCTGGATTGAAGCTTTGTTACTGTGCCAGAAAATCATGAAAAGATTGTGGCTTGAAATAATGACGATTTGTTTGGATAAGTGATAATTGTTCCCAGTTTGGATGCATATATAGGCTATGGTGTTGCTGTTTAATGTTTTTCGCATGTTTTTCCTGGTGGAAATTCACCTCACCAAGGAATCAAACGATGGCGTCTCAAGGTGATTCGCTGGCAATTGTCAGAGGTCTTTCAAATCCTGGAATCTTCAGGCCCCGCGGCAGCGTCACATCATGTCGTCCTAAGTCAGTTCACTAAGCAGGTTAGATTTTTAGATGCATTGCGGAAAAGTCTGTAGAATATTAATGAACTTTCTGCATGCTGTGACTTGAGGGGCACCAGCATTGAACAGTCACAAGCTGTAAGATGTGACAAGTAAAACTGTCCTTTGAGCAGAAGTGTTGCATCGTTTCTCTTACACACTTTTCCGGCGTTTGTACAGAGTGCAAGACATAGCATTGATTTTTCCTTGAGTGCAGGGATCATGCCAGGATTGTTGACTGGTGCTCACCTGTTTCTGTCAGGTCCGCAAAGGAGAACCGGGCATCATGGCTGCAGATTTAGAGCTAGGGCTAGCAGGAAAGTCGTGAAGCCCATGTCATTGACCTCTTCCGAATCAGTAATTTGGAGATTGCTATTCCAAACTTACCAACTCTGATCTAAAAGTTTGAGATGTCGTAATTTCTAGTGGCGGAGAGATGTGAGTTACGCAGCTGGATATGCTAGATATATGCATTTATATATATTGTACTAGTCACTAGTCTTGATGGTTCAGAAATCCTGCAGCATTCAATATCTAGTGTAGCCCAAGATGCACAGGGTTTTACACATGTTAGGTTTTGCAGGATTTCTTCCATTGCTGTACCTTCGATCCAGCTGAGGATGGGCATGGTATCTCCAGCATCGATGGCCTGATCTCAACCTATGATGCTAGTGGTTATAGCGTTGACTATCGCATGACGGTATCAGATCCAGGTGAAAACATACGGAATCAGTATCGTCGCCCGGAATTTATTTCAATGGAGAAAGGGAAGGAAGAAGACGTGGGACAGAAACATATGGTGGTTTAGTATGGGATTTTCCTTTGGATTTGCCTGAAATCTCAGGTTATTGTTGAATAATTTTGAATCAGGCAGATCAGACTTCTTGTCTTGAGTTCCTTCTCGTCAAGGAATGAAAATGGATGAAAAAGGTCAGTTGTTTTGGACCAGGCACATTTTTTGTTTTGGACCACGGCACGCATTTTTTGTTATTGCCAGCATGTCATTGCATTAATTTGCAACCCCCAAAATTATAGAACCTACCATAGCCTTGGAATCGTGTTGAATGATGCCACTATCATTGGCTCCTCTCAGTCTCTTTCGCTTTAAACACCAAGGATCTGATTTGGAGAAACTGAAGGAAGCAGCATGGATTGGTACTGCCACCCGTGCCTCGGACAAACAAATCACATCAAATCACCAATCACCAATGCCATCGGATGTGTTTTTTTTGGGGGTTTGAGATTGTTGATGTTTTTTGGGATGTTTTTGCACAAGATTTCTGGGGAGGGGAGTTCTCGTGGAGTCGGATGAGTCGGATAAGATTTGCCTGTCCTTTTTGAAGGAAGAAGTAGCAACTGGTGACTTGCGTCCTGCAAGTCTTAGGTGTTGTGGTGATGTCCTTCAGCACCTATAACTACGACTACGATGTTTGGACTTCAACTGCTCCTTGGCCACAAGTGCACCAAGGTCACCAAAGTGTGAAGAATAGACAGGAAAGTGTCACAATGTTTGGATAGCTTTTGACTACAGACAGTCGTAGGTATTTATTATGTTATTAATATCTTTGCCGTTCGCCCGAAAAAGCTAGACGATTCTTTGTTGAATGCAACATATTCAATATGCGATCTACGGCAATGAGCAATTGAACATATTGAATTGAATGTCAATTTGCACCTAAGGATCTTCTTTTTGAGATTCCTCCTGATGGCGATTTGCTACCCAGCTTCACCGTGAAGCCTTTCAAGCCTCGAGTCTACGAGACGAGAAGCTTGGCTTAATCAGTTGGTGTCAACGATGAAGGTGATCCAAACGAGACCCCGCAGGCCTGAGAGAGGTTGATGAATCACTTTAGTGTGCTTTTTTTGAGATTTAAGTTGAATTTTCTTGGCGTCAATACTAATCAATCCGTTGTGGTGGGTCAATCATTTTCAGCCACACCTAGCTGGCCATAGCTTGCCACAGTTTCCTTTTGATCCATTTCGCTACTCGAAGGAGATGAACTCACCGACACCTATATTGACTATGTGCCTTGGAGACGAATCCTGATGCCAATCCCGATGTGATTTCGATCCAGGGTCACCCGCTGTTCTTTTCCGGTTTCCTCCGTTTGGCTACTTCCACTGCATGCAAAAAATATTAAGATTGAAGATGGTCATACTGGCTATGTCACATGGAACACATGAAGTTTGCTGAAGTACAAATGCATTTTGTCGCCTGTGGAAACTTTCAAAAGTTTTGGCTGTGACAATGATGGCCTCACACCTATGCTACCATATGCATGGTAAAACCTTGAGGTACGGTTGGCCATTGCCATCTTCATCTTGATCTTTGTAGGACTGCTCCACATGGGATGAACGTCGAAGTTGAAGGGAGAGTGTCATGGAGCATCCTGAAACATTGCACAATAAGTTCTCATCACTTTCAATCCTCTAATTGATGTTTCTTCATATATATCTTCATGCAAAATCACCCCTCTCACTCTCACAACTAAGTATGTCTTTGGATATCTTTGGTATTGGGTAGCATTTGTGTATCTTCGCCTGTTGGGTGTGCGGATGTTTTTTTGGGTGGAGGTTGGGCAGAACGTCAGCATAAAGTTCGGAATCACAAGGCTGGAAATTGGGGCAAAAAACGGGCAATCTCTGATCATAAGGTTCTAGACCCCAGGTTTGGGGTCTGTTTACAGCAGTCTTGCAGGTCCCTCCCAAGTAATTGGGGGGATGAAAAAAGTAACATGGCAGCATCCAATGTTTGTCATATAAGCAGTGTCATTGGTTTAAGTTCATCCTGCAACTTGCATCGGTATGGATTGGTTGTACCAAATGTCACTGTGCTTGGGAAACGACGCGGTTCCCGATGGAGCCTGTTTACTTGCCTGTTGTCGATAGGCTGGTTTTTATTATCACATCTCCCTCTCTGGAATCACTGATTTGGGCCTAGACACTTGGCATGAAAGGGATGAGTGAATTTGTTTGAAAAAAAAAATCTTCTTTGTGGTGTCAAAGAAAGGTAGCGGCGAGAAGTGATACTACAGGGGACATTTGTTCTGACTTCATGTAGCACCATGTGGAGGCAAATGGTGCATTTCAAAAACATTCAAAAGCTACTCCCATGACATACACTAGCTCCACGTGCAGATGGGGAAGCAAAGGCACGGAAAGACCATGAAAGACCAGTGGAGACATGTGCAGAAATGGACAAACAGGGGAAAGATTTATTCAGATACAGATACCGCTGAAAATGATGGGATCAAAGAGATGCCACGAAATCTGTGTCCCGCATGCACTGTGTTGCCGAGGTGATTTGCACTTTCGTCACGCTGATTTGGCGCACAGTCGCTCACTTTGCAAAAAAGTGTTGTCCAAGCCATCCTGTCAGGATGTTTGGCTTTTAAAGTGCCATTTTTCATGTTTGATGTTTCTGACTTTGGCATGCAGCCTCCCCCATTTCGCTTTCGAAAGAGCTGCCATGGTAAAAAGGAGATGATCACACCATTCACTGCAATCAGTGTACTCACTTCAAAGATTGCGGTGTACTCCCTTCAAAATGACGGCTTTTTTGCTGCTTCAAAAACCTCTGAGTGCTACAAGTGTCCCACAGAACCAGCTGAACGAGTGAATGGAATTGGAGGCCCCAGTCCTCCATGCTGTAAACAACAAGGGTGACAAGGCATCAAGGCAAACTCGATCAATGTGGAATATATTTGTTGAAATGGTTGCGCATGAAGCAGTAAAGTTTTATCATCCGTGGAATCGTCCTTTCTGAGGTCGTCTTCCATGACCCACCTACAGCAACCTACATCGAAATGGCAAATGATGCCGATCGTACCCGTGGCTTCCGTTCCTTCAGAAACTTGGGACACCAGAGTTCAGGGGAGCTGGTCCTGAACGATTCAAAAACGGAGAAATTGGGTAAGCTGGGTTCCGTCCTAAGCTATATGGCCATACGCTTTCAACTTGTTTGATCCTAGGGCGAATGTCGGCAAATGTGTTTATACACACAGAGAACAACGGTATAACCACGTGCAGCATTTTGCCAGAAGGTTCAATGCATTTGCCGCAGCACCGCCTTGTTGAGTCGATCTAATCCAGGGCCTGGGCCAGATGCCCGAACCCTTGGTCTACAAATACAAGCGCTATGCAGTTGTTGCTATACACACTTCCTAAGCTTCCACCTTCCACAAAAATCTGCCCGGGGAGAAGCCGAGGATTGTTGGCCTGGGAGTACAACACAGTGTTCATTCTCGCTTCTTGCTTGCAATACTTGATGATGTACATGATTAGAAGCCTTCGTTTGATGTTTGGTCATTCGCCGATTCGCCAAGAGTTTTCAACTCCATTCCGGTTGTGGATTTGTACTTGTGCTTGTGTAGCAGACAGCTGCGTATACATGGCTACGTCGCGGTTTCAAAGATAGTTTACTTGCACTCCCATTTCGGATGATCATGATTTCCCCTTTTGACCACTCTCCTGCAGTAGCTCGGTTGAAGCCAGATGACCCAAATCCAAGTTTCTTTCAGGATGGCATTGTGATGGTCTTTCTCATGTACCGCATGATCACTTTCTTCCGAATCTTGGTGTAGGTGTGTCCAAGCCCACTCATATCCAACAGGCCTCATAAACTTAGGCATCTTAGGCGATTTGGCCCATTCCTTTCGACAATTCCACACTTCTCAGAAACTTGCACTAGTCGGGCGGTGTCGATCAATCACTGTACATTTGACTACATTTGAGTGTTGTAGGTCAAGCTCACAAGCCTATCAAAAAACATGATCTATTACGAGATTCACTTGATGATAATCTTACTTCTCTACCCATTGGTTTTTCACAACAATTGGAATATGATGAATACATATGATATATTGCGATATATTATATACATAGACAATGAATATCAATGCTTAGAGTACATCACGAGATCAAGCCAGGAACAGCCTTCCGCCGACGGAGTCGACACATGTCTTCCAATCAGTATCAGACGATCTTAGGACTCAGTCATACAATTTATCTTCAGTGGAAAGCCATTGGTCAGGTGTGGCTGCCGAGCCTTCGCCTGTGATACCATGTGATATGATGTGATCCTTGTTTTCCACACTCACATAGCCACAGGCATTGAAGGCGTTCTTCTTCTTCACCTTGATCTTCGTGCCAGCCATTGCAGGCACAGGGTGATGCGTGATCTTCTTTATGACTTTATCATAGACTAATGTAGGCTGCGCCTATGGATTTTTTGTTGAATTGAAATATACTGTATTTGTTACATCGTGCTATTTATGTTATAGTTATATTATGAAGCTGAATTTATGATATGTTTGCAGATTTTGAACTACTGTATATTTATGCCTTACCAATGAAACTCTGAGTCTTTGGAGTAAAGATCCTCACAAGTCAGCTCCAGCATTTTGTTGGTGTATTCAGACATCACCAAAGAGGCAAGAGACATCTAGAGGCACAAGGATGTTCCCAATTGTGCGGGTAGACATCCCCTGTTGATTGTATGGAGATCCTATGGAATCCTTTTAAGAAGCGAGTGAGGCTTTATCGTGGTGTCCACAGCACTCTTTGGCAAGTACATCTTTGGTTCCTTTTCTTAGCCTCCGCATGGCTTTGTTTCGGTGGAGGTTTGGAGATGATGCAACGATGAGGTAAATTTTTTGAGACAAAACCATTGTCACAACAACATGTTTGAGAAAATTGAAGCACAAAAGTTCTAGTTGATTCGACAAATTGGTGATACCAGTGATACCTGAAAATTGAGTGCAGCTATGTTCCAACCAAAGTCTTTTTGCAATGTACCAAGGCTTCTCCACTTTGATGAGGACTTCGGTGTCAACGTTCAAACTCACACATGGTGACCTTAATCCTCGGGTCCTGGACCGAGATGCAGTGCCCTGGCAGAATCTTGGAAACTGAAAGGCATCTGAAGCCATGAAAGCACATGAATTCCTTATGTGAATTTTCTGTCCTGTTGGTGAATTTATTGATGGGATTACGGATTGTGCTGTTTGTGTTTGCATGAATTTTGTTGCAAACTGACAGCTTGCCCTCATCAACACTCCCAAGCATAGAACTGTTGGCATATGTTTCACGGTCAGGTGGTTGGGGTAATCTCTGCTATGGCTTTGTATCTTCTCCTGACCTTCTTCCTGATGAACGTCTTCATCACGTGCCCTGGCAAAAGGCATCGCCCGACCGCACACGCTTGAGAACAAACAAAACCTCATACAGACAGTTAGTGCTACTAACATACTAATATTTAATTAAGAAGCTGATTTGTACCTTTTGTTCCACTGCTAGCTTCAGAAGCTTCTGTTCGCATAACGCACACACACACACACACATGCACAGCATACAAACATGAAGCCCCCATCTTCCCATCTTTGCAAACCACTCTTCTTCAAGGATATTCTACTCGACTTCTGTATGTTTCAGCTTTGTTGCACGAGTCACTGCAGCTAAGGATCTTTGTGGATGCCTATTACGTAATTCGCCTCACCTGTACCCAACCAGCCGAAAAGTGGGATGGCCAGTGCCTGGGCGAAGAGAGTCATGAAGTGTCATGAGATCCATCGATCTGTTGCAAGATTGAAGAACTTGGATGTTCGTGAGGCGCATCAGAGCATGGGCATTACCTGGAGTTTGTGTGAGCATGTTCCAGGCGTTGGGCACATGTGTTGAGCACAGGTTACGATGGATCACTATACTGTACTGGATCATTGGTTTGGTCAGGATGTGTTGGGTGTCAGTGGTTCTTGGGACTTGTGACTTCTGATTGCATGAATGTCACCATCTTGAAGCTTGCAACGCATGTCAGGCAATTTGGCCATCCCGTGAGTCTGAAGGAAGAGATTGATAAGGAACTCCTTCGAATCCCGGAAGATGTTTCACCTGCTAGACGAGGTTCAGTGAAGTTTAGGAAGGTTTCATCTTCAAAACACGTTTTGACTGGGCCAAATGGCCTTTTTCTTCTACTTGTTGCGTGTTTTTTCGATTGCAGATTCAAGATTCGAACAAACTCCTGAAGTTCTGACTGCAGTTTCACAGGGTGAGACACCCATAGTGCGAGAGATAGCAAATCTTGCCCAAGAAGTTGGCTAAGCTGGCAAATTCAAAAAAAGTGGCGCTTGCGGCGCAGAGCATGTGGAAACATGGTGGCAGTGTAGGGGTTCATGGATCAATGTTGTGCACCCTACAAGGCTTCATAGACAAATGATGCAAACATGGTATATGGTATATGATATATGTGCATTAAACCCAGCACCCATATTGTCCATGATGGGTATATAGTTGCATGCTTGCACCAGGAAAAAGAACAGATGTATATAGGACAATGTAGGTAGATAAGTACTTACTGTATGCTTATACCTCATGGATGATATGGGACATATGTAATGAAGGATATACAAGTTACAGTAACACAGATGTTGTATATGGTATTTCCATTGTTTCCGATCCGCTGTTCCTGTCCCACTGATGTTCGTTGGAATCACAGAGGTCCGTTCTGGGAGAAGCAGAGGGAAACTCGCGTGTCGTGCAGCGGCAGAAGTGGCAACCCTTGGGGAGGTTGCACAGGCAACAGGGTGCTTTTTTGAAACGTCATAGATGGTGGTGGTGACTGAAAGAGTGTAATACAGTTGGGCATTCATTTGCGTACTATTTCAGATCCAAAAAGTGTACATTCAAGTGTGAGACAGGGAGGAAAGAAAACAAGTCGTTTTGGAATTCGTTTCACAGCTGGTTCAGCAAATTCACGCTAGAATCGGATTTCAAGGTGTCTCCCCACAAAAGACCATGTACAAGGTGACCAAGGGATATATGCGCAGAGCAATCAGCGGAATGTAAAGTGCGGATGGGTTGTTCTGTTCTACGGATGTTTCTGGCAGGCAACCCCAGCTGCAGAGAAGCCAAGGGCTCTGCAGTTGGTGCAAATTGACCTGGAGAAAAACAAGGCCCTCGTGAGCCATGTCTGAACTCCAAAGAGATTTGATTTTGGATGTGGTTTTTAGAGGCTGAAACTTGCGGTCTTTTCGTCCAAAGTTGTGAAGAAACTGCGAACGTTGGGGCAGTGTTCAAGTCTTTTATGTCAGGTGGTTCTCAATGAGAAGGATTTGATGATTTTGGAGAAATCCTTGAAGGATACGGGTGTATCTTGGTAGCAGACCCATGGAATTGATCCCCCCAGGTAGTTTATATTAGCATTCTCGCTGAAGCCACAGATTCTACAACAGTTTGGCCACCATTCACAAGGTATACCAGTGGAAAGTATCCATCCCAGTTCTTGCATTTTTTTGGGGGGGGGTCTAAAAAAAACTCATCAAAATTCCGATTGCTGAGTAGTAGCCAGCTGCCTGATGCTATCAGGTTACCTGGCTGTATCTATTTCATAGGAAACATTGGGAAACGCTTTTTTCGGGTTGCAAGGAGAGATCATCGACCAATCTGCCAATCGACCTAATCGACCCAGGTGGAAAAGGTGGCGATCATTGGTGTCATGGGAGCCTTCCGTACCTGGCAGCAAAGTGAGGTCGTAGTGTCACATGTGAGAACTTGATACCAATCCATGGTATAAAGATGTGTGGATGAACTGTGTATTTTGTATAGTGTATATTAATACTGCAAATGGATGAATATTTGTTCAAAGGGCTTGGTGATGAAAGTCTTAAAATGATAGGGCAGACTTTGTACTTCGCAGCCTTGAGCAATGCTACAATGTGAAAGGTGTTGTCCAAGAGCAAGGAACGTTGAAGGCAGAAGGAGCTTCCCAACTGACGTGTGAACCGCGTGCGCCTTCCTGCCCAGGTACTGGCAAGTCTTTTTTGCTGGACTTGATGCTGTTCTGGTCTCAGGACTTGTGCCAGATCTCAACTGATTTTCAGCCCGTGAAATGTTTAGGCGATATTTGCGAGAGAAGCACCCACCAAAGGGCTACACGACCGACATGCCGGAGGACATCTTTGGCTGCTGATTGGCCACATGAATGAGATGTGTCAATGATGTGTCAACATATTCTAGCAGCCATTCTTCAAGGCATTTTCTCGGTGGATGCTGTTCCCGATGAATTTGCATTTGGCACTTCTGTTCGCTCTCTTGGGTTGGATGTATTTTGAGTCATGTAGTACACCGGTACGAAATCTTGTGAGGAATGTGAGGTTCCAGATTGGGTGATGGGCTCAGCGTATGAGTTTTACAGGAATCAGAATCGCTTCATTTCATCCTTTCAACGTCACATAGGGCGTTTATTTTTCGTACCCAAAAACTCCACTGCCTTTCGGTGAAGCACAAAACTGAGGTTCAAGAGAGAAAGGTCCCTGATTGGGCAGTAAATTGTGGCCCAAACCTCTTGGAAGGCATCCGATCCGCACTTTCTTTCTCAGATGGCCAGCAATTCGTGCACCTTCAGCCTATTTACTGGGTTCATTGGTGCATGTTACAACATCATACAGCATATATCCTATACCGGATATATTTTGAGGCCCCCCACTACACGGAACCTGAGCGGCCACAGGCCGAGAGGGTAGCAATCAAGATCGGGAAGGTTTCGTTTGGCGACCCGGCATGGAGAAGTGCACCGAGGCGATTTGGGGATGAAAGGGGCGGCTGGGACCAGAGGGATTCTGAGATTTTGGCATTGAGAGGGATTACGAATATTTCAGATCTCTTTTCCCAATTAGTCCCAATTATTTGTTGTTTTTTGGGTATCGTTGGATGTATCGTTCATATTTATCGATCGGGGATGATCTTCAAGCTCCAAATCAAAAACTCCAAGCCAACAGTTGCTTGAGGCTAGATGAACCCAAACAAAAAGGTATCCTATCCAAAACGAATTGCGTTTCGGGGAGCTGTGTTCCCGTGTTGCAGGGCATTTGGTTCTGGTCCGAAGTCTTTGTTTGCAGAGCGGGTGACGAGGACGGGGTTGTATGAAGCCTTTGGTGTGCCATGTGACACGCAGCAAACTAGAAACGCCAAAAGGCTAGCTGCTGTCATACACTCCTATGACATGTGATGATGCTACCAATGAATTGTGCTTTGCTTCAAGCTGTTTTGATGGAGCGTTTCAATCCATGAAAGTAGTAATACTAAGAGTGAACTTGCATAGTCAACTTTTGACTTTTTTCACCAGTAGAAAAGATACTTCTAACAGCTAACATTGATGCTAAGATGTGCAAAGGAGACAAAGCGAGCTGATGCAACATGAGATGGCTTGAAACATTCTGAAATTCTGGTTGCCAAGGATGTTGCAGTCGCACTCATGGACACGCAAGGTGCTTGGGATGCACGGATGAGCAAGGACGGCTCCATTTTCAAAGGGAACTCGGACACTGGGAGGTCCTGTCTGTTGTTTTCGTAGTTTAGACTCACATGTTTTCAACCCACTTTCTTTGAGTGGTGTGTGTTGCTGGATTGAAGTGGTTGAGAGGTCCTAGTCCTAAGCACGGTTCTCAAAAAAGGTCTCAAACATCTCGGGTTCTTTTGAAACCTCAGGAGCAAAGTGCAACCATCTTTGGCCTGACAACTCTTCTGGCGTCGCGTCTTATTTACAACGTGCCTCAGTTTGCTAATAGGGTGCAATTGGTGCATTCTTAGATATCTTTAAGGTGATTTACTGGAAAGCTGACCATTTGCCAGGGAATCCAGAATCAGGTTAGGTTTCACCGTTTGCCATAGATATTGTATCCTCCAACCACGGAAAATTCCTACTTCCAAGACGCGTTTCCTTTACAAGCTCAGGTCATTTTCCCATGAACCATTATGGGGAAATGGGTGTCAGAAAGCAATTTCCATGTCATTTGCTCTCCCAAAAACGGCCGTGTTTATTAGAGTCAGGTCTCAAAGCAGATTCAGCAGGATAAGATCGACAACTTGTGCCTAGGCTGTGAAATCAAGTTGGATGACTAAATGATCATTTGCTTGATGGATGCTGATAGGGTTGATCTGGTTGCTAGGTGCTAGTTTACCATTTCAATTGCCTCTAGTTTCACCCTGTCCTTGTGGAGATACAATTGACAATTAAATGGCCGTGACTTTGGTGCTTGGATGTGATTGGTAAATTTGACCCTGGGTGTTTTCAACAACCTAATTGCATTGCCTACGTGGTTTGGAGGTCATTATTGGAAGATGTTATTTGATTATTTTCACAAGAGGATCAGAATGATCATGACCATTATTGGTGCTGTTGATGATGACAATGGTTGTCATTATGATGGTCATTGCCAGCCTCCCTTCCTGATCATCATGGTAATTTTACTCTCATGTAAAGTGCCTGCAGTAAAAGTAAACAGAGCAGATTCATGCTGATATTAGCTTGGGTCGGAATACTCGCATACGTTTTAGAATGCGCAGTGTTCACAATTCTCATTATATATATATATATACCTGTGTGTAGTGGCGTTTGGAGTGTTGGATTTGCCGCTCAGTGACTCAAGGCTTTATTTTACAGATTTTGCCAAAGCTGCCCTTCGCGCGATGGAGAGAGATACAGGGGTCAAAAGCGCACCTTGGCATCGACTGACGTCATAGAAGTTCTGCACCATTCTGCACCAACGTTTGAATATGCAATGTTGAATATAGCAAACTGACACCAAACATCTATGATATCCCATCTAAAGTTACAGAGATGAATGCAGCACATCTATGTCAGTTGCAACCAATTAAAGCATGTGCTAAATGTCAGCGCTCAGAGGAACCTTTCCAAACCTTGGAATTCCTGGTGAGAGATTGGCCACACTACGAGGAGATCTTGGGGAGTGCACACAACATCTACCATGCTGGAGCTGCCATCAAGAATTCTTGCTCAATATATTCAATAAATTGGCATGTTTTATTTATCGATGTAATGAATCTGGATGAACCACTCAATAGTCGTCGGCTTCTTCAAAAAGCTGACCAGTTGAAAAGAGGCAACGGTGTCACAATGCCAACCGTTGTCATAGAAACATGTCCGCTGACAACATAAAAGTGAGACGAAGGGGGCACTACAGTAAATTTCAGTGAAACATCCAAAGGACGAATCAGTTTCGACTGGGTTGAAATAGTGGTTGAAATCATTTTTGCATCGCTGCATGTACATCCATCATGGTCAGGAAAATTGCAGCTTTGGTGATGCCAGAAATATGATGGAAAGCCATTTGGACCAGTGACCTCGCTGCCATGAATCACCCCATGGGCTAGACGAGATTTTTCGAGTTGAGGGCTTGCTGGCATGTTTATATGCAGGTAATTCAATCCTTCAGAGAACGAATCTTTAGAGCTTGAGTAACAGAATGAAACGGGATATAGCTATGATTATATATAATTTCGGAAGCTTATATATAACTCATATGGTTCAATGAGCAAATAAGCAGAAAAGCAACATGAAAGCTTGAGTAGTGTCAAGAGCCGAAGCCTCGGGAGAGTGCCACCGTGGCTTTGCTGGACTTGAGCATGAGCAATTGGGTCATATGTTTCTACATGCGTTGCCTTGTTCTGGTTGTTGTTGTTGTTGTTGTTGTTCTTGTTGTTGTTCTTGTTCTTGTTCTTGTTCTTGTTCTTGTTGTTGTTGTTGTTGTTGTTGTTGTTGTTGTTGTTGTTGTTCAACAAGTAAACTGCATGTGCACGACATGGCAAAGGTACTTCAACCCACAAAAGTCACAGGAGTTGCTGCATGCTGCCTGCGGGAATGGCTTGAGATCTCAGATGCATAAAATGTACTCCCAGCACGGAAGTCTTTACACTGAGTTTTTGTACAACCTTTGCAGGACACCAAAAGCGTTGATGCACTTCGGGATTTGCATCTTGATTGCAGAGTTTAGGCATATGTATAATTTTTCACTGCATGTAGTATTTAATGAGGTTTGGTTTGGATGTTTTGGGTCGATTGCTCGATAGGACAGCGTACGAACTATAGAAGTTTTGCATTTTCACTAGACCTGTGGTATTATCAGAATCTTAAGAGCAGGGGCCGCAACCCGGCTCATCCACGCATTGAAGGGTTTTCGGTCAGTTGTACCCATGGTTTCAACAAAAAGGTTCAGCCATCACCTTGTCCATGTCAAGCAACTAAGATGGCATTGGGTTATGTACCCATGTTTACCCGTATAGTCCCACAGCGTCGCAGTACGTACAGTAGTTAGGTTTCACAACATCGACGTGTGGTGCCTCCCGCATCCCTCCTTGAAGATTGAAAGCTTGGAGCTTAGTGGAAGTGACATTTTGTGGGAGTGAAATTGGAAGCAGAATCAGCAGAATTTGAGCACTGACTGTTTAATACCACTTCTCGAAAGACCTTGAAAGCCCACGCTTTCCCTGATGTTGCGCACAAAGGATCACAAAAGGTTTCCCCACCAGTCACCACTTGAAAAGATGTTTTTGTCCGTGGGTGATGCGAACTCATACACCTGACGAGAGGCTGAGTTTAAAAATTACGTAAATTTGCCGTAATTACCAGTCTTGATCACTCCCCCTGCCCCTGTGCAGATGAAAGCTGGGATGGTAGCTTGGCAGTGATCGAAAAGCCCTTTTGGCGGTTCATTGACAGTGCCTGGGCTAAAAAAGACTTGGTTATGTTAGAATCCGAGTTCTGTAGACTTTCCTCGAGAGGGTGCAGTAGTACATTGGTGAAATAGTGAAGAACGGCAAATGACACTTGAGCATACCGCATACCTCTAGACAGTACACAACTGCGGGTGTGTTTACCCAATGGCCCTTTGCGGCAACACTATTTTGCATTGGATAATCCCCATACATATATTATCTGAATAATAAGACTTATGTACCCACAAATAATATCTATTACGTATTGTTGAGTCAATTTTGATGCGTGCTTTCGAACGCAAGAACTGGTGTGTCATATATTTCCCCCAGCTGACGCCTGAAAGTTGATGTCAAGTAACCTGTTGGGAGCATTTGGAAGAATGAGATGCGCTCAAACAGTCGATAGCTGATAACTTGGAGACGCGTTTTTTTGCATGAAAGTGCATTTGACTTGGTAATACATATATAATCAAATCCCTGTGGCCATGCATGTCCTATGCGGGTTTGGCAAGCCAGCGCAGGTTATTTGGAGAAAGTCTTTGCACCTGCAGAACTGCAAGCAAAACAAAATCTTGGTGCCCTTCCCAGTTGGCTATGTTGACCCGGAATTTGCTGCTTCAATGTTTCTTTCTCAAAAACCTTTGGCAAAGCATAGAAGGTTAATTTGAAATTCTCACAGTACCAAGATTTACCAAACATGTCACATGTTTCCAGAGATTCTTAGCTTCATGCAAAATCATGATTTGATTTGACCGAATTCCTAACAGACATCATGATTTACGATGGACTCCAACTTGTCAAGGCACTCTGAATTAGTGATGCAAAGAGCCAACATTTTCATCTTACATCATTTTACAAAAATGATTCTCACCTGTCCTCAGAAACCTTCTTTTCTTCTAAGCAAGCTGCAGTGCACCAAGGGAATGCCATCACCGTGTCGACGACAGGAGATCCCAGTACTGACCGGGGCAAAGGGGCAGTTTTTTGGGAGAAGCTGGTAGCATGTAGCCTACTTTACTATCTTTACTGGAATGGTTCATTCATGAAATAGAAATTGATGTGCACGTGCTGATTGAGCATGAGTTTTCAAGGACGACTAGCATGGAACTGAGTCATTTTTTGCGTGTAGCTCAACAACACGTTCACTTTTCAGATGCTTACTAGGTGGTTTGTGCATATGTGTATCAAATTTTGAGGCGGGTGATAAGCCCCACAACCTTCAACTGGACCATTTTGGACGGGGGGGACGTGCTCGGGGAGTGGGTGCCGCTGAGTTTCTGGAGTGTTGATTGTGGCTCAGTGGCCCTAAACCTCCGCGCTATAGATAGTACATACTGTTTTTTGATATTTACACCACTATATCATTACTTTAGTCTTGTGATTCTGATTTCCAGCTTTTCAAGTCTCAATCCATGAAGATAAACAAACGTCAACAAAAAAGATACTAAGACTTCTTTTGTTATTGCTATACTATTGACCCCTAAGTGTCGTAGGCTTTGTCAATACGTGGCTGATCTTGGCTATTTGGCAACCCGAGGTTTGGGACAGTCTTGAGGGAGTTCTCTGCTGCCTTCAGCAACTCAGTCTCCAAATTTTGCGGCGGACCACGCAACAGTAAATGTATATAGAATGCCGTAGGAATCGGAATGTTGATGGGATGTGAATACATAATATTCATGTGTATACAGTATCTATTCATATACATATGAATGTGTGCAGTGTGCAAATATATTTATATTTGTAAAGAAATAATATATGTATATAATGTACTAATGTGAATTTGATGCAGTTTCACAGTCTCCATGTTCTTGTGACTTGTGAAACTCAGAACTTCAATGATTCATGCCATTTTTTTTTGGATCTTTTTGTTTTTTGTTCAAAGCCTGCATCGCGGCCTTTCTACAAAAGATATCAACAGATTCCTTTTTGATGCTCCAACCTTCACCAGTTGGTGCAGCAAATCCAGGTGATGCTGCTCCGCAAGCCAAGACTTTCTCAGAAGCCATGGAGGTATTTGGTGCCGGTGCATATCCCCAATATGTGCGATGAATACTACAAATATCAACAAAATATCAACAAATTACAAAATGAATACATATGAATACAGTGAATTCTGAGAGATCCAGTTTTGTTTGTTCTAGGCCTGATGCACAGATCCCGTCGCCACCCATGAAATTGTCAGGCTTCCACTGGTCTTTTGGCCAAAGACGTTGTGTGGGAACCCAGCCCCGCCTCAGCGGAGAAGACTCAGTCCTGGCATGGACAGGGTGGGCAAAACCCGGTGGAATGTGCAGAACAAATCTGAATGTTTGGTGAAAATGGAGAACTACCTGATGTCTCCAGCAGAAAGTTGAGTTTTGTGTTGCCCATCCATAGGCAATGAAGAAGGCCAAAGAAATCTTGACAGATCCTTGGCCAGCAAGTTGAAAGCCAGCTGGGCAGTTTCGCATTCTTTGGTCAATCCAATCCACTCAGCTGCAATGCCTCCACCTGGCTGGGATTACGCCATAGTGTGTGTGTGGGAGGTGGGGACCAGGAATGTGGAAGGTCCATTTTCTCGCCAAAAAAATGATGATGAAAAGATGTATTTCATTCTACTTGAGGAAGCCATATGGCTTTGTTTATTGTATCAGCAGCACGACCTAGGTGGCTGCTTGAGTCGGAGACAAAAAACACTGCAATTTCCACGAGATTTCAAAACAAACCTCCCACTTTGATGAGCGATGTCCAATGAAGACATGTGTTCTGCACAGATGCTGGATGGCTTCGGGGAGATAGTGGCTTTCTGTTCGTATTTTTTAAGCTACACTTTACAGTGGAATGATGCAGAAAAGTTATCTTGGACTTGACTGAACCAGGAGAAGTCTCTCAACAGCCCTTCGGCCATCACAGACAAGGAGATGCATGCGAACCACAAAGTTGACATAAAGAAGCTCACATTGGACAGTAGACCTTTGAGATGGCGTTCATCAAGGAACTTAAGAAAATAGACACACAAGCATTTACATCTATACAAACCCAATCGTACATGGTGGTTTCTTGATCCACAATGCGATATTCATATACATTTGTGATGTACTATCTTGATGCTAGATACTGGTATCTTGTATCAGGGAACGCTTTCTTGGGATTGCAGCCGGTACACAAGTATGAAAAAGGGTGAACCAGTTGGGATTGAAGAAACCAGTCCGTCATCACTTTGGAAAAGTCATTGATGCTGATGCTTTCGGTATCCAGAATTAAAGGCTCAACATTCACAACACAGCCAGCTCAAGCCCCTATGAAACCACTGCCAAGCTGGAGAGTATTTGAATTTCAAGAATGATCAACAGGTCAGTGAAGTGATATGTAGAATCAATAGGGTCATTTCGCCATCAAAAAGAGTCAGAGTAGTCATTTTAATTTCGTTCATTTCATTCGTTTCATTGATTTCATTTTGGTCATCATGTTCAAGTCAACCATTGGCCATCATTGGCTGGCCGAATCGATCTATGGAATCTATGGCTTAGCCGCTGCCATGTCGTCAGATGGCCTTGCCTCACGACCCATTTGGGTTTGTAAGACCGGACGTATCCTCTTCGAGACGTTTCATCCACAAGCAGCACAAGTCGCAGATTTCTTGATTGCAGTAGCTGAACCTGTCAGCAGGCCACAGATTATACATGATTCTTAGCCAGGTTTGCTGTCAATCTTTCCCGGTTTTAGCGTGCGGGTTATGAATGATGCAGTATGCCTGGTTAGGATGTTTTTTAGTGGCTTCCAGTGTAGATGTCTAGTTTGAAACTAGTCCGGTTCTGCCGCTGACATGGGCTTCCTTCTGCCACATCTATTATAGTGAGCTGAATCTGAGCCGGGACTGATGCATGCATAAGATCGATGTTTATGATGCCTCACATGTGCTACATTCAACAAGCCCATTCTGTCCATATCTGTCCAATCTCAGTTAAGGAATATCAGATCACATCGTTGTCACTAACAGCTGCCATTGCCAATGGCATCAGCGTGGAACAGATCATCAAAGTCTTGGTGAAGCTGTCGAAGAATACCATTGAGGCCTCGCAGAATACCATAATTTGTTGAGGGAAATGCTGGTTGGGAAGATTGAGGTACAAGCCACGAAACCAAGTTTGATCAAGGCATGATTTTGGGCTTCAATCTCTCTCGCTCTATTGATTCCGTGACTTTGTTGTCAATGTTTTTTTAATGTTTGATGCTTTGACTGACAGACACAAGTGAAAACATGACAATCAGGAGCTAGCAGGTTGGAGCCACAGCATGATCATACATTATCAATATACAGAGGATATAGAAAATGACTATATACATTGCATACAACTTTATATCATCGAGCAAGTGTGTTCAAGCTTGTCAAAGAAAGCCCAGATCCCTGATCCAAGCAAATACATGCGCACACGGCGTTTTGTGATGTGTTGCCTTTTTTGGGTGTACGGCGTGCACACAATGTCCTGTGAGGAATCATTTCTTCAGTTCATCCGAGAGAAGGGTAGAATCACAGGGAAGCTTCATTTGGTGCTCCGCGACGGTCGTCACTTTTTGGAGTCTGAAGATCCGCAACTCTTGCGACACCTCTGCGACCTGGATGGATGACAGGGCGTAAATGAAGCGTACCGTTGTACCAACGCACGTGCATGCACTCAGGGGACTTGATTTCACTATATTATCACTGTTGTCATTTGTTGTCACATTTTGGGTCAGCGCTGATGTTTCTCCACATTATTGGTTCTTTGGCTGTGAGAAAGTTTTTGGGTATGTTGTAACTGTCCACATGTTTGCACTTATTCAGCAACCAGCTACTGTACCAGTGCATTGTGTTTGGCCAGTCCGCTTGTCAGTTCTCTTGGGGTACCCGGTAATTATGCCTCGAAAATCAGGGATTCACATAAACCACCTAGATTCTAGATACGAATACCATCCGAGAGAGCCTGAGGTGAACATGGTGATATCTTAGACTGCCTTCTGGGGCATAGTGAAACCACAGCTGAAGTGGATTCTAGCAGGGTGGAGAAGTTGAAGTCGGCAGCACACACCTTAGGTGTGCTTGGGCAAGGGAAGGGTGGTCATGGCATTGGGCAGTGAAGAAAACTGGGCTGTAACAAGATTAGATTGAGTATCAAAATTGAGCAAGACACGACCATCAATCAACTCAATCAACTTCTTGACAATTCTCTCTTGCTGATGGGAAATTTGATCTTCAACCGCAGGATTTCCACTTCTACAAGAATACGAGTTCCGTCGAGATCGTGAAGATGCCAATCCTCAGCTGCCAGCAGTTTTAAGGCCATCAGTAAATCTTCGACCCTACCAGCAACGTGTCCTGACTAAACCAGGACTGATTTCAATGTCTTTTTTGGAGGCCAATGTGATAGTGTAATTCTTTGAGTTCAGTTTTCCAGAGGAGATGGAATGTCTGGGAAACATGCTGAACTTGATGAAGGGTAGTCGTGTAAAGGCTCTAAACAGATGCAGGATGCATATGATTTACGGAGAGATTTGACACGTTCGACCGTTTGGACCATGGGAGTGTTGTACTTGTACAAACATGATGTGCCCAAATCGCCATGGGGAGGCACATGCGAAGACATAGGCGTCAAACCATATGGGTCAAAAATGCTAGGCACATTGCATATTCAGATGTCCCGAAATCCAATTCCCACCAATCAGAGAAAATCTGCTATTTTTCCAGCATCCCTCCAATCAGGTGCTTTGTCTAAGATGTTTTCCCTGGATGACGTGGCCAAAAGTGGCATCGTGGTATTGCCCTGTGGAGCTGGGAAGACTTTGGTGGGTATCGCAGCTTGTTGTCGTGTAGGACGTCGGGCATTAGTGCTAACAACCACTGCAGTAGCTGTGGATCAGTGGCGGAGACAATTGCAACTCTATACCACCCTTCCACCAGATGCTTTTTCGCATTTTTATCATGCAGTATAAACATTGCTTTCGATTTTAGTCCAATTCAAACTTAAAGTGGGTTGAATGGCTAGCAGGTTCTTTCCAGCAAAACCTGGTGACGACACATTTTGCTGGATCAAGCCAGAGCTACCCAGGAAGATGTGTATATCTTCACTGCAGACCAGAAACGCCCCATCGAGGATGCTGAGCGCAGAGCATGCATTGTGATTTCTACATATAGCATGCTAGGATTCACTGGACGACGAGGGGGTGACACTGCGTTCCTTGAAGGCATGACTCTTCAGACTCAACCAAGACTTTATATATATATGCACATATGACAATGCATCAGGTTTATAGGTTTCACACGGTTCTTAGTCAACTCAATTTGGTTACCTGTTGCACAGCTTGATGCGCGGCTTAGATCAAACAGCCTTTGTTTGCCTGCATCAATCTAAAAGTTATTTGGGCGTCCTTTTGTCCAGCTTGATCCAATCCAAAGAGTGAGGTTTATTTTGGACCAACTGCAGCAATTGGAGTGGGGCCTACTGGTGGTCGACGAGGTTCAGGTGATGCCTGCCCGCACTTTCCGAAGCTTGGTCCTATGATTTGTATAATATAATTATATATAATTATATATTATATTCCAAATATTCGTCCCATTAGAAAGCATAACAGGGTCAGAACTGATATAGCAAGAGTTGGATAAAGCAGAACTATTTAGTGGTCATTTCTGGCGTGTGGATCGTCTCATTGTCTCAGGAACAGTGGCCACCACTATCAAATCTCACTGCTGTTTGGGATTAACAGCCACCTTGGTGCGTGAAGATGATCTCATTCAAGATTTGCATTGGCTGATTGGTCCCAAACTTTATGAAGCCAACTGGCAACAACTTCAGGCTGCTGAGTTGTGAGTTGATACGTATGAAGATACCGGGAGATCGTTTTCGCGCATAAGTGGAAGATGTTGCTTAGGATCAGAATGCTTGATCCTTAAAACATGTATTTGCCAGTATGGCCACGCTGCCAGGAGGATGGTTATTTAGCTCGTGTTCGCTGCATTGAAGTCTGGTGTGATATGTCAGAGGAGTTCTTCATCGAGCAGCCAGATTGCATCAAGACAAATGTTTTTCACTGGGTCAAGTTCCGTGTGATTTCCTGTTTGCGCGGAACTTGGTGAGGAGCTGAAGGCTTCCCGGCTCATAGACTCTGAGAAGATTGATTGTATTGCCATGATCCATGAAGAGATTGTAGAATCATAGTAGATGTTGTTCATTGGTTTTTCCTTGTGCTGTAAAGAATCTCTAAGACTGGCGTGGACTTCCTGTTGGAAGAAGCACTAAGCCAACCTCGAAGATTTCCGACTTAGCAGAGTCAGGTACTTGCAAGCTCAAGACGGTGCAGATGTCCCAGGCATTTTTTCCGTACAAAGCAGCATAGAAACATTGCTTGGGTTTCTGATTGAAGCAGGGGACCAGAATGATACATGGATTGATCTACTTGATTGATTTGATGTACACCAGCAGTGGGCGTGTGTTTGTTTAGCCTGGAGATAGAGCACAAGGGTCGGAGGCATGCTTTCAAAGGTTGGATTCTGCGTTACATGTTTTGCGGCGTTTCGTTTTGTGATAGTAGGACAATGCAGAGACAGTTTTTTTTCTTGTAGCTTTTCGACACAAGTGATGACGCAACTTAGGTGACAAAGCTTTGAGAAAAAAAAATGTGTAAAGGTGACATCTCTGAGAACCATTTGGCTAGCACAACCGTACAGGTTCAATGAGAGCTACTCTGCAACGAGCCCTTTGGACTTGCAACCCCAACAAACTGAAGACCTGTGAGTTGGGAGCTGAGATGAAGTGAGTTCCAGGATTTCAGATGCAACTGCTACATGCACTTCATCGTGTTGTGTAGATTTTACATTGGACTATTTGCAATGTTGGGAAAATATTTCAAGACAACCTTGTGGCGTTGCTGACCTAAGAGCTTCAATTGCCCAAGATGGCCATAGCAAGGCTCCTGATAAAGCACCACGAGCAGCGAGGAGACAAGATAATAGTCTTTAGCGACAACATTTTCATCCTGTAACTTGCCAGCAAATAATGCTGGACGCACTGCCCACCCCAATGCACATGTCACAACACACGAGGAATGTCATTCTATGAACTTAACATCTTAACAATATGAATCATAATTTGAAGTGATTTGAAAACGATTGGACTTTGCTTCTTCCTCACTCTAATCTTGCCCGTTTTGTGTCGTTTGCCATTCTTTCCAACATCTTCCAACTGCCATATTAGTTCTCACAACATTCTGGAGCTGTTCGCTGAAGGAAAGAGTTTGCCAAAAAGCTGCGTCGATACTACATCTGTGGTAGTGCTACTTGGCTCAATAAGCTGCCTATCACAGCAGAGACAGCTGGGTGGATTTTGTAGTTCAATGACGCAGGGTTTGGTTCTTTAGTCGCATTTTCCCCACATTTGTTTGATATATTTTTCTGATGAGTTTGAAATCAAGCAGAAGCATCCAATAAAGTATACTGTAATTCGTCATACATTGATGATACATGCATATGCCGTATCTTCGTTCTTTCGATGGTTACTGACGTCGGTGGTTCTTCGATGTAAGAGCAAGGTGAATTTGCGGGAGAGAATGCAGCAAGCTCAGAAGTGGTGCCGGGGAACATGCTTCGAGACCATCCTTGCATAACCGTAATTACTGGCATGGGTACCACTGCTTGCACCAGAGGCTGATAAGTCTGTGAAGTCTTGGTTGATGACACCCCCTACCGCATATAAAAGACTGTACAACACACCTCGAACCAGCAAGACAGTTCAACAGATTGAAATTGCATTCTCCGAATTTCTCCCATTCTTGTTGCCTCCTCACGCTACCTTTACTGTGTTTCCTACATACTAGTAGTGAATATTGACGCTTGACACCGTGACCCATGTTCAACATCATCAGTGGACAAATCGCTTCACTTAAGCTGTGGGCGTTGAGGCAAATCCTCAGCGAATTCCAAGAGAGTTCCGCTTGCAACACGATTTTTCTTTCCAAGGCACCAGGGCATCAGGTTGACAACGGAAAGGAGCAAGTCACAGATGTTTAACTGCAGAATTAATATCTGCCGGACTTAACTGGAAAATCTCAATGTTTCTGGAGTGTCATAGCAAGGAGTGATGAGTCATGTCCCCCGCATGGCCAAGCCTAGCACCAACAGATTCAGGCAAACAGCAAAGGCGTTGTAATGTTTGTTGGTGTTTGGGCACCATGGACCATCGCCATGTGCAGGTGGGAGACAATGCCATCGATTTGCCTGTGGTGACTCAGAATTCATACATTAAATTAGATATGATATCACGACTTCATGTTGCCACCAATGTATATCCATATATATGTCTTCCGGAGGCAGAGTGTGGTGTAAAGAGGGGTGGTTTTGGATGCACAGCTTGCGAATCTCTGGAACTGGCGTGGTGTTGTTGGTAATTGATTATATATATATATATAGAAACTAGACACAGTATATATACAAACACGATTATCATTTTTCCATTTTTTGCATGACTGAGGCCAACGTCATTGTTCAGATCTCATCCCACTATGGTTCCAGACGGTGCTTTGACTTGAAGAACTGAACATCAAGGACCACTCAGTACTGGTACCCAAGATGTTTTTGAGTGATCAGGTATGCCACAGAAAAGTCAGAAAAGTAGATGGTGCCCCGTTGATCGCCCATTACAACCCACTCCAAAGCGAATTGCACACCATCTACTGTCCAGATGGTGTTTCATATCGGGTGCTATCAGGTGCCCGATTCAATCAGGTTGTTGAGTCAGAGAGTCACAAATCAATGCCTTTCTTCGGAGCCAGCTCCAACCCATGGGCGACATAAGGCAAGAAGCTCAACGTTTGGGAAGAATCTTGCGCCCAAAACCACAGGCCACCACTACTGCAGGTGGTTTTAATGTGCCTTGGTTTGCAATGAGGAGTAAGGGAACAAGGAGTCAAGGAGCAAACATAGTAAGTATAGCAAAGATGAAATTTTGAGATTCACCAGCCAAAGTGGATTGGTCTGGGTTCCAAATCGTGTTGGTTTTGTTGAAACGATGCAATAAACTTAAACCTATTCCGTGTACACGAATCCGTCCTCAAAGGATGTAAGTTTCTTTGGATGAAGTATGAAAACTATTGGATAATGAAATCTATAAATCATGGGTGATCCATGGTGCTCTGGTTATTTGAACTTTTCATCGAACATCCATATTTAAACATTGACCATTCCAAATTTCCACAACTGCCCAAAAAGAAAGGCCCGTGGGCTTCTGATCTTGCATCATGAAATCCACAAGCCTCAACAAAGGCTTGCTTTCCTGATATTGTGTATTTTGTAAATATGGAAGGCTGTCGTCATCTCACATCCAGAGGCTTTCTTCTACTCAATTGTGTCCCGGGACACGCAAGAGTTATACCACGCGAATCGGCGTCAGCAGTTCTTGGTGGAGCAGGGCTACAACTACCAAGCCCGGCTCTCGGTAGGGGTCGACGCAAACATGAGCTATTTGCGGAGTGAATGAGTTGGAGAAAGAACGGGATATATCGGAAATTTCCTATGTACATTAAATATTACATTGTGACATCATATATGTTTTTAAATGTGTGCTGAATTGAGTATACTTTTAGAATGCAGATATCCAAAGAAAGCGTTTTTTAATTGCAGACACGATATTTACTTGGAGCAAGAGGCTGAAGTCCGTAAAACCGATTGCAAGTGTGAAACTGCCCCAGGTGGTTCGAGACCACCGGTCTTCTCGCATGGATCAACAGTATCTTGCCTGTTGAAGCACAGGTTTTAGTTGAACATGGAATAAGTTGATGCAACATGCCGGTAGAATCGTAGAAGCAGATTTTGGCAGATTGATGGGATGCTGTGATTTGAGGAACTTGATCTATTCCAGCAAGGAGTCCCAACTTCAACTGCTGAAGCAGGTGAAGCTGAGCTGGGACACTTTGTGAGTTGGTTTGGATGGGATTGTTGATGTACACTGTATGTACACCAAGTCCACCACTAGTTGCTATTCACTAGCAATGTAAGTTGCCATCAATCAATTGATGCAGGAAATTTATAGCAGCAAGCATTTGCGTGAACAATGTTCAAACAGCCTACCCATAGTCTGGGTGAATTTCAATATAAGTAGTATAGTCAGTATAGTCACGTCATCCAACCTCACACCCTTTCTTTTGGTTGAGTAAACAACCAAACCACCAAGATCACAAGACTGCAGCAGAAGCATGAAGAATGGTGGCCCCACATGGCCCTCATGCTTTGGCTACCTTTCATTCTGATATTTGCCGTGCTCTTTGCATACAATTTTTTGGTTGAAACATTTTGAAACAACACCAAGCCAGCAAAGGCCATCTTTTGATCACTTCAACAAAAACATATTGGATCATCTTGGATCCATTTGGAACTACCCACGGTTTCACCATGTTTCACCATGGGGCCAGGTCTTGGAAAGCGTCCGTCGCGGAGAGGCCGAGGAAGCAGAGGAAGAGGAAGCCTTCGAGCCCAAGATCCACGAGGGTCGGCATTCTACGTGGAGATTTGCTGAACATGAACATGAATGGAATAAATTTTTCCAGGCTTCGCATCCAATAGAAATTATAAGAAATATATTTATAAAAGATGCACAATTGATTATAATCATGCCTGTGTATACAGAAGTTGCATATGAAAAGGTTGTACCTAGATTGTATAGGAAATCCGGTGGTAGACAGGACTGGGGTGCCAACCCGAACTTGCCTCAATCATGAGGCTCTTCACAAAAAAATGAAATGAGATCATCAGAAATATCTATTCCTATGCGCACAGCAGTTGCAGTGTTTGCCAAAACAAAAGACGAAATGAACTCTCTCGGTTGGATGATTTATGTGCCGAAAGAAACCCATTTCAGGTTCTTTCCGTCCTACTCTCTCTTGCCTATTGGGACCTGATTCCCTTAGTGGACAAACGTAGAAGTTTGAGGCAAACCTTTTGCCGAAGCATGCTGTTTCTCGGCCGTTCCAATACTATTTCACCTGACCTCCCAAATAGCGAATCCTGTGTCTTCCCAAGCCATGTACCGCTCGTGGAAGGGAAGAAGGAAGCTGCAGCCCCTCCAACTGAAGAGAAGGCGCATTCTTGGAGACCTTTTATGAGTTTTTCTGTGACCCACGCAACAGAAGTCCCATCACTGTTGATGTTCAGGATGTAGGTTGGGAGCATAGTTTTTGATAGATTTGAAATCTTGGACCGACACGTGGGATCCACTGCGCGGCATCCGCCCTTTCAAGCATTGGAAGTTTATACGCATGAAAAATATGTGACCGTTCCAAGCTTTGAACTACGGCTTCCTAGCCCCACTGTATAAGGTTCAGATGTTGGATTTTCTTGAACCCCAATGCCACCTGGCATGTGCCACCTCAGGTGTCTCTTGCAAGCTTGAGTATCTTGTTTGCACATACCTCGACTTCATTTCTTTGTCCGCCCAACCTACTTGCTACATCTATATAACAATATTTATATATATATATATTATTTTTATGATACATGTATATATGATCTTATATATGTATACTTCAGCATGTCAGCCAGTGTTTACAAGACTCACCCAAGTCCTTCCGTTGATATTTTTTCACGCTAAGGTGGAGGTTTGGATGGATCATATGAAGTGGCATCCAGCACGCGAAGTAAACGATTGAAGCTCTCCAACTCCATGTGAGGAGCTGTTGAAAATCTGCGGGATTTTGATTCAT
This sequence comes from Breviolum minutum Mf 1.05b.01, assembly GCA_000507305.1. Classification (NCBI taxonomy): domain Eukaryota; class Dinophyceae; order Suessiales; family Symbiodiniaceae; genus Breviolum; species Breviolum minutum. The sequence continues at coordinate 235,284 of DF239031.1, forward strand.
GCCAAACTGCCAAAACCAAAAAAAATCTGAAAGAAAATATATGGTTGATTAATATTGATATTGTATGGTTAACATATGTCTCTACATATTTTATGTTAGATTTATCTAGGGATGTGGATGCACACCAACAAAACCGGTATCATCGCTCAGGCTTTTTACATGGATTGACACATGAGATCAACAGACATAATATAACCGCCAGCTGAACAAGATGGAGAGAGGGCGTCCTGAAGGAGTGTATTTGGATTTTTATTTCATTCCGGCGGTTTCAAAAGGCCAAATGCCTGTAGTCACTCAAGTCGATATGTCTCCCCGTCTCCCGAGTACAGCACCCAACCTCATCTAGGAAACCGAAGGGACATTTGCAACTGATTTGGCAGCAAGACCTTTGGTGCTGGCAGGACATTTGCAGACAAACAATCGCGGAACCCCACTCCTCAGTCGCTGTGCGCGCCAACGAGTGGAAAAGATGGCGGTTTGCAGAAGCTGGAATCGTCACCTTGGCAATTCCTGGTGAGAACTACAAGAGGGATATCCTTGAGTCCTACAGGTGAAAGACCAACAGGAAGCAGGTGTCCTCAGGTTTTTGTGACATCAATGCAGTGAGGCATCCTCGAGAATCCCCCAACTTGTCAGTAATTATTCGGAATAGCAACATCAAGCAGCTCTCAGCGATTCAGGAGTTTGAGGAGGTGGCAGCTATGGCGACACAGATGGCTGAAGCAGAGTTTGGGGCACCAAGATTTTGGACAGAATTTGAGGGTTGGGTTGCTATGTTCCATGTTCCTTTCTGTGTTTTGGGATGAGAAAAGGTGGGTCCACAGCTGGCAAGAAAAAAAGACCATTTCCTTGGCATTGTTGTTTGAGGTTTAGCAACAAAGCCATTTTCGGCACAACTGAAGGAATTCAAGCGCGGAAGGCTCGGCAGTGGGTGTGATTTCATCGCTTGAGGATGATGTCAAGATCGTTTCTGCCAGGAACTGCTCTTGAAGGAGGTGAAGCAAGAAATTGCTAGAGCTCGTGACGACAATGCGCGGATCTCTGAAGGGTTGCATGGCCTTGTGGAATTGGTGTTGCCATGGCACACATTCCTCCCTTCACTTAGGAGCGCAAACTTGAAGCTTCGCTGTGCCCAGCTTAGCTCGCGTAGATGTCACTTCGGGGGAAATCCGGCTCACCAGCACTAATATATATTGACATATGATGGATGATATGTTTGTGTCATGTCTGTGTCTCAAGTGTGAGTCCTGGTTTGCCTGTTTGTCCGTGGTTCCCCTCCGATTTATATTTATGTCAGGACGGGATTGACGAACTTTTCCCTTGTGGGCCTTGGAGCCTTTGCCGTTGACCGCACGGGGGCCCTACTTTTAGCAGCTGATGCTTGAAGTCTTCGGAGCCTACCAAGCGTCCTACTTGCAACGGGCTGCAAGCATTTCGAACCAATTTTTAGCATACCTCCTTGGGAGCTCTTCACAAACTACACCCTGAACACTAGGAGTCACTGTATCAAGCTGGAACCTCTTGGAAGAGGCAAAACCGAAACACGATGAATTTGGGATTCCAGAAGTTGCTTCCCCATCCATCAGCAAGTCAGTGCATCTCTAAGGTGTGAGCGATGTCACTTGCGATTGGTGGTCAGATTTTTGTATGCAGCCAAGATGGATCATGGGAAAACCCTTGGAATTTCCAGGAATTTCATAGGAAAGCAATCAGCTTGACTATGGAACTCTTGTGGCCCAAGGTCGAGAAGCCTCCACAGACCTCTCATATGTTTACGTTTGGGAGCCCTGTCAGCTGATGATTGACAAGATGGGTCAGTGATGATTGAATTTGATCAAATATGCCTAGATGAAAAACATCAAACAGATTTGGTAATTATGAAAATAAATGTATATATAATTCTATATGATATAAACGATCCAATGTGATCAATTATTATCACACATGGTCTCATCATGCCAATATAAATTCTAACATAATTCAAGTCATATCGCATGTGTTGTTTCCACCACACCCATTTATCCATGGCTTGTACCTTCATGATTGAGGTGGCAGTTCTCGCCTGGGCCATTACCTCAGCTGCAGGATTTGTTAAAGATATTGAGGGCGTTATATTCCATTCACAACTGGCAATCCAGGTAGGCTACAATTTATACCAGATCAGTGAAAAGCAAGGGTGGGGGGCCTTAGTTGGGGTATGTTGGTGCGTTCTAGTTATGATGGGAATCATTGCAATCTCAATCAAGATCTCTGAAGCACGGGACTGCAGGGGACTTGAAACCCAGTGGAATTGGAAAAAACAACGTCCAAAACAATGACAGGAAGCCGGGAAATCCACAGGGCGCCCACTGCAAAACCGATACGGGCCCACCCTATTGAAGGATGTCCCTTTGCCATGTACCAATTTCTGCCCGTAACTCAAAAGGTATTGCCTTAGATATAAACTGATAGAATGAGTCGTAGTATGTGCAATAGTCACAACTGCCGCATTCTCATTGAACCCCACCTTTATCAAGCATTCGTTTTAGTGACTAATTTATTTGAAAAAAACGCCCTGCGCGAAACAGTTGTGACTTGGATTTGACAAGGAGAACTGGATATGTACACAACACAAACCCACAAACACATGTTACACTTTTTTACACAATCGATAGAACTCATTCACAACACCTAATGTATGCTCTATGTTTATAAAAGACTGTAAATATAAATATATATTTCTCTATTCCTCGGGGCATGACTTGAGGTTGCTATATATATATATACATCTTCAATATGTATGTATATAATTCTATGTACGTATTTTCACCCACATATCGGCTATAGGTAATATGATAATGACATGTTCATATCATGTTCATATATTAGATTGATTATAGAAGATATAATGTGACAGTATGCACATATTGTCGCCTACACATGCTTCATCAGATGCACACACACACAAAGACAGCATCGCATACCAGGTATCATGACTCCGCATCACTCCATTTTTCAGTGCAATTCGGTTGCGTTATGTTGCGTTGCATGCAGCCATGCTGTTGGAGGCAACTCAATGCTACCGCTGCTGCGTTAGAACTTGCTAAGACTGCCAGAGACCCAGGATCAGCAGAGCTAATGGTAATGTTGATGGGTATGTGCTAGGAGAGTGCACAAGCCTGCTGCGTAGTTTTTGATAGATCGATTTTGCTAGGAATGTGATGGATTGTCCATGATTGTCCATGCTCGGTTGACGCTTTGTATCCTGAGAAAAGCCTTTGCACCTTCAAATCCCATGCATGCTGGTGGTCAATGGTGGTGACAAATTCTGCTAAATCCAAAAAAAACGCAGGTTGTGCGCCAGCTGGATCGCAGTATCAAAGGTGTGCAGAAGGCTTTCGATTTTGCAAAGAGTTTTGATGATTTCCAGACTTGCAGACATGCGCAGCCAGAAAGGGATCTCTGGTGCTAGGCTACTGGACCTGACAATGGAGAGGTCGTGGACATTGAGAAGGACAAGAAGTAACCAACCACGAAAATCAGCCACTGTCGGTTTTGGCTGACTCCAATTTTTTTAAATTTGTGGGCTGGGAGTCAACCCAGATTTAGTTCGATTCAATTGTTGGGAATAAAATAGAAGTCAAACAAATCAATAATTTGAATTAGAATTTTTAATATCAAATATACAAAAGAATAAAATGATTCTCTTGGATCATTCCGATAGATTATTTGAGAGCTGACGCATCAGCCGGCGGTGCCGCAGAATCATTTATTGTTGCCCTTTCTGCTATTGTAGTTAAAATTATGTAGTTATTAGGATAGGAATAATTTTGATTAAAATATTATTAGGATTTGATTTTATTTATTATATATATATATATATAAATATTGGGCAAAAAAGGAATTAAATCGAATATATAAAAATTAAATTTAATATTAATATATATTATTTTATTAATTTATATATATTATTTATATATTTTTTAAATAATCCTAATATGAAATAATTTCTATAAAATATTTATTAAATTTATGATTAAAATTCTTAAATTCTATAATATATCTAATTTGAATTTTTAAATAATATAAAAATATAAAATATATATATAATAATATTTTTTTTGTTTTAATTCGTACCTGGATTGGAAATTTTGATTTAAGATATAATTCGGGGATATGATTAAAATCACTTATTTGGCTTAAATTATTGTATTACTACGAGGCTTTACTGGTATTTTTAATTTATTGCAAGTTCCATATATTTATATAATGAAAACTAAGAGGTTGGTATTATATTTTGGCAATGTGGAGGATAGTTAATTAGTTCGGAGATCTATATATTATGGGCTATTTGATTTATACATTATAGGTTTTGTAGCATTACTAAGCTCCAGAAGTGCCGATTTCAGAACCAAATCGCTGGTCGTAGAAAAACTTAAAAGTACNAATTAAATATTGCTCATTATCTCAAGGTCTTATAATATATAATATCTAATTATCTAATTTAATATATAATCTTTTTTTGAATGTTTCACAAAGAAACAACTGTCGGGAAGCATGGGATCGAGGCTACCTTGACATGACAATGCGATTCGGGCAAAAGAGATATCCAAGGTCAATGTCATTATTATGTAACGTTCAAATTTGCAAAGGTAGGTGGTCTTTCCTAGGTTTTCAAGATTGATGCTTCCTTGATATTGCAGGGGTTGCAGAATCAATGTCATGTTGCAAATGCAGCTTGTGTCAACTTATCCCATCACAGCCATGAAAAGCTCTGGTCGCCCAGCTACCAGCTTACGTTTGGCTGGCATCTCTTGATCTTGAGAACAGTCCATGGTCTCCTTGCACAAAACGTGGATCCAATCATTAGATGCTGAGTTGTGGCCCGCTTTTTTTGATAGTCGATCAATAGACAGAACCCTGCTGCACCGCCAATTTTTGAAATGCTGATATGGTATGCCATTAGGCAGCTACAAACAAGGAAACAGTGACGATAACATTGATACATATTGATGTAGTAAATCATATTCCATGTAATTAATATGTATCTAACTATCAATGTGTATCTATTGATGTTGATGCTGCAGTGATAGAGATGGTGATAAAAGGAAAAAACAGCAAAAGTATCATCCACCGTCCCCGCTCCTGGTCTACTTCTTCATCATCATCTTCTTCTTCTGGTTCCAAATCCATCATGATGGTTTGGCCCACCTCTTCAGACTCCTGGCATCTGGAACACCATCTCCCCAGCCACTGCGTTATCCATGGATTCTCTCACTGATACAATGGTCATTGACTAACAGAGGATGGTGAATGTCATGCTTCAAGAGTCATTCCTTGCAACGTTTGAGTACCAAAATGGTTTCGCATTCCATTTTTGCTGAAGGACAAAGAAAACATCAAAAGGGTGCAGGATTCCTTATTGTTGCACAATCATTCAAAAATGGGGACTTACAGTCCCCAAACAGATATAGCAAATTTTATTTTATGCTTGCAAAATCATCTCTTGGCAAAATGGATCCACAACAATTCCTACTTCAACAGCTTCAAAGGCCGAAGATCATCTTACCTCCGGTGTTTTTTGCCGAATTTCACGCCTCCAAAGGCGGAAGCTTTGGTTCCCAAGTAGAGATCAAATATCCCACCTGCGCAGAAAAAGGATGAAAAAGGTTTGATATCCACTGATATCATCTGATATCCGAAAAACATCTATTCAAATCATCTCTTCTGTCATTATCTCCATGTGACACAATCAAAACAACTCCTGAGTTGAAGTCCAAATATTTAGCGCGATTCATTTGGGGATAGGTGAGTGGGTAGACCTCTTCGGCATAAAGTTTTCACAAATGATTTGCTTCCAAAAAGCGCTTGGATTCAGCCTTGCTGGGATTGGCACAAAACTCATCAACAACCGTGAGTCCATTAAACTGCCCTGACTCGCTTACATATACTGGATGGTTGATGCATGTTGGCATCAACATATTTTGAGATACTCTTCTAATATGCTTTGAGCTCAGCTCTATTGACCCCAAAGAAAAAATATGAAAAAATGGTGATCGTCTTGCAGGAGATTCAGTTTCAAATCCTCAATCCTTGCGCCCTAAACCTGGACTGACCTTCTCAGCAGTGCTTTTCCGGACGGCGCTGGCGACATTATCCTGGGCGGTGCAACTTGTGATTCTGAACGATACGAATATCATAATATCATCAACTATACATTTCAAATATCACAATAGTTCCCTATGAAGGTGATATTAGATTCTTCCTGTAAACTTCAGGTAGCCAAACGTGATGAACGCAGGCTGGAAAATGTCCATTCCTGGCAACTCCCTGTCATTCAGCTGAGACACATCAATGGTCCGACGCGGCTTCAGCTTTTCAATATCTTTCTCCAGCTTTCTGCGTGTTGGACCAGGGTGATTTCAACAAAAAGTTGAAGGAAAAACACGGATAAACCGACTCAAAATCAACTCAGCAACCTTGTAATCTCTGAGTCTCAAAGACGTCTGACGATTCTCCAAACCATCTAGAGATGTGGAGAAGTTCCTCTGCATAAACATCCAAAAGACGTCTGCAGATTCAAAGGATGAGGAATGCATCGACCTTCCTTTTGGAGGCAAAACACCTGTAAATGGGATCGTCTAACAAATCAATTTTGCATAATTTTGCTATGACCATTATGACCTGGCACACTCATCACCTATCATCATCTACTGTAGCACTTGCAACTTTAAGTCCCAACAACAACACTAGTCTCTGCCCTGCGCCTGAGAGCATGCACGAAACTTCTCATCATGGAGGTGTTCCTCGGTTAAGGACACTTCTTTTCCACAAATCAACGAAAATGGTTGGGTACCCCAAAATGGATGGTTTATGATGGAAAACCCTATGAAAATGGATGATTTGGGGGTACCATTATTTTTGGAAACACCCATTTGATTCGATTCTTATCACGCTTTGCCAAGGTGCTCGACATCCAGATTTTGAAGTTGCTCCTCCAAGCTTGCTGCTCGCGCTGCCACCTGTCAACAATCCGACCAGCTTGTCTTTCCCTGATACGACTGCTATAGTGTGCTCCATGAGAAATGTAAGTTAATGTAAGTTAGACTTTTCATTTAATTTTTCAAATGCATTAAATGCACAACCCCACTAGCTATCTTTCTGGTCTCCTCTCTGTAGAGACAATTTGCTTAAAGAACCAAATCAAATGCCAAACATGATTCTTCCAAATCAGACTGAAATTTCATGGAAACCGATGGTTTCACCGATGCCCAATGTCCCAAAAAGCCTTGTCAGCCTTTTCACGAAGTCTTGCTACACAACGGTCTCTGGAATTGCGGCTCATGACATTGGCGTCCTCCCACCTTGCTGATGCGAAAGTCGCATCAACCGCACCTTTGGGGATATCGACCTAAGGTGACCTTTTTTGCGATTTGTTTTGCTACACCACAATTATCTGCAATTTGGTAAATATTGCTTAAATTCATATCAATTCAAAGAAGTTTACATGTTCCTAGCGTCGTACATGTTCATAGTTATAGAGTTATGGATAGTTTTGGACTGGATACTTGCGGATCTTTGGATTTCAAGCTCTTGATTATCTTGATCGTGAACGATGATGAAATTATGCGCTGGGCTCTACGTTCACCCTTCTGAACGACCGTGAACCTAGTACCCCCGCAAACACCTACATTTCCGGCGACTTGGGGCTACGTCGGAAAATGTGTTTCCTGAGGTTTCTTGACATGCTGTAATGGTCAGCCGTAGAATCGTGTTATCTTGAAAAACTGAAGCGCCCTTTAAATGATGTGTGTTTGACATCATTTGACTGTGATGAACAAGCAACGGTAGCATCCATGATGTGCACAAGGCCAAGGAATGTCAATGTCCCAACTAAAAACCATCCCAACCCTCCCACCCCAATCGCCCCAACAAAGCATGTCCAGTGTGTAGTATCCACCATGCGTGCGTAGCATCCACCCACATGATGGAATATGATGCAGATTGGCATACTTCTTGGTAAATCCACACAAGGGGGGAGTGTTTGAACATTTCTAATGCATCCGGTATCGAGGGTGTCCCTTTCTTTTCATATATGTCGCCTTTACCACCAGGGTCAACCAGTGTTCTTCAAAAATGAGCAAAAACGAATCGAACAATGCCAATGAGAGGCATTGACCATGTATGTAAAAATAACATGACATCAAACAAGTCGTTAAAATTTGATAAACAAAGCTACTCCCTTCGATACAGGTCACCTTCCCACCGTATTTGTGAAGACAAGCTTCGATTTGTGTGCAGCCTTCAAATCTCCTTTGGCATTTTCAAGAAGCTGAAGGCACTGAACAAAGCCATGGTTCGGTAAGGCCTCGTGAAAAACTGGTGTCACGTTGTGACATTGAAAGAAAGTAAAGGATCCTCACTATACCAACCGAATCCATGCACTATAAACGGCAAATGATTTTAAAAAATACCATTCATTCACATTCATTTTATTTGATCCCCTCAATATCAACAATGAATAATAAATGACCCCTGTTGAACTGCCCATGTGTATGTCGATGTATCTATGCGTCTACGTCACCATTTCATCCTCGCCACCATCGTTCGATTTAAAATTCATGAAGTGTTCAGGATCTCCCGCCACAACCCTTGGAAAACAAAAACATACAATTGAAAAGCATGCTAATATAGTCAGAGAGCAGGTTTCTTTGATAGAAACAACCTGGTAAACTAACCTTTTAGCTCCAACATTTGCCCATCAGTCAAGCAACATCTCACAACTCAAAAGTCTACCTCATGGTCGCCACAGACTGGTTACCGTTGGCCACTCGACACTCCAAACCCTCCAAATCTGCAGCTGCACAGTAGGAGTTCCGTTTCAAGATCAAGTCTGTTCATTCCAAGACAATCCAAAACAACGATATCAATCTAAATTGTGGTAAGATGTAGATTTGATCTACCAATCTGGGTCACAATGGTCACAAACACTATGAATTTATCAAATAAAATAAACTGCCCACTGGCCCTCAATGATGAAACATCGCACCTGAGGTCTGGCTTTCCTTACCTGTGACGCAGCCAGTGGAGCATCCACTCCCTAAAACTGACAGTTCACCCCTGAAAATAGGCCATCCCAAAAGGAAACCAGTTCTTCCAATATCATCCGTTTTCAGGTGCGAACTATCTGTTTTAGGGAGTCAAAGACTCAAACAACAAATTGATTGTAAAGGCAAATCCTTTGTGTATGAATCATTAATTTCTATCTTACTGTGGTATTAAAAAAAAACGGATGCAAAATTGGAAAAGCTCACAGTTCGTTTCATTTCGTTTCATTTCATTCATTATTTCGTTTCATTTCATTTCATTCATCATTTCGTTTCATTCATTATTTCACTTCATTTCTTTCATTTCATTCTTTCATTTCATTTCATTCCATTCATTCAACATGTCAACAATACATACGTCTATCTATTGGTCGAATCCAAAATCTTGCCGCCGCCCCAGCCTGTATCAAAGCCTCTTCTAGTTGCATGGCCTCACACAGAAAAATGTCCATCAGCAGCCCAAATTGTACTAGAATATATTTCTTAAACTATACCATACACATCATATAGTGTATAAAATGAAATATAATTCAAAACATTGCATCCAACCATAGCATAGAATCAACATATTATGATGTTGGTCTAGGATGTTAGTGGTTTAGATATCCACTGTTGGCCCTCTTGAGCCCAACTATGCCCAACTATATCTCCCACCTGGCGCAACATGATCCATGCCGTGCACACAGCAACGGAACGGCTGATACCCGAAGCGCAATGCCTGAGATCGGACCACCGGAAAGACCATCCAAATGTGGGAACAAAAAAATGTGGACGAAATTGATGCAACCCAAACACTCCATGTATGCGTAGATCCGGCATACTCCTATTGTATGTTTTTTATTGATCGTCAACTTAGCCAAACGAAGGCGACTATTGAATCTACATCAAGTATACAAGACATGATATACATGTTCTTGCAGGGTTATGTTTGTCTAAACACATACTGTACATACAATTAGGCAGTCAAATCTTTCTGATTGCAATGCAATTCTTTCAAAGCTGAATCGTCTGCCGAGCAACACAAGGACACAGGGTTGACTTTCGCCTTTCCTGGTACCAGTTAGGGCAGTTGTAACTTATCACAGCATGGCCATTGTTGGTCAACCGTGCTGCATCGTGAGAAATAGGCCGTGGCTTGCAATTCTCCCCAAGGAGAGTAAAGATTAGGATACTTATGAAATCCTATGAGCTAATGAATGCTAATGATTGCGCCAGAACCTCAATGGTGTCCTACTCATGATCAGGAAACAATCAACTTCCCTTTCAAGGAACAGAATTGCCTGCTTTTCATGATCTTGTCGATCTCGCGTATTGCACTGGGTAACACTCCCAGCAAGTCAGCGCAAGGATGATCCTGCTAGGGCCAAATCCATGGATCAAAAAGGAGGTTCATGGGAAGCGTGAACCCGCTGGACTAAACTATAAACAGCTACAATCACTTTCTCGCTTCTCATTTTTCGTATCATTTCAGACTTCCTTTTGGATGTTTTTGGGACGATAAAACACTCCGAGGACTTTGCAATTTCCTCATTAAGACTGTGTGAGTAGCTCTCCAATGAGTTCATGCTGCTAAGCTCTACCCTTTGCACCTCTATGTCGTAGCCTCAAGTGGAACCACAGCAAGCGGAAGGGCATGAAACAGTCACATGTCTTGCATTCATTGATGAACTGATTCTGATTTCAGGTGAGTGATACAGCAATGGAAGCGTACTTTCGTTGTTTGCAACGTAGCATCAAATAAAGCTATTATATTCATCATTATTCATCTACCATAGAAATTCATATTGGATTTCATCCCAACTAAAGCAGTGATAGTTACAGTAGAACCATCGGAAAAAGCGATTTATCTATGACTCTATGACCTCTGACAAAATTCACCTACCATCACTTTTGTTCAGGTGGGGTCCGCTTAAGGACCAGGGAAAAAAGCCGAGGAACAGCGACATGACAAGGTCGCGCCCGAGGAACGCCACTCGAGTTGTGGATTCAAACGGCTTCCAAAGGTCAGGACACGCCTGAGGTGTCGGGTTGGGTTGGCGTCTGTTGCGACATGTTCAAATGTTTGGAATTGAAATGAACAGATGAATATTGAATAATATTGATGAGATTTCAGATCCAAACTATTTCATCTCATTTCAAAAACTGTTTGATTCTGTTGATTTTGGAGACAAACTGCATCAATGCTGAGACATGTCACGTACTAGTACAAGGCAAAACGAGACGTACAAATAGGGCCAACAACAAATCCGAGGCACACAATGCCCAGTTGTTCTAGGCTCTGGCTGTCCTGTCAAAAATGTCACTGAAAACATTCAGCAAGTCAAAATTGGACGAACCTATATTACAGGCATGCAATAGCACCTCAAATCAAATTTCAACCTATACATCTTCGATTGATTCTGTAGATTGCAGCCCTGCATGTTGGTTTCTGCGATGCTATACAGGGCAGTCATGCCACCCTTGTCTGAATTCGGCCTTGTTTTTTAGAATGTCGAGACATCGCTACTCTTCGTACTGTGTACATGATGAAGAAAAAAGCCGATCGATTTGCATTCAGGTTTGATGGTAGCAATCACCAAGAAAACACAGGTCAAGAAGAGCAAAGCAAACAACAACAAACACTTTGACACATCCACAAACAACTTCAAACAACCATGACAACTTGTTTATTGACATCTTTTGGCCCAAGGAATCCCAAGGATAAAGAACTGCTGCGTCCTGAGCAAATTGAAGGCTGCCAACCCAAAGACCTGGCGCCACCTCGGCGCCATCCTGACCTTCAGGTGTCGTGGAGGTGGAGAACCAGTTCTTGTGGGATGTTTGAAAAAACAAGATCTCTCTCTCTCTCTCTAAATATATACGTATATATAATATAATATAATAATAATATTAGATATACATAATATCCAGTTAAGTATGTAACTTATGTAACTAAACAATACGAAATACATATACAAAGCCATCTCTCAAACCTCTCAGCTCTGAATATTCTTCCGCATCAACACAACTGGCCAGTCAAGTTTCTTACCTTTCATCTGCGTGGACCCTTCATGGCGGGATTGGCTGTGCAGCTTGAATTAGCTTGAAAAAGGCACTGCTAAACCTGCTTTACATCGGGCTTTTTCCAAACGCTTCTCTAACATGAAACTCTTAGACTTCTGGTGACTTGACTCTGCTAGTGGAGACAGAAAAGCCTAGAAAAGACTACGACCAATGAAAAGGGCTTGTTGGTCAGCTCAAAACATTACCAACAACCGAGTCATGACTTTAGCTGCATTTCAACAATATATCACTGTCACTTCTCTGATACGCTTCAAACGCTCAAAGTGTACAGCGGAAGTTAAGGGACACGTTGACACATTGATGTATACTCTGTGTCCAAGGTCAGCATGCCTACTCACATCTTCTGATTTGTGTGCACAACATGGTATCAAATGGTAGGACGTCACAACTAATGGTTGGCAGTCAAAGGATCATCAAACATACTATATACATCTATATACACAATCTTACGACGATGTTTATGTAGTTATCATGAAGATACCAAAGTGATGGTCATATCCTCCTGCATGTCTCAAGTGAACTGAGGGTGGAGCTACTTCACTCCTTTTATTGACGGCTCGAAAAAAGACCATCCCTGTCTTAGAGACGGTTGGCTCCTTTTTTTAAAGGACCAAAATGGATCGAAACAGAATGCATACCAAAGAAAAACAAAGCTACTCAATCGGGAGTATTAAATCATCTCAGTTTTGTTTTAGATCTAAAAGATGGATATTCCTGGCTGGGTACATTAGGACATCCAGCCAGGAATTCATGGATCATCCACGTTGGTTGCCTACGTTTTCACAGTTGGCTTCGTGTCAAAACACTTCTCGCCCGGCTCGGCGCACTTCGCTTTGCCTTGGACTTCACCTGTTGGATGTCGTTTTTAAGTGCCTAGAGGCTTGTTGGAGGGTGATCAAATGACTGATTATATTCAAATGAGTTGAAACAAGTTGATGAAATCCTTGGAATTTGGAATTCACATTAATATATATATATAATACTGAGGTATACTATCAAACTATAATTACATAATCACAAACACTTATAATCTAGTTGTTACAACTGCATACAACCGTAATATCCTCAGAAAGTATCGCAACATATGCTGAACACATCAAATGTCTCATCCATCACAGCACCTTGGGTCTGGCGTTGGGATGAGATGGTAGCCTCAGAGGCGTCGATTTTGTTGGATTTTCACCAAGTTTCGGGCCATGAGAATTGGTGATCTTTTGTTGGGGAGTGTTTTATCAGGGGCCCAAGGACTTCACAATTTTTGCTGATTTCGCCTCGGGAGAAAAAAACATGCTGCGATAACTGTTCATCTTACTTTTGTCTTTTTTTTTCGGGGGGGGAAGACATATAGGTTTGAACAGTTGGTGTTTATTTTTTTTGGGGGGGAGGGTACACATTTGGGGGATATATTTCTTGGTTGCAATCTCCTCAAATAATCCAATATCACAATGTCCCATGGCTAGCTGATTCACGTAACGAACTTCATCATTCACAATCACAACTCATTTTGGCGAGAGGATTTCTACACTCAACACACCAGCGCTAAGGCTCTGCTAGGACATGTATACAAAAACATGTGCATCCAAATATCTAGATTAGATATTGTTAAACTGAATCACTTGCAAAATCACCGTGAAATTTCAGCATTCACCAACTTCTGACTGAACACAATTTGCTTCGACGGTATCATTTTTCTGGATTTTGCACATGTAACTTTTGCCTCCAAGTCTGGTCCAGGTTGTCTTTAAAAAATGCAACTTTTTCAGGTCCCTGTTTACAGGTCCTGGTGCAGCACAAGCAGCTATTCGTACAATCGTTTGGAAACGCGCATCAAATGAGCTGTTGGACCCTGACAATGAAGTATTAGTATGAAAATCAGATTTAAGTATATGAAGTCCATTGTTCAATAATCAATTTATATCATACACGTCACATAATTACAAACATATATTATCACAAATATATATATATATGTGTATGGTTGAATATCATATAATAGTCATTCACAGTCTTTGTTCAGTGCTAGTGAACCGCAACATTCTCCCCACCTTCTTGGTGTCCGATCTTCACTTGTTCCAAAACCTTCAGCTGTTCAAAAACGTTGGAGTAAGCTTCATAGACCTGGCACTTGTTGCTGCGCTATAGATGGCCGTCCAGTGGATACCAAACAAGACATTGAAACTAAACTATTGGTCTGAGATTCTGCCTGATATCGTTTTATCGTCTTAACAAATACCAATTTGGAGCTATATATGTTGACAGTAGCAAAATCACTTACATTTTCTAATGTTTCATTGATCTCTTCACAGAAAGCTCTACTCACTTGCAGTTGGTGGGCATTCCAACCCCTGTGATGAACAAAGGATCATCTTTAGATTTAGATGACGTTTTGCAAATACCTCACCCGTTCTTGCAGCTGATAGACAAATACAGCTGATACCAAAAAAGGCTATCATGAATCATCATGGTATTTCAATATGGTATAATCTCATCATTAATTCCGCTATGGTACCATGTTTCCGGCAAGGCAAGTCACGGAGCATTTTGTCATGATGCTTAGCTCGGTCCGTCACGGGTTGAAGATTGAGCAAAGGGGCGTCCTGGAGTCCCCCATTTCTATACCTCTGTCATCGGTAAATCGCTTGTGTGGCGTCCAATTCATGCAACGTATCAACATCAACTTGACAGCAAACCAAAACATCCAAAACGTTTTTTGACAACTAATATACATAATTTTATGTCATATCACGGGACTGACAAACTCCAGGCTCTAAAGACCATGCTCAGCGCCATCTCCAGCGCTATGGTTGGAAGAGTGTCTTTGGATTGGCAAATCGTTGCGAATGATCCCCATAATCCAACTACTCCGATAGAAACTGTTCCTGCTTATCCAAAAATAGTAAGGAAACCCTAGGTTGCACCATGGGCTTCATAAACCCCGAGTGAAATGGCCATGTTATACGTTGATAGTAAAATAGAGATAGTGGCATCAAAGGGAAGGCTTACTCATGATGATACGTGTGAGAAGATATCTGGAACTTCCAACTTCCAACTTCCTAAGAATCTTCGTCAAAAAATGTGTTTCGAAAGCTGAACAATCCAACCCAAAGTACCTTCCAAGCAAATTTCGAAACTGGAAACGAGTCTCTTGAAAAAGTATTGTGGGATCTGCGACCCAGCTCCGAGTCGAAGCTTTTGGGAGAAACGGTTGGCCTTTTCAGGGAGTCAAAAAACCATCCAACGGGAGATGGTTCCGTCCGTCAACGCTTTTGGATTGACTTACGATGATTTACACAGTGCAACTCTTATAAAAATAAGAATATAAAAGAACTTGGCATATGAATAGTTCTGTTACAGTAGTATTGTATACCCACTTGCGGAAGTGTCTTATTGATATTGTTTTCTGCCATTGTAAAGGTCGAAACTCGGCTAGGTAGCTCGGGGTGCATGGCTTCCAATGGTACAAGCTGGAATATGAATATTGATGAATATTGCAGACATGATGTGGTGATCTTCTGTGATCTTCAAAAATGCTTCTGAAACAAGTGGCCTCGACAATACAGCACTGACTACCAGTCAGCTGCCGACATTTTTAGTGTGAGTCTGCGTGATATTCACACAGGCAGAGAGTCTACAGATACATAAAATTTACCGGTGCACGTGAGAAAGCGACCAGGTGCAAGTGAACGAAGAGTTCTTCCCAATCTTGACCAGTTAGGATGAGAAGTCAATGTCAATGTATGACTCATCAGGATTCTCTAGACTCTTGGCGACCATACGGAAACTCGACAGCCTGATGTGTTTTCGTGTTTTCGAACAATTGCACCCCGTACAGTCCCTCGCCTATTGCACGCCAGCTGTTTTTTTTTGGGCACTTCTGAAAGATTGACGAGTTTTAGAACTCAACAAAAAACATGAAAAGACAAATCTGCCACAAATTCATCAAACATTTCCCACATCTCCATCTTGGTGGACCCAAAACTTAACTGCAGTGGCATTTGAGGCACCTTAACATGAACCTAAGATGTCTCCTCGGTCATCGGCTCCTGGATGTCTCAACCTGAGTTGAAAGATGAACTGAAAACACATACTTTTAGAGTCAACTCATGAATCTTCAGTGATTCATCCAATGGACCCCTTTGTTATGATTATAAATCATCAACACACATCAATCTAAATATTCAAGATGTTCTTAAATCATAAACCAGATTCAAAACATCCTCGAATTCACATCATCATATTCACCTGCCAGCTTTGGATCCGCACGCTGGATGCCAATATGCATCCAAAGGGAAACGTTCAGAGAGGTTTGGATCAGCCCTCGCCTGAGTCTGACGATACTGTTCTTGTGAGCTCATTTTTATTCACCAAAAATCAAAAACAAAGGTACTAGTAGATGCTATCTTCAAGGAGTCGAATGTATTAAGCAATCAAACATGCACCATTCAATTTGATAGATACCAAACTCAATCAATGAGTGCTTGGCATTGCTCACGGGGGTGGTACAAAGGTCATGTGACTCAAGTCACAAATGGAAATCAATTGTGTATACATGTTTATCCTCTCATATTTCTCATTTCACTCCAAGACATCTGATATAATCATTGATAATCATTCTATATCATTGTGATTCTGATACATAAATTCAACAGGATCTATCTCAAAAAAGAATTTGCAATGCATTCAAAACATTTCAAAACCGCATTTTTGACCCCCATCATTTTCCGCAGCCATTTTTCCCATCGTTTCCCTGAGCAGATCCCCGGCATCCACCATCCGTGCGACGCGCAGCGACAGGCGCTGAGAAGGTTTGGAGAAGCGCACGTTGGCCATGGCACGGAAGGCCACGGGCCTCGGTAGACAATTTTGGTCAACTCTGGCGGGTTTTTTTCATGGAAATACTTGTGGCCTTTCCAATATATGGAAATACCCACTTTATCTACTATGGATTTTTATATGGATTTGGAAATACCCACTTTATCTATCTAGTTTTATTGGAAAATACCAACCTTTTTGGAAATGAAGTGAATGAAGACTCATTGGAAAATGTCTGTCGATGTCGAATAATCCACTGTTGATCAAAAAATGCATAGGAAATTGTGATGTTTCAAGCAATCGATGGCTGGTAATAAAACTTCCATCCAGTGCATGTTACCCAGAAGTGCCAGGCAAGGAATCATCCATCCAATTTTCAGGAACACGGAAGAGAACTTGAAGCTAAATCTAGAAATACCCTAGAATACAGCACCGGGTGAAGTAAACTTTGCTGGGAGATCATAACATGAACTCATGATAGTCAACGACTCTCGAGCTTCCAGACAACAAGGGCAGTGGCAAAAGGAAAGGCAGCTGAGCATACCCAGACCTTTCAATGATTGGACATGAATGACTTTGCGCGGCGTCCTCGCACTTTCATTTTGTGAAATGGATCTAATTACAGTAATCATTGCAATCCAGCTGTACTATTTGTACCTCATCGTATGTACATGATTATTTGCAAAATGCAAAGATACTTCGGGTATAATTTCTGCATGTTGTGGATAACTTCAAGTGCCTGCTTGCTGCAACTATTCCCATGAGTCAACCATGAATGACTGCATAGCTGCATGTGTCGCACATCGTGGTTCGGATCTCAAGAAGGGTTTCAAAGAAAGGTCAACAGCTGATTGCAACCATCAGTGCTGCCCGAACTGCTGTTGGATGATAAACATATGACATATCTATTTAAGGGATTCTAAGGGAGTATATAATTTCTAGGTAGGGACTTGGATGTTGTATACTTAACTTTTCACGTCCCCAACGCGTTGAGTCAAGCTGGGTATGTCAAAACACTCAAGTGCAACATGGATGTTTGGTGTTTCACCTTCTCAAACTTTTCTTGAGCACTCATCCAGTCGAAGCAACTCTACCTTACCATGCAGGTATAAATAAATATATATATATATATTATGGAATACATACAGTCGACATAAACCATAACCAACACACACCACATATATGTATATATATGCGTACTCATATCATGTATATATATATATATACGTATAATAATGTATAATATACAGTATATCTGCACTCTCCTTGGATTCTCCCTGCCTCAATGCCACCGCTGCTAAAGTGGTGAAATCCCCAAGAATCAAGGCAAGGACCGCCTTGCAGTGCAGCGTTTTGAATGGCTGGCAGCCGCAAAACACCAAAGGTTTTGTCGTCTTTCAAAAAAGGATTTCTTGAATTATATCACATCATACATAGACATCATTGACATCATCATTATATCATCATTATCGTATATATATACCTTATATATAAACTAAACCGTTGTTCCATACATCTGTTCCTTTCATCTTCCATAGAGAGAACAGATTTAAATTGGCATTTAGTATAATTAGACAAATTCAGAATTGCCATGCTCTACTCTACTCCTGGACGTCCGAGATGAATTATATTCGCACAAGTCCAACCTGTACCCCTCTGTCCACCTGGTTCCAAAGGAGATACCAGAAGTCTCCACCGCTGTCGAAGCGTGGCACATGCACCTGAAGCGACAAACTGTTGTTCCTGGAATGGGTGCCATCTCCATCGCCAAATCTTGACGAGTTGCAAAGACTGAGACGAATAATAGACATGATACATTGTGAAGCATTGATACAACTTCATGCAATGTCCATTGACAGCTTCAGGACTAAAGCAATGCAAGCAATAAGATACTCTGGATAAAAGTAGAAAAATATATAAGCGATTCGACGAGTCGCATAGAGATATCGCAACGCCAAGACCAGCCATCGAAGTGCGAAGAAAAGAGCCTCAATTCCGTTTCCCAAGTCACCATATGCTGGGTTTACATTTGCGACAACCTTGCTTTCACTTCACCCATGGGCGAAAGGACGAGTCAGCTTCAAAAGGCAAGAAAAGTCTTGTCAAATCCAAGGGACGCCAGCCAAGATGATGAGTGGTGCTATGCTGGCGTAGGTAACACATACCAACAATACCAGCAGCAAAGCTGATAGATCAGCAGCCTGAAATCAAGGGAATGGTAAGGCCACCTGGTGGAAAAATGGCTTGGCACTTTAGAAAGCGGTAACTTCGTAAATTTCGAGAGGTTCCATTTCAACACGAAACCATACAGAGTTGGAGCTATCTGTTTCTCAAATTTTGTAGCTTTGAGGTAGTGGGACTCGAAACGAGAAGAACCGTGTGGATACCTCCTTGTACCATGTTTTACTATATGGTCAATCGAGTTCGTTTGTGGAAATCAGTCATCCCATCCCTGTCAGCGTAATCTCCAAGAATGCCACACAATAGACTTGTAACCATGGCACATTTTATATCTTCTGCTAAGGCCCTCAACATCCCTTGGCAAACCCATGCAGGGAATGTCTAAGTCCCAAAACACATCCCCATCATGAGCCCTATCCCCTGAGTCTCTGTCCATGGGCGGTGTGTCCAAACAATCCTGGCGACAAATCTGTTGAAGTTGCAATGGTGGCCGGAAATTTTGCAGATGCTGGCCACTGGATATCCAGCATGAGAAACATATACAAAAATAAATAAACATAAGACATCTTGGAGAAAGATTCTAAATGAGTCTCATTTTTGACAATTGTTTTGCTGCCGTGCAAAGTGCAAACACATCAAACCACCCAATGATTTCTATGAGATACCAGTATCATGATATTTCAAAAATATTTCAATCAAAGGACCTCTGCCGCCGCTGCCAAGAAGTTGCTCTCTACTTGTGCCTGGATTCTGCACATTAAGCTGTTCCAATCGTGGTTCCAAGCAGTTTATCTGGGAGGTTCCGAGTATCTACCGAATCTATCCCCAAAATGACATCATCGGCAACTACGGTATCCTAGAGAATCCTTACATATAGCCATGGTATGCCCACTATTGATAATTGAATATAATTAATAACCATTCTGAGAAACACTAGGATTTTTTTGATGAACAGTCTACGGACTGTGGCGGCATGTCTAGTATGCATTGTGATGCACTGCTCTTGGTCGTCATTTCTCTAACACTTCAGTCATCAATTTCAGGGGCAAAGCAAACCCTCACAGCTTTAAACAGCCCTGGATGGAGATTCAAACCTCTCTGAATCTCCGAAACCAAAACGGACTTTGCGGCCCAGAAACCGTGCGATTTGGTAAGCAAAAGACTTCGCGAAGGCGGCGCCTGAGCGGAAAATGGAGGATATTCTGGCTGGGGCTTCAGATAGACTGAGGGAAAGGAAGGAATGAATAAACCTATGTAGGATATATGTATATATTTGTATGTATATCAAATGTATGCAAAGATACATGGGTGTAATTGGAATTCATTGTCGCCCATTGTCATCCAATCCCATTAATTCAAGGAATGTGGGAAATGGAAACATTATTTCAATTCAAAGTACGATGAAGTTGCTATTCATGGATCTCCTTCATCACGGCACAGTGTAGGGAGAGCTTGGATTGAGCCAAAGAAAAGCCTCAACGATTCTTCACACCAAACTTGCCATCCTGAAACACATTTCCAAAAGAAAAGCTATATAGATTGACCCCAGCTAAATCCCAACGAGCAAAGGATCAAAACAAAACTTCTAGCAGAACAGTCTGAGTGAAGTCATAAGATCTTCCATGATATTCCTTCCATCCTTCCATTATTTTCATCTCATTCCTCATTCCTGATCACCCTAAGAGGCCCTGCATAACGGCTGTCCAAGTCAATTGCACCAGCAACGGCAAACGTAGCAAACTCACTGGTCCAACCACCTGATTTGCAAAAAGAGTTGGTCCTTTTTCGGCAGGTGTGAAGGGTGCTTGATCAAAGGGTATATGGGAGGGGACCAAATCAATTCAAATCTTCTAGTCGATACGGAGAGTTGCAGAATTCCTTCAAAATTGCTTCAACAGAAAGGAAAAATGAATCAACACATGGCCTAATTCCTTGAGCCCCTGCATTTTTGCGGTGTTGTCATCTTAGTCCCGGAAACCTCTTGCCACGATTTCTGTGGCACCGTGCCAGTGCTGATGAGAGAACCGTAGCCAAAAAGTAGACCGCCACTTGTGGCAAGCTTTGCCTCGATGTTAGGAGAAGAGAATTGCACTTGGAACCGTGTGACCTTCTTGTTGTAACATACAACGATAGACCATCCATTCAGATGGGTCAAATCAGCAAAATTGAATCCATGAATGCCTTTCAATGGGGCTAATGAGATTACTATGGACTATGGATGATGACACAAACACACACACAAAGATCATGGAATATGACAGTCTATTGTCCGTTAAAGTCCAACGATATTTCTTAATTGCGAATGGGTTCGTACTGTGCGGTATTGGTAGCTTAAAAGGGTTTCCAGTGAGCTTTGGTTCTCTTTTCCATCAACGGATGGATGGCATCGCACTTCGATTCTTCCTTTGATACAGTTCTAGCATTTTGATTTTGTCCAGAACCAACTCCAATGAAATTATTTGATATTGGTCTATCAGTCTATCAAAGAGTTTGACAAAACAATGGATTTAATGGCAATCAGTCTACAACACACATAATTACACCAAACTAGAGAAGACACTAGTGCATGTCTTTGACAAACACAGGAGAGCTAAAATCAAAATAAATGATAAAACAGATTAAAACGAGGTTGGTCAGCCAACGCAACAGGGCATTTGCAGACTTGAGTTCTTCAAACGTTCCACTGCCGCCAGCATCTGGGTCATCCGAACCCCAACTCCCACAACATCGAAGTGGGTTGATCAAGCATTGCCCTGCAGGGTTGGGATCATCACGAACCCAGGGAAGAGGTTGCTTTACGACTGGCTCAAAAACAAAAACTCATGATTTTCAAACATGGAATGAATGGCATGATAGTGTTACGTCATGGTGTTTCCGTGACTTTTTGTGCCTACTCAAAAGGATAATCTTGAAAACATGTCAAGAAACAATACATCAACAACACCAGCATACATCCACATCTTCCTCTCCACCACCCAGATGCGTCAAAGAATTGGAGAGGCTGCCGGAGAGCACAGTCACTCCAATGGTGGCCAACTGGAAACGCCAGTACCTGATTTCGGTCACATGGACTCCTACAAGAAAAACTCCACGGATTAACCTTCTGATCTCTCAGTGGACTACACCTAGCACTAGCTGTACCTGAAATCTCCACACCTTTTCCGTCTCCCCGTCGCCTTCTCATGGTTCGCATTTGTAGTGCGCTGTAAGACTTCACACCCTCATAGCGTGAAGCCAAACGATGCCTCCAGTGGCATCAAATCTGGCTAGGATCTGCACTGACTTCAGGCTTATCATAGAAAGAGGTGATCCTTTCTATCCTCTTCTCATGTAATATGCTAAGCTAAGCTATTAAGGCTTTGCTAAGGGCATGCTGCATGCTAATCATCTCAACATCATTTGGGCTGGAACCTCAGATTGCTTCTGACTGAAAACATCCAGTGCTTTGCCAATCGCCAGTTTCAGACCGTTTTGACATTATTTCAAACATTTTTCACAAGCAAACAGCCCCCAAAGATAGAAATCTTGATAGAGTTTCACAAACAAATAAAGGGCAAGAAAAACGTTCCATCTCATTCTATCCTGATTCATTCTGGTCATGTTCAAGCCTTACGAAAAGTCATTCCTGCAATGATTCGCCGTGTCTCCTCGGTGGTTTCCAACATAAAAAAAACCCTGAGATCCCTACAACATGATCGGCAAGAACTCCAACCTCGGTACCGAGTCTTGGGCTTGCATGAGCAACATCTTTTGGAAGATTGTTAGTAAAGCTTCTGCGTTTTTGTCTTTTACTGTAATATTCCGGATCACCCAATAGAATTGTTGCTATCACATAAAAATCCTTCTGTGATACTTATTTATTAGATACACATTTGAGTTTACAACTCCGACATTCAACTTTAAGTTTCATTCAGATGTTGCGTGGATGCCATTGCACTCATTGCTACTGTCAGTGATATTTTTGCACCTGAAAAGAAGTCCTGTTGCACATGGAAGTGTGGACATGTCATGATATGTCATGATACTACTTTGAAATTACACTAAGGCAGTAGGGTTTCCGCAGCAGCTTTAGTCCGCACTCACATGAAAGGTTTGTCATTGCTGTGAATCTAGTCATGATTGAGGCTGGGGCAAAGCCAGGAGCGAAAGCACCTTGCTGTGTCAATTGCAGTTACTTGAGGTGCTTGACTCATCTTGACGCATCCAACAGCCCCAAAATCCTCATAATCATCATCTCACTACCCCATGACAAAAGGTCTGACAAGCTACACGAAAACTCAGCAACCACTGATAGCTGTCCAACTAATCTAGGTTTATCACTGGCATGTAGAGGGTCACCAATGCTTCTAAGTCTGTTCCACGCATCTGGCGCCGGTGGCGAGGTGGTTTCAGGTTTTCAGTGGGTTTTCCTGATAGCTGGCTGAACTCCAGCGACCGGTGGATCTGATGGGTTTTTCACAATCAGCGCTTGACAGCTCAATTTTTGTCTGGTTGCAATGGCTGAAGCTTGAACTCTCTCCACTTCAGATTTTACTTAATGATAGTTGCAAGTTTTAATACTACACATCTAGACAAACTTTTACACTCTAGTTTTCTCAATCCAGAAATCTGATCCATGACACGTTCAGAATCTTAATGCTCCATCTTACTATCTTATTATCAAGTACCATAATCATTTACATTCATGTCCCTACAGTTTACCATCATTCACCTTGAACATCAACCTATTTTGTCCAACAAACACACCATGGGGTATCCATGCATGATGGGAACAGCAAAGCCCAAGACCCCAGGGACCGAGTCAGGCAGCTGAAGCCATGGAAGCAGTGCAGAAAGTCGCTGCAACGAACACCACACCTGGAGGTCGTTGCTGTTGGTCGAAACCATATTGGGGATGGTCATCCTACCTTTAATAGGGAATCCTTATAATGGGTATATAAACCCCTATTATTGGATTGATGCCCATCCCCTATGTTATTTTTCAAAAAAAATGTTGTGCTTCTTTTTCTGGACGCTACATACAGTTCTGGGGGGTGTTTTTACATTTCAGATTTAAATTTGCACTAATTTGGTTGTTCATCTTATAGATTCTGGATTGATTCGATGGATCAGTTGAGATCACTGGATATATCTTGACGATCTGTTTCAACAAAGAAGGCAACCAAACAGTTGCATCAAAAGTTCATCGCCGAGCAAAACAAAACGAAAAAACATCAAAACTGGCCGCAATTTCGTCGTCACCTGGAGCAAAGACACTGGCACTGACCAAAACGCCAAACCTGGGCGGCAACTTTCAACATGGTTAATGATAGACTGTGGATGTCTAGTATATATACACACCCCAATATATAGATAGACGGCGTGGTGATTATTTAAGGTTGAACATTGCTGAGGTTCAGGCGCGGGTATATTTGGATAATCATTGCGGACTCAATCAAAATCAATATACATATAGTATATAGACATCCCAGGACTCAATATGGGGGTGTAGTGATAGCACAAACTTTGGGCATGTTTCGTATTGTTCCAATCATCAATTTGGGGATCAATTCTTTCTTTTGAAAAACGGTATGTTACGTTCCGAACAGGCTTCTCCTAGGTCTATGACGCATCAGATTAATTAGCTTCAACCTGGATCTGTGAAATAGGATTTGTTCATAATTATCCAGCTTGCCGGTCAATGAGTGAGATGATGCTGGTATTCGCAACTTGGTTGAATGGAGCTGCCTCCCTGAATCTTCTCTTCCAAATTCCCACAACTGGCAAGGTACCAAAGAGGAGAGCAATCTCCACAAAGAATTGACGCACCAGCAATTGTGTCTGGCAGTTTCAGGATGGTACAGTGATATTGCTCTTTTCCACCCCGACGATGCAACCGTTGTAGGCTCGGTTGTAATTTAATCATGCATTGCATGGACACATTTTGCAAAGATCAAACGTATGAAGCTGCCGTCCCCAGATGCCTGAGGTCTTGCCACATTGTGCCAAACGATATCCCTGGGTTCAGGAGCAGGAGATACCTGCATTCCCATGCCACGCACAGGATCCTGCAGCTGGAAGGTTTTTCACTTGGGAGGTTCAAAGCTGGAATGTGACATGGATGTTCAAGGACTTGGGAGATCAATAGTTTAATCAAAGTGTGGGGGAACTTCGGAGAATAGGTTCGAACTTCTCAATATTTCTCGTGGTTGTGTCGACATGATTCTCTTTTTCGTGCTAGAGGGCTTTCATGTGCCCATCTGTAAAGTTTGACTGATCCGTCCGCACTTGGATGACTTTGACGTATTGTTTGTATACGGCATATATACATGCATATGCAATATGAACCAATTTAAATACGTCGATATTTGATGTAACATGTGTATATATAATATTTATATATATATATGAATTATATGAATTTATCTGCCATAATCTACCAAATGTAGCATAATAAAACGTTGACACTGCCAATCATATTTTGGGAATGGGTGTGATTCGAAGGTTTGAGGCGTGTGCCCTGAATCATGTTTAGGGGGCAAATTGAAATGAGAGTCAAACACACATCAACCAAATTCTGGAAGGCTACCACCTGTGCTTCGGCAAGCCAGTAGTGACAGCACCAATTCAAGTCCAACATCCCTCTCAATCTACAAAATATTTACAGTAATTCCTTCAAGGTGTGTAGAAAGTAGTTCACTATGAACTATGATTACCGTACTCGTTACTCCAACATTTGCCATTACAAGTACAAAACCGTCACTTGCACATGCCAACTCCCTCCAACTTCTCTCCAGGAGTTGAAGGGTATTTTTTGTTGTTTAGCATCCACTTGTCGCCCTGTGACAACTTCTGGATCTTATCATACAAAGAAGGTGTCCCACATTATCTCCGGAGAAAGCTGCCATCTCGTGACTTTTTGACGAGTCTCAGGGACCAAACTCTTTGGACCCGGTGAAAACGTGGAGATGGAAAAGCTGGCAGTGTCATGGATGATATTAGCAGCGGGGTGCCACTGCTATCACCCATTTGAGACATCTGCCGTTTGAAGCTGTAAACTTGAATGGAACTTGGAAATCATGTTCGAATCACGTCACCTCTCTGATGTTTGTTAATCATTGCTGTCCATACACTGATGGCGGAACACATACATCGCAGGAAGAATCTCTATGACAATTTGGGTGGTTTTCTTCACATTGGAAAAGAAACAGAATCCACTTCCACTCATTCTTGCTATCTACAAGTAGCTGAAACATTTCGAGTCTCACGTGCATGTCCCAACTCGAATGAGGCTGTCTGAGATTTTATTTTCTAGGTTCACCTCTTGTTCTCCTTCGTAACATTCGACGTTCTGTATCTTTTGGAGTTGGCATTATCTTGTTTTCAAAGCACGTCTGCTTCCTCGCAAATGAAGCAACTCTATGCAGATTTTAGCAAAGAAACTGTCTTAGGACATGAATCATCAACAAATATCAGTAAACATCAATAATATAATATCTATATATATATAATAATCTTCAATAATTACAGTATATTATCTCAAATTGACACACATCAAAGGCGCGTCCAAAAAGTTATGCACCTTGCTGTTCATGCAGCACTGTCACACCCGCTCGTTGTATCAGCGGTATTGGCACCTTGGTTTGGTGCAGTGAATACCGGGTGCTTCTTCAGTAGTGTTCAATCAAACAGCCTATCACTGAACTTCCTAGTCTCCATGATTGTCTCCCCTCATTTCCATGGAAATTCATAAATTTTCATAGAAATCCATTTCTCAATCTCCAACTTCTGCAGTCATGAAACGAGCTGTCCCGAGGCCATCAGTCCCTGAACAGTTTGCACATACCGAGCATTCTCCTCGGTGGAGCACCCCATGGTGGCTTCAAATTCTACAAAACGCAGCTATTTTAAAAACGTACCACTTATATACATAAACCAGTTTCAGTGGGCATCAACTTGAGAGTGATTTCCAAACTAAAGGATGGTTCCAAAATGTTGCTAATTCGTGTTTGGTAATGACTTCATAACTACAATTTTGAGTCAGTGCTGCCAGGCATCAGGCTCTTCTACTTCAAACTCTGACCAAAAGCTGGCCAATTGCCTTGCCGCTTCAAATTACCCAGGCCCAATTCCATAGAACCCAAAAAAACAAAGGAGATCAAAAAACAACAAAAAGCTTTTTGGAGTGAAAGGAAACATACTAAAACACCATGTTCTTTTCATATGATATGATGTGTCTGTATATCCGTATCTATCTGTATCTTCTCCATTGAAATGATCAGTACAACTTCGCCAGCCAAGCCTGGAGGTGATTGGATTTCCTCCTGCCTTGGAGGACAACACAGTCTGCCATCCTAGCAACGCTGCCTGGCTTGAGACCCCACCACTGGCATCAAAGGATGCAAGGAATCTTTGAAATGGCAGTTTTGTTTCAAGAATTGTGGAGGATTTTTGGATGTGATGTGATTGATGTGATGATTGATGCGATGATTTTGGATACACAACTAGAGGTGTTTGAAAACCTCTCCCCATGCTTTTGATAGACCCAACGCATCCAACAACAAAGAAGGCTAAGGTGAAAACAAAAGCATAACACAATTTCATCATATTTCATCCCTGATGTCTCGAAACTATCAACAACACGGTGGGTACACATTGGACAAACCGCAAATCGCCTGGAGCTCTGGCGCAAGGTCAGATTCTGGTCGCGGTCCTCCATCTTTTTGGACTGCATATTGGGTCAAGGATGGGAAATCCAACAAACAAAACAACAAATCTGCGGAGAAAATCATAAAAGGTAAAGATTGAAAAATACCTTGAAAGCTAGTCAGCTAACTGCCGACTGAAGCAACCTAAGCAAACTCTTGAAACGAACTTCCTCACACACAAAACTACCCAAAAAATTCCATGTCTCCTCCTCCGCTGGCAGTGCGGCGCTTGGCAATGATGCGATCAACGATCCATTTGCCAGCACCGACACCTTGCAGGTTTTATTCATCTTGCTGTTTATAAGGACACAACTAGCAGCAGGGAATCCTGCCACAACCTTACCAGCGACTTCCCATGGCCAGAGACCTGTAAGCTGATAGTTAAGGAATGTTAAGGCATTTGTTGCAATGCTAGATGTTCTGCCAAAATCTAAGATACCAAAGCCATGCATGCCATTCAATCCACTCCTTCCAATATCTTCGAATCCATTGCGACTAACTGCAAGCTACAAACACTCTGTGACAAATGCTACAAGTATGATCAAGCTATGTTATATATACCATGTGTTACGTTGGTTGTGTACAGTTATCTGACACATCATCTCTCGAGCCCAAGACATGCTTCCTATTTTGTTTGCTGCTTTTGGATCCAACTGTCCTTCCTGAAACAACGAATCTCTCACCTGCAGCCGTACCGGCACCAACCACCACGGCAGTGCCCATGGTCACAATACCAGCAGAAACTCCCAACAGGCCACCAATGCCAATGACAGGGAGCAATTGCACCACACCAGGTGGACCCTAAGAGGATGTTATGGATCGATGTGGTTTCTGGAGATGTTTCTTTCTTTCTCATTGATTGATTCTCAAAATGGTGGACTAACAAAAAGCAAACATGCAACCCGAAAAACGGTGTGTAAAGACATGTGGCGGAGGGACGTGCAAGGCTTGCAAGCTGTCTTGGATCAGGGACAATACACAGGAGTGTAAGCGTGTAGCCATTTTTTCAGAGTTCAGAGAAATGGGAATCATATCCAAGTATACTCGCTAGTCGCAAGTGTGTGATATCACCCTATACAGCATACTTGACGGTACCGACGTCTGAAGTGTGTCAACCTGAGGTCTAAGTCAGGACAATGTGGTTGGCGATGCTCCAAATGTGGTGTACACTGCGACACTGATTACCTAAGACTCTTTGCCGCATGTCTGATATCCATCTGGTTTCTAAAATCCTTGAAGTACCGTATGTGGTTTGATTATCTTGGTTTGCCTTGAGCAATTATCTGTTCTTTCAACAAAATTATTAGCCCATGGTGTCTGAAGAAAACTCCACTGGTTGGTCATATCGGGTCATTTCATTATTTGTCATTCCATTGTTTCTACAAAGGGATTTCTTATTCGTGATATGACTTAAGGTGTGACTCCTACCTGTCCTTTGTATAATCAGGAGAAACTATTCAACATTTCTCTGCAACCTGGGATGAAAAAAATAATCCTTACCCATCCTGACCCTTTCTTTCTACCATGCCCAGCCTCTGATTCACGATTGTTCGACATGGTGCCACTGCTTGAAGGGATCAATTGTCAAAAATGATTTCAATAATTTGATTTTGAACTTCAGAATGGCTTTTACATATGTGTATATACGTACGTATACTATACACATCTTTTTTGAACTTCAACTTACAGCCTAAAAAAGAAGATATAGAGATGTTCTCTACAAAAAAATATGTTGTGTAATTAAGATCAATTAAGTATATATAGCTATGATAAGCAAAATATAAACAGTATACTTGATAAGTCAAGAGGGTGGGGCTCCCAAACGTCCCACAACTGTGTAGAGCCAATCAGCATAAAAAGTCGCCACCGAAGGCGATACTTTGGGCCCAGAAAGCTACAAACGTCCAACGTAAATCTCTCCGGCGATGATAGGGAAAAAAGGAACTCTTGTCATGCACAACTTCTAATATACTTGGAAGTTATCACTGATTTTTAGGGAGGGCCCAATCTGTTTTACAGTGTTTTGTGCATGAATGGAGTGATGTTCAACACCTCCTGACTAAATTGAGTTGGTCTTCGCTATTTTGACCGTGGCTGACATATTTTGGTCTCATCATGTCAGAGGCAACCGCAACATCTGTTCTGTGTTTGAAAGGGATGAATTGATACTGGGATATCACCTAAATCCAGTAATGCAATGCGATCGACTTGATATCCAAAAGTGCTTGTCTGCGTGTGTCTTTCACTTGCAGTCTACAAGTTGTTGGATCTTAGATGCTATATACTATTGTCATCTATTGTCCAACAACCCACTCTCTTGCCGTCACAGAAAGGTCAACGTGGCATAGGTTAAAGATGGTCCAAAAAGTCCAAACAATCAACGTCAACAGGCAAACGTGAAAATGATATCAACTGCTTCCAATTTTAAAGTACCATTTGATCATCGCCAAATTTCGTGAGTGCTCAAGACAACCACAAATCCCGGTCCTCATCAAGCGTTACTTGGCAGGCCACGCAGGCCGCCTGTCCACCCCCGGTCTGCAAAAAAAATTCAATGATTCATTGCATACCTAAATTGGATTCAAAAAAAAAACAATAAAAACACCGACACTCCAACCTACACATATTTTGTACTACGTAAAGACGATTTGCAGATGTCCTGATGATACACAACACCAACAAATTAATTAATATATACTTCAAGAGCTGCATATCCCAAAGCTCTTGGTGGATTGAAACCAATTAGCTTGCAATTGGCTCATTCCCACCTGAAGCGTTCTAAAGGTTACAAAGGCTGTAGAGGGCAACTCCTGGCTTGACAAAGCTGATTGCCCAGTGATTGCTTCAAGGCTCCCAAAATCAAAGCACAACTTGGATGGATATTCTGGTTACTTGAGTTGCTTTGATTCAACATATCTAGCACTAGGTAAGAAAGTTACATGAGTGACAATTTTCTCGATGATGCTTCTCATGAGGTAATTCTCAAAAACCACACTATCTCAACAGTTTGACCTATAGATATGTTGGATGTATACTTCAACATTCCACCCGGGGATCACCCCATTGGTATCCATATCTCCCCATCCACTCTGTTTGGATCCTCTTGATTGATGGGACCACCGAAGCTCACTTGTCGATCCCCTGGAGCAATACCTCCAAGTGGGGTACCTGGCACTGACGAGATATATCCGATGGTGATGGAGGTAGGTTGATGGTTGAGGTAAGTTTTTGTTGACCTTAAAATAGGACACAAGAAACATCAAAACACATGTAAATAGCAACCTTCTCTCCTCAACCATGACTCGTTTTTGAAATATAACATATCCCATGTAATTTACCGTATATAACTATATAATATTATATAATGTTCAACATTAGATTGTATTGTGTATTGCTATTGCAGGGAACAAAAAAAACCTGATGCTGCAATGATAGGATGCCACTCTATCCAAACCTAAGGCTGCACCCAAAGGAATTTGCAGTCCATTCCAACTGCTGTGTCCGTTACTGCGCATCGGCGCCCCACGCAAAAGAATCCAAACCCACCGGACCTGCTGTGGTCTGTGCTGGTGTCTCAAGCGCTGAGGAAGGGACAAGTGCATTGACTTGTCGCAACGAATTGCCTTGCCATGCGCATCGAAGAAGGGAATTGTAAGCTCATCACAGACTCATGAGGTCCTTCCGGGCAGTTGCATTTGAAACATTGTGAAATTTTGCATTCCATCTAATGCCTAGTGTGCCGAATCAATCTCACATGATTTCACCATATATCTTCAATCCTTCAACATTCGTCACTGGAGGCACCATTCCATCCCACCATGTCCCACCATGTCCCGCCTGCCACTTCCCGCATGACCCAGCTTACGGTTCGCAAAGAAGCACACAACGCACGGCAACCGGTACGGCAGCTGAGCCTAAGAGGGAACTCATATTGAAGGGTGGATCCAGTGGCATTTGCAGCTGTTGAAGGTGAACATGTGCTCTATCAATATAATACAAGTCAATGACTTTTTCATATCCACTGGCTGCTATTCCCCAAAAAAAGAAGGATTGAAAGAGTGTATATGGGAAAACATATTAAAACAATGGGCCGGGAGCAACCAACCTACAGTTCCCAGCCCCTTCAGCATTGAACGATTCTTTTTTCCTTCAATCATCAGGTTCCAGGTGAAACGAAGGACTTCGAGAGCCCACGTCTGTGCTTGGTGATTCATCTCTAACTTCAAATGGTGGAACATCAAAAAAAAACACGGATTTTGGCTTTTCTGTTCACCTGTTCAGATTTCATAGCTCTAGCATTACTCTAGAGTAAAAATAGATGGCACAACTTCCATGTATGGTTCTGTATAAGCCATGCAACCATTCGTTTGAGGGTTGTTCCATTGTTCCACGTATTTTGACCCATGCAAGACATCCAGTATGACCCTCTTGCCCGAGTTCTGTACTCGTGTGGCTCACTGCTCACTCAGCGGACTTGAACGCATCGACAACTTCAACGTATCGTCCAAGGAGGCCAGATTTCGAAGGATGTCTGCCAATTTTGGATCATCCTCAAAAAATCTTAAAATCACAACATAAATAGGCTTCCAGTTGCCCAACAAATATTCGGAACCAAAATGAAGGATTCAATATGATTCAAACATACTACTCTTCAATCTATTTCCAAATTGCTGGTTTGCCAGCCGGGCTTGGTCCTTGTTAAAGTGTGGAGCCATGCGGGATCAGGGGCGAATCTCAATGTAAAATAAGAAAAGAAAGCAAAGGAAAGCACAAAAAAACTATCCAACTGTGACTTAAAGAAGTACTTGATTTGACAATCATCTCATATACTTGTTCGAAAATTGTTTGATGAGCCAGTCATTCCTTTCGATGGCCATCTTTGATGACTTTTTTTGATGATTTTGTTGACAAAGTGTTCCTTAACTGTTGATGATTCCTTTGGTTGGTATTTTAGCATGTTATGATAACTTGATGTGCTGCTTATGAGTTGTTCATGTATCTTTTTGCATCTGCTTGTGATTCTTTGATGACTCTTCTTTGATGACTCTTAGGCTGTTCCTTCAGCCTGAATCTCTGGTGTCCACTTTGCCAAGACACCAAACGCAACCTCTTCTGAAGCAAAGGTCCAGCCTTCAAAAGCCGGACCAAATTTCCCGCGGGGAAGGGGAAGACCAAATTGACCATCCATCACTGAAAGATTGCTTTGAAAAATGTTTGAAGAAGAAAACTGTTGGCGAACTACTTATTCATTTTTTATTCATTTTAGGGTCTTGTTTTTAAAGGCACGACTATATAGTAATGTATCAGGGTTGGGGGGTGTATCACTGGTACACCAGCCCGGCCCCAACATGGACATCTCTCATCTGTGGAGCCTGCAAAGCCTCTTGAGGAGTTTCCGACGGCGGCAATATCTCTCCTTTTGCTACCTCTTCGGGCGATGGAAACCATGACGTTTTTTTTTGTGTTTATGTAGATCATGTACGGATACCTATACCATTGAAATACAAAGACCCCCATGTGTAAATATAAATATAATATACTATAATCTAAAATAACAAAATATAGTATAATATCAAATAATATAATATACTATAATCTAAATTAAAAAATATAGATAATATAATATATATACTATAATATAATATAATACAATATATCATAAGCTAAAATAAAATAATATAATATAATAGCAAATAATATAATATAATATAATATAATACAATATAATATGATAGCATATAATATAGACGTTACGTGATATCTTCTGGAAAACAAAAAGTTTCAATCTGCCCATGGTTTGATGTTGGACAATGCTACAGGAAAATCATGGAAATTGCTGAAAGGACTACCACGAATATTATGTCTTCACAGCAAACCCTATTGGTAGTCGAGTTTTGATCACTACTCAAACCATCTAGCTTCGTACTTCTAAATTAGGTGACTTCTAAAACAAGTCCCAAATTTGGGTCGGCCTACCCAATTTCAATGGCTTGGCTCCTTCGCTTCTTGGCTGGAGTCCTATACCACGTAATACTGCTTTAACAGGGATGCTCACATAAATGGCTGCATCACAGTCCCTATTGTAGCATCATTCATACATATTCATACTAGTAGAAGGCAGTTTGTCATACCCTAACTACATGAACGGTAATTTTTATCTATTATGTGGGCCCAGTAAGGAAAATGTAGGGAGTCTCCCCGGCTCGTTTTAATCTCGTTTCTCAGGTATGGGGACTTTTCCACCATGATTGGTCTCGTTTTCTAAGTTTGGAAGGTCGGCCACCAACAAGCTTTATCGTTGCTTTATTGTATGAAAACCCTGTAGGCACGTAGGGTGCCACGACTTTATGTTGGCCCCTACGACTTAAGGCTCGTACCTAGTACTTGTCCAGTACGGCAGTGGCTGGGTGTCTTGTCAGGGTGGGGTCTGATCTCGTTTTGATCTTGTTTTGATTCGTTTTGGACCTCGTTTTTCTGCTCCAAATATGGATCATCGATGACCATTGGAGTTGCAGCTACCTACAGAAAATCAGAGATTCCGAGAAATAACTTGCACAGCAATGACTTGAGGTGTTGTGAATTTCAATTGTACATTGTTACATGTTTCATGTGCGCAACAATTACACTGACATAGTGAAAAGGCTTCAATTTTGTGAACAACACATCTTGAAGCCTTCAACAGAAACGTGATGATAAGGTTGCGGCACATGCATCCCCGCATGCTTGTGGCTTATTTCAAGAATTTGATTGAAATAATTAGCACACCAAGACCAAAGACATCGCAAAATTGATGTGGATGTTCTGCGAGTTGTGAACAAACATGTTCGTATACAGCCTTTGTATGCATATTTATGTAAAACAGTTGAACAGTATGAACAATTCTCTGCCAAAGTCTACAGCACCAGGACGCAACAGCTACATCAGCAAAGAGCAAAATTAACTAGACTGTACTACTCAAAAGAAGAGTTATAGTAGAAAATCATAGAAAATCTAAAGAACATATGCTCACATAGAAAATCTAAAGAACATATGCTCACGACATTCATACAGTCATACAGTAAGACTCACGTTCAGTTCTAGAGTTTGGGAACCAACACTTTTCGAGACTGCAGGAAAACTTGTTAACAGGAACACAATCAATCAATTTATTGCTGCCCACCAACAGCTGGCCTCAGCCACAGGTGACTCAACTGGCGCTTTTGGTGCAGATGGTCCCTGGATGCAACCATGCCAAAGGAGCTTGAGGATGGTACTGTATACATCAAACATCTTTCACCACTTGTTTGGATATTCTGACTTATATGATGCAAATTCTTTCAAAAAGTCCACAGTGCCAGATGTGCCAGGATCCCAAAACGAAAAACATCAGGAAAAAACAACATGGAATAAGATAAACCACGCTATTGGAAACAAGTGGATCCTTACTCATCATGAAAAGACTCCTCACTATCCTACTTAGCTTCTATGTGTCCTCTCGATGCCTCATACAAACGAAACTGGATCACATGTACTGCAGTGCTTTTTGCCACATCAGGGTTTTCATGGCTGTTCCCCCCTTCTGTCCTCACAGTCTCTCAAAAAATGGACATGGAAATGGCAGAGTTTCTTGTATTGGTGGTAGATGGAGTCAGAAAGAACTAGCAGAGAGAAAACGACAGAACATCCAAATACCAAACACATGCATACACTCACAAAACCTCATACAGCACATAAAAGAGAAGACGTAGACCTTTAAAAACAATATGCTCACGACATTCATACAGTCATACAGTAAGACTCACGTTCAGTTCTAGAGTTTGGGAACCAACACTTTTCGAGACTGCAGGAAAACTTGTTAACACGAACACAATCAAACAATTTTTTGCTGTCCACCAACAGCTGGCCTCAGCCACAGGTGAGTCAACTGGCGCTTTTGGTGCAGATGGTCCCTGGATGCAACCATGCCAAAGGAGCTTGAGGATGGTACTGTATACATCAAACATCTTTCACCACTTGTTTGGATATTCTGACTTATATGATGCAAATTCTTTCAAAAAGTCCACAGTGCCAGATGTGCCAGGATCCCAAAATGAAAAAAATCATGAAAAAACAACATGGAATAAGACAAACCACGCTATTGGAAACAAGTGGATCCTTGCTCACCATGAAAAGACTCCTCACTATCCTACTTAGCTGCTCCGTGTCCTCTCTATGCCTCATACAAACGAATCTGGATCACATGTACTGCAGTGCTTTTTTGCCACATCAGGGTTTTCATGGCTGTTCCCCCCTTCTGTCCTCACAGTCTCTCAAAAAATGGACATGGAAATGGCAGAGTTTCTTGTATTGGTGGTAGATGGAGTCAGAAAGAACTAGCAAAGAGAAAACGACAGAACATCCAAATACCAAACACATGCATAGACTCACAAAATCTCATACAGCACATAAAAGAGAAGAAGTAGACCTTTAAAAACCATATGCTCACGACATTCATACAGTCATACAGTAAGACTCACGTTCAGTTCTAGAGTTTGGGAACCAACACTTTTCGAGACTGCTGGAAAACTTGTTAACACGAACACAATCAAACAATTTTTTGCTGTCCACCAACAGCTGGCCTCAGCCACAGGTGACTCAACTGGAGCTTTTGGTGCAGATGGTCCCTGGATGCAACCATGCCAAAGGAGCTTGAGGATGGTACTGTATACATCAAACATTTTTCACCACTTGTTTGGATATTCTGACTTATATGATGCAAATTCTTTCAAAAAAGTCCACAGTGCCAGATGTGCCAGGATCCCAAAACGAAAAAAATCATGAAAAAACAACATGGAATAAGACAAACCACGCTATTGGAAACAAGTGGATCCTTACTCATCATGAAAAGACTCCTCACTATCCTACTTAGCTTCTATGTGTCCTCTCTATGCCTCATACAAACGAATCTGGATCATATGTACTGCAGTGCTTTTTTGCCACATCAGGGTTTTCATGGCTGTTCCCCCCTTCTGTCCTCACAGTCTCTCAAAAAATGGACATGGAAATTACAGACTTTCTTGTATTGGTGGTAGATGGAGTCAGAAAGAACTAGCAAAGAGCAAACGACAGAACATCCAAATACCAAACACATGCATACACTCACAAAATCTCATACAGCACATAAAAGAGAAGAAGTAGACCTTTAAAAACCATATGCTCACGACATTCATACAGTCATAGAGTAAGACTCACGTTCAGTTCTAGAGTTTGGGAACCAACACTTTTCGAGACTGCTGGAAAACTTGTTAACACGAACACAATCAAACAATTTTTTGCTGTCCACCAACAGCTGGCCTCAGCCACAGGTGACTCAACTGGAGCTTTTGGTGCAGATGGTCCCTGGATGCAACCATGCCAAAGGAGCTTGAGGATGGTACTGTATACATCAAACATCTTTCACCACTTGTTTGGATATTCTGACTTATATGATGCAAATTCTTTCAAAAAGTCCACAGTGCCAGATGTGCCAGGATCCCAAAACGAAAAACATCAGGAAAAAACAACATGGAATAAGATAAA
Organism: Breviolum minutum Mf 1.05b.01; assembly: GCA_000507305.1. Classification (NCBI taxonomy): domain Eukaryota; class Dinophyceae; order Suessiales; family Symbiodiniaceae; genus Breviolum; species Breviolum minutum. The sequence continues at coordinate 272,650 of DF239031.1, forward strand.
CCACGCTATTGGAAACAAGTGGATCCTTACTCATCATGAAAAGACTCCTCACTATCCTACTTAGCTTCTATGTGTCCTCTCGATGCCTCATACAAACGAAACTGGATCACATGTACTGCAGTGCTTTTTGCCACATCAGATTGGTTTTCATGGCCAGTCCCCCCTTCTGTTCTCACAGTTTCTCAAAGATGCACATGCAATGGCAGTAGTACTTTGTTGTCTTGGTGGTAAATGGAGTCAGCACTGACTAGTAGAGATAAATCAACATCCACATACCGCAAACTGAACAGTTGCCTACACTGCAGAATCAGATACAGTGTATACTGTAAAAGAGTTGCATAGGACATTGATAGATTAACTGTTGTAAAATAGATTCAAACTGCTACATACAGTATACGCAAAACCTATGTTTCAAGAACCTACACTTCTTGAAACTGCTGGGTGATGTTGAGACCACCAACAGCTGGCCTCAGACACTGGTGATTCAACTGGCGCTTTCGATGCAGACTCTCCCTGGGCAAAATGTTCCAGGAGCAGCTTTGGATGCTGTGACTTATGATTGGGATGCCTTTCCAAACCGTGGTTTATCCGAACTTAGTCGTCATTCATCATTTACTTCGCAGTTGGAAATGGACCAGGCAACACTTTCTGATAAACGCTTGTAAAAGCAAGGAGAACCAATGAAATAATCGCGAAATATGCAATAACATAATCGCAAAAACGGTATAGATGTGATAGATTGTATATGTAGATATATTATCATCATATCATGTACCCTTGGATGACTATATCGATTTATTCAGGGACATTCAAAAACAGCATAATGAATGTGTATTGTACATATCTACTATTGCAAACAAAAATACACACAGAGTTGGGAAACTTAGGAAACGAAACATCCCAAGACTCTGAACATCAGCAGCTGGCCTTAGCTACTTTCGGTGGAGACTGTGCCTGGGTGCAACGATGCCAGAGGAAACACATGAGGATGGAAATGTGTCAACAACTTGTTTGAGAAAACATCATAAGCATGCGTAAGCCAGTACTTCAGGCGCCATCAAAATCCAACAGCATATTATGAGATTGAGAGATCATCATTGTTTGCGCACAAACACTTGAAAGTTGTCATTGTTCCGGGGGAACCCTATCGTGTTCCCGTGTTTCGTCATCATGAGCTAATTTTGATTATCTTTGACCCCTCCTCACTACGGTTCTTCGCTTATCTTCTCTGCGGCTCCTAATATGTATGATTGTATATTAATAAAGAATATATGCTATATTTGCAGAATAGAATAAGACATTGACCATTGGAAAGATTTAAATACAAACAACAATCACCTTCCAAGGAATGCTTGAGGTTAAACTTCCCAAACATCTGGCAGCCTTGGCAGGTCGTGCACTGGAACTTGCAGATGTTGTCTTCTTTTCATCTTCAGATGATGAACTGCTACCTGAGGCGGACACCTTCCCCCATTTAAGATGAAGCAACAACCACAAAGCATATCAGATATGTCAGTTTCGCTCTGAGCCTCAACAAACCCGTTTGACAAAACCATTCCAGTAACACTCAATCATTTCTGTAGGAAGCTCCCAGAGTTGACACAGCCAATATCTGGTAGTATGCGGACCCTTCGCCTTCGTGGTCAACTGTTCCCATGTGATTGGTATGATTGGCACCTCAAAACTTTCGCTGATTCTGCCAAGGCACTGCTACTACTGCTGCTGCTGCTGCTGTCATCATCAGCGTTTTTCTTCTTTCGTTTCAAACTTCTCTTCAAAGGTGGAGGCACATCATGCGTAGCGAAGCGATTCTTAATTTTCAAGGCGATTTCTTTCTGCTCCGGCTTCAATCCTTTGGCTGGCCCCTCAATAGGCTGCTTCCGCCGTTCACGCTGCGGAAGAATGATAGCGTTCTTAGGCTGAGCGTCCTTATAATTACCTGAAGGCTTCGGAAACCTGGATTCTCCAACTCAACATATGCTTCATAGAATACAGTACTAATGTACGAGTACTATGTATTCAAAAAGACACTCAATGAGCAAACTGGTATTTTCAGTTGTATGCTATTGAACCGCAAGTTGTTCTTCCAAGTCAACCCATGGAAGAACCACAACGGTAGACAGGGTACAACAAAAGGTTCTGCTCAAACAAGAACAACCTTGTGCAAAGAGTATCTTCAATCATTAACCATAACCACTGCACAATTTTGCAAAGTGCTTCAATCCCCCAATCATGATTATTTCACATCATTTCCTTGTGCAAATCCATGAGTTGTGCCTTAAATCGTTTTCAAGAAACTGTCCGGCGTCACGAATTTGGCCCAGGTCATCTCCTTCTCTTCCTCTCTTGCAGCATCTTCCTCGCCTGGCTTGCAAAACGCAAGCTGTTTGCCCATGCTCGCCTTGAACTCGACATAGCGTCGCTCCTGTCAAAAAAGCAGGTATGAATTATGAATACACCCAACAAAAAAGAGCAGTGTGGATTGTAGACGAGTTCTGCGTCAATCATTCATAGTATACTTATATTGTATGATAATACACTAACCTGATCTGGAAGGTTTCCATTGATAAACATCCCAGACCTTTTAGTGTGAGGTGATTTAGTGTCGCTAAAAATTACCCAACAGAGTGCATCGTGAGAAAGTGATTCGAGTTGAAAAACAGTTGCACCATGTTGCAACTAGTCACAGCTATAGTAACTATAGGAAAGTTGCCTATCACAACAGGGATCAATTTCCAAATTGCAATGATATATCTTATAATCTTGTTGTAATGCCAAATAGTTGGAAAAAAAACGCGAATTCTGGCAAAACTTGCACCTCCATGCATCCCCGCGGAAACCAGGCCTTCATTCTCTCCACGGCTGTTTGATGGATCTTCTTTGCAGTGTCCGCGCCGCAGCTGAAGTATGCTTTCCTGGTGCATTCCATATAACTTTATAGGCCTATGAAACACATCTGAGCATCTTTCAGAGGAATTACATGGAATCAAAGACGGCCGCCCTGCCGGTCATCAGTGTATGATGGCCTGCCTGATCATAGTGTCCGAGTCTATGGCATACAAAAATCAAATTGTCTGACATCACATGCATCAGTTAGTAGACGTGTTTTGCACCGTGCATGTTTTTTTCAGTGCTCAATTAGCTGAAAACAATTTCTTTTGACAAGATACACCGACTCGTTGCCCGTAGTGACGTTGCGAAGATGTACAAATTTATGATTTTGCAACTGTTTTATGGCTTCTTTCACCAGCCGTTCAGCGCATTCCACGACATCCACATTGCTGGGACGTGGCATCTCTGCCAGCAGTTGGCACCAATAGGCACCACTTGGCAAGCTCTACAAGGAAGTATCCTATGTCTTGGGGAATCGTGACTAGAGAAAGCTTTGAAACAAATCTGCAGGACTTCCAAACATTGTCAAGTGATTGTGGTATGAAGTCTTGTGAGTTGGTCCTGTGAATACTTCAAAGTATTGGAAGCAAAGTGGCTGCTTCAACACGACAAAGAACGAGTACACTTGGGTGACACGTTGCTTTGTTGATCTTGATGATCGTTGTTCTATGTGAGGCAACACCCTAAAGCAATGGTGTCAATGGTGATTCGTCAATTCTAAATTTATGTCATATTTCCAGTAGAACTAATATTCTTCATAGAGATTTGCTGTAAAAAAGGCTTGACATGGCCCGATCATCATAATTACCAACCTCAAGTGCTTGAATCAACAGTGCCCACGTTGAGTGTCGCACATCGCCGTAGAGGCCCATCCCAAGCAGTTGGAGCTGCGAAACGAACCTCCAAAGACACGGTGAAAACGGCGACCAACTCCAAAGATCAAGGAATATATGAATAAGAGGGAGATCGTTGTATTCTCATGGTATTCTCTTTCTCCCTTTTTAAAAAGGTTGTAACGTGAAGGCACCTCAAGAAATAAAACATATAATGTATAGAACACTTAATGAACAATATTCAAGACTCAAGACAACCATCTACAGAATAAGAAATCTTCCTGTTTACTATGCCTGCAGAAGATCACGTTTGCGGAGTTTCTATGTTTCCATCTCCAGGCAGCTCTCGCACCGTGCTCCCCTTTTTCTCATCGCCAAGGGCTTTCACCCGTCAAACCTGGACGTTTTGGCCCGGTAGCCAGGTACTCCTCAGGCGAATCTTGATTTTTGTTGCTTTCATAGGTTTCATCCAACTCTAAGACAGGTTTGACGATATTGTCAAAGTTGAGTAAATGATAATAAAGTACACATTCAGACTACTATTTCATAGCTCTATTTCATCATAGAATCAGCATGATCTGAATGTCGATCTTTAACAGTGATCATTGATCATGGCGTTTCAAACACTATTCATCTTTATGGCACCCGCTCCTGCATCTTTGTCATGAGTTCTGACTGCAAATCTTCGGGTACGTCTACCTTTTTAGAAGCAAGGTTCATCAAAAGCCTTGGCAACGCTTTGGCAAAGGGGCAAAAAGGCCGATGGCACACCAGAAATCCGAGACCAGCTGAGATGTTATATAAGAGAAAAACGCCCTATTTTAATGTCCAATTCCGTTCATATTCCATATTGCAGAAAATCACAACAGTAATTCAGTCAAAGCCAAAGCGATCACCCAATTTGCCAAGTCGTTGTGTTTGCAATATCCGATGGCCCAAAGAAACTAAAGGAACAGTACCTAAGCCCAAACCCATTCTCCCTCTTCAAACGAAATTTCCCACTGAATCTCTGAGTTTCTGAGAGCTTCGGACTCTTCATCACATTCCATCAACTTGGCCCAGGCATCTTTGTCCTTGCCAAATCTCTCCCGAGTCTGTACCTAAATATAAATATACCTGGATATTCACGTCATGCCATGTCAGTCCTCTGGGGTGAGAGGACATGACTCCACAAATGCCACCAGGAAATCTGCCAATAAAGCTTCTGAGCGGTTTCGAGCCTTCCACTTTGACAGTTCTGTGAACTTGGGATAAAGGCGACACTGAAAATCACAGCCACACAAACAGCAATCGTCTGTCTGCCCTTCATGATAGCGGGACATGCCTGATACAGCATCTTCTTTCCTGAATAGGCGAAGGGGCTTGAACTACAACTCTACAACCAAGGAAAAGCAACGAGAAAACAACAAAAATGGTGAAACATGTCTTGAATTGCTCAACAAGCTTCTCAAAATCACCACCTGCGTATTGTCCTCCTTTCCCTGGGAAGAGAAGGGCCTTGCAGGAACCTGGAGCTTCAGTGAAACATCCACCATGATGTCATCTTATACCGGAGAGGTTTTGTCAAACTAAAGATTGTGCATCCACAAGCAGTGAAATATGGTAGTCATTAACACTTGATTTTAACATCGCGCGATGTAGACCTACTTTTAATTGGCATTGCAATCCGTTCAGTTCTTCGAAATTTTAAGGAAGCAGTGCAACAGGTCGGTCTCAACATCCAATGCCAGCACCCTCCGCACACCTGAAATGCAGCAAAAGTCGGCGTCCGGAGTATTTTAGAACCTCCTGCAGTCTCCAGCGTTTGCATGCATCACTGCCCGTCAACTTGGCAATCACAATTCTTTTGGCCTTGATCTAAGAGTTTGAATCAAATAACAATTGCACCCCCAAAAGACACATCCTCACAGCTTGATCTGGTGCATCACGGTTGTCTTGAATTGTTTCTCTCTTTCAAACCGCACCATTGAAGAATCTCATGCCACTGTGGTCCTGATCGAAATCTGCAGAATCGCCCTAGCGCAACCACTCGTTCCATGGGCCAAACGCTGCACCGCAAGCGCCGCAAAGCGCTATGCCGCTACACCAGGGCACCAGTGAAAACAATGCAACAATGGCACTTCTTTCACAGATTTACATAGATTTACCATGTTGTCTTGAACATAACATGCGGACTCTGTTTCCTGGGAGATTCTAATTCAATCTGCAGAATCACCAAAAACTGATGTTTTTCTTCCTCGCACGTTCTTTGATACCATCCCCTTGGTGGCTTTATCCTTTCATAATTTCAGAATTCATCACCTAGTCCTTAATGACCTTGGGAGCACTTCCCTACATCTATATAAAATAAACATGTGTATGCAAATATGGGTGAAAACATGCAGCATCATGGTTGGAATGACAGATTCAGAACTGCGAAATGCCACCCAAACTCCGGTTGGTTCTGAGCTGAAAATGGCAGCTTCCAACCAACCCAACTCGTGGAGATCAAAGCCCCTGACTTGAGATCTTCTATCCATCCACCTTATCCATTGAGCTAGGTCCCATTTGTCTCACTATTCAAAATTCCATCAATATGTTTTTGTGTTTTCACATGTTTTGCCCAACCACTACGCTTAAAATTGTACCCGGCATACACTTCATAAAAAAATATCCACACGGCCCGAGAAAATCCATCAATCCATCCATCAATATACTCTATATTGTGTATATATATATACAGTATACGATCATGTCATCTGGAGTCCGAGTTTTGGTAGCTTGCCATCTCCACAACAGCTTGGTGCCTGTGCTATCGCTGTGCCTCAAAATGCGGAAGATTAACACCACCGTGTTGGTCACGCATGTTCGGTATAGCGGCTATATCTACCTCTCCGGCTGTCCCTAAACAAACACACTGTGTGTAAGTATAAGCATAAGTATATAGTACCTGGAGGGTTATCCAAAATAACAAAAACAAATAAAGAATAGTGGTCCATTCCAAATGACCAAAGGTTGGATACTCCCAGAGAATGTTTCAAACTCTACATATTAATTTCTGAATGGTCCAACCTGGTGTTTGCCCACATGGACTTTTACTGCCAAGTGGCCGCATCGTCCGAGAGCGACGGGCCTTAATCAATGGGAAAAGAAATGATCTCTTTGCAACGATAGTTGAATGAAGAGATTCCAAAGATAGACAAATTCGATGAAAGGATTTTTAAGAGAAATTTCCTAGGGCTGATCATCTTTAGTATCTATATGTGGCAAATTTCACAGGGTGCAAGGCATTTTGTGGACATTCTGATGTGCTACTGTCATTCATGTTTACCCCAAGGCTCCTCGCATCTAAACAACTGGCTATTACTGGCTCCTATTCCCAAACCTGTTCTGAAGAATGGGATCGGAGATTCACTTGCTGATACAGCTGATTGGACGAACCATCACTTCTTGCAGAAATGCTTCACTTGGAGATTGCAGCTGCTTCATCTGAGGTCAAAACAACTGAAAACAGAAATATAGAAAACTTAAATGCAAACATCATCCATTGTCAACAAAAACGTTTATTAGCAAAATGCAACTCCTTCAAGTCAAAAAAGATTGATATAAATTAAACAATAACAGTTCAATAACATATAATTTCCACCCACAACCATCCCCCATCTCAAGCCGCCGAGGCTTCAGACCCCTTGTCGCTCCGGTGTGCGTACAGGTTCTACTGACTCGGGCAAACTGAAGACAGAGAGGAAGGAGGCAGGTCCTTCGTCAAGGTTGACAAGTCACCGGTTGAACCAAAACGGTTGGGGATCACATCACACCGCATGTCAGAAACGTCTGGATGACAAAGTGACCAAGGAAAACTGTGTGTTTTAACTATAAAATCACATTAAATCCATTCTCTCTTTCTCAAATTCTGTGGATATTGCAGGAATATGTTCATGAAAATCAACAGAATATAATGATTAGTCCAAAACACCCGCGCCGGGTCGTTCTTTGCTCCTGGCCCAAAACGCAATGCCATCCGCGAGCTGGTCATCGCCTGGAATTCCATGTCAGTCTCAGAATTGTGTGGAGAACAACTTCAAACTATACCAAGGAAAAGCATGTATAAAGGTATATCAAGTATTTCGCAGTATATGTGTATGCGGTACAAAAACATATATCATAGCAGTAGAAAAAGATATGATTTTACATGTTATGCAATAAAGCCTTTTGGACCTTTGCAAAGGCTAGCAGCTACTTCCGCATGCTGTTTAGACTCATATTGAAAACAGCCACAAGCTATCATACAAAAAGACACTGATTGGATCACATCTGAGACTGTATAGTCACGTTTCGTGGCACAGTTCAGCTCGGAAGTACCACATCAAACATCATCCCATCAACTTTAATCATTTTAATTTGCCTCTTTGGGATGGTTGGAAAAAGCTTCAACACGAAATCCCGAACTGGTGATTCAAGAGTCAGTAATTCTTATCCCGTAGAAAGGATCAAAACATATCAAACACCCAACAAAAAGAACAAGTTTAGCAAGATGTGCCCATTCGGCGAAAACCCTCCTGGTCCCATTTCCGGACCCTAGCAAAGTCATCTCGGCGTTCTGCAAGACGATCCTGCCGGGCCGTCTTTGGCTGACATGGTTCTTCAGGGACATCTCCCTCTTGGAGGTTGGAATACGTTTGGATGAAAAGCTTGACAAGTAAAATCACAATTTTAATCATGTCTTAATGACACATGACCTGAATTGATTGAACATCAATATCTGAATCATCCTGTCTTTTTATGTCACTGCAGCATATTTACAAACTCGGGACAATAACAGGTAAATGGATCAATGATTTCATAGATATCCCGGCCTCCATGCGCATCAACAGGACTTTTGAGAGCTGAGTACTTTGACTCCTCAATTTGATCCTCTCCTCCACACATTCTGACCTTGGGGTCGTTTGCTGGTTGTGATAAGGCCAAAAACAAGATGCGGTTTGGGCTATGAAGCAGTAGGTTTTTGGAGTCCAAGTACCCTTGGGGTTCCTATACATAACCTCGCTTTAACTTACCCAAACCCATACATCCCATATTGAAGTGTGTCTCAAAATTAGCGGGGCCTCTCTGAATCCCGTGGCAATTGATTCATTTTACTAGGAAACCTTTGAAAATGTTTAGGGCACCTATCTTTTTTTTCAATCTGGTACCTCCTCCCTGCCATTTCTCCCCATCCATCTGAGCTTTTCGGACAAACGTCGTGAGTCTGAAGGAGCAAAAGCCACGCAAAGGACAGAGTTGTGACCCAACAAATCATCCAGGCAACTTCGCAAAGCACCTCAGTTTCTTAGTTTGTTTTCACTGTTGAAAAGGTCATTCTCTGCAAGGAAACCTGGAGGTTTCTCTACCAAACCTAATGTACGACTTTGATGCAACTTATAATTTCTTGTTTAACATAATAGGCACATAACAGGCACACATTGGTGCGGATTCAATAATATTAAATAAATCAATAATACTAATAAATCTGTTCATAATCTCCTTGAAACGGTTCTAGTACTGGCTTCAATTATTGGAGTCATGAAAAAATGATACATGTCCTTGCTCTGGCCATTCTGCCAGGTGCACTCATTCCAGAATTAAGACAGGTTCTTATTCTTGGCTGAACTCGGAAGGGCTTCCATGGCCGTCCATGTCACTCATAAGTCCTTTTGTTTGGGGGAATATTTGGAATCTTTAGGCGACTCAAAGTCAACAATTCTTGTGACATATGTGTATGTCTTTATCTGATTTTGTTGCACTCCAAAATGCAGACAGATTCAATTACTACTGCCTACTTTTTGGAAGTTCTTGCAAAGGAATGCTGTGGTTAAGCCAAAAATCATGACATATTACCTTGCTTTGGTAATTTTGGAGTAATTCATGGAGACTCCTGTTTGTCTCAAATATATATGAGGTGTCGCCAAAATTCAATTGCTGCAAAATGGAATATCTTCTTATCCTTCGGTTTAAAGGCCCCCTTCGGTTTTCCATGTTTCGCACACGTCTGTCTAGAAAGCTGGCTTGGCCTTGTGTTTTTCTCAACGGCTTACGTGACTTTAGTTGTCGCGCTCCCTTTTGGAGGCCTTGTACTTTTGCTTGCGTTCCTGCAAGGTTTATTCAATCGGTTTTTGTCGCTCCGTTGGGGCACGGTGAGGTGGGAGCGCTTGCATGTTTCTACGAATGGATGGACAGTGTTTCTGATTTTGCCACTTACGCGTGATTGCATTTTCTTCCCGGGCAAAGCACATGCTGCAAATTCTAGTAGTGGTGCAAGCAGTCTTGTAAGAATGGATCGGTCTTAATGAGGCAACCCCCTGCAAAAGTGAAAAATCGTGAAATTGCCTTCGTTTTCTGCTTCGGTTTGCCTTCGGTTTGGGAAAGGTCAACAAAACTGAGAATCCATCGATCTCATTCATGTAACTTTTTCTATCGCTCTTATTCGCGCATATTGGCGCCATACTGCAACTCTTCCCATATCACAAAGGCCATTGCCATTGAATGAGGGGTCAAGTCGAGCCTATATAAATGCTGCTGCTACATGATAACCTATCCTTCGGTTTTAAGGTCCCCTTCGGTTTTTCGGGTTTGAGCTGCTATTCCATCCGAATACATGGCCCTTAGTCAGACCTTTTCAGTGACATCTCATATGTCTTTACTGTATCTTTGAACGGGATCGCGGGGGTTTTGCATGTTACATGACATTACTGAAACAGGTTTTGGGGGAGCACATCAAACACTGCACAAAAAAATCTTCATTATCACCTCATCTTCACCTTACCCTACAAGGCTAACCTTAATTGATGGAAACCTTTAAATAACTGCACATGTTGATTGTAAATCCCTACTGGCCTTGTCTTCTCTTCTCAGAAATCCTCAAAACCTCATCACTGAACCCCCCTCGCTATGGTACCCGCCTGGGTCCCGCAAGTTCCGTGGCAGGTGCTCCAAGACCACAGAGCGGCGTGCCTTGAAAGCTTCAGAATTCACCGGGGGTGTTTAAAAAATGGAGGACGTCAGACAGGTTTCAGTTCCAGTTTCATGATTTATCTCATGATATTATTGTGTATATAATATCATATCATTTATGGTGTTTCCATCTTGGAATCTGTGGGATTTGGATCAGAATGTGAGGTTACATGCGACTGCAGAGTCTTTTTTTCTAATGTTTGTGTACGTAACCGGGCGCTTTGTCAAGTAGAGTAGCTATCTTTTATGAGATGTAATGGACCAATGCCAAGCCTCAAGAGAGAGATATGTAATCAGGCTTCATAACGATGAATGCCCTCCTGTTGCATATGTAAAAAGGCATTTATATAAAGAGCTCTCACCCTGGCTCTGCGACACACTCTGGATATACGCGGATCCGTGATACATACTATGATACTTGCACGGATATGCAAAGAACAGAAACACATGGCACTAGAGAAAACGACAAATATGGAGAAACTTTGCAAACAAATTGAACAGTCATTTGAGATGATCTGACGAAAATGGACGAGTATGAATCAACAAATCCGAGTCGATCATTGCAATAAATTAGTCATACCAAGTCACCTGTTCCCTGACCAACTCCATCGGGACATTCGCATAGGAGCACATATTTGTAGCTGCCTACGCGATCGATCAAAATGCATGAAAAAAGAGAATCCCCACACATCTATGGAATGATCTGACAGATGGGAATCTGACAATTGATGAAACAACCCAAGATCCAAAGTGCAGGAATTGCCCGTAATCATATATGGAACACATGCAAAATTGTCTATATACTTGTGACAGTGTAAATATATGGTATATTACCATTGTATAAAAAGATATAAAAAGTAATCATACAAATATCGTCTTGCAAGCACAGCATCACTCCCTCGTCTGCAGTATCTACCACTTGTTCTACGTTCTGCAGCATGAACACTTGCTTCCGGAACATTCCTTTCTCTTGGGACGAAGTTTCAGTGATCATGATGTGTATCCGCTGATTTGTTGATGTTAATCTTCTAATGACATATCGTGTAATGTGTATATGTATGTAAATAAATATGTATATATATATATATACGTTACATACACATTACAAAGTCACTGCATGTACAGCAATTGCATGTAATTACTGGCATACATGTTCCAAATCCATCCAAATCGAGCGAATGTAAACTAGGGGATGCAAAAGGATGCACCTTCAGAAGCATTCAAAAGTAAATGGGTACCCTTTAAACAGAGGGATTTAGACGGCATTGTTGGAGTTATTATCTCAACATTTTCCCATACTGACCTATAATCTATCTCATTCATAGTTGGCCCTGGTAATTTAAGGTACACTCGCATGGGAACAACAAATTGTTTCTCCTTAGAAACATCTCGCCTGCCACAGGGGTGAACAAGCACCACTGGGTTGACAGCTATTTGGATCTCCTGTGCGAAGTGAAGTCGTGTTTTTTGATGTAAAGAAACCGTTAAAACAAACACACAGGCGCACACACACACAAAAACAAAAAAAACTCAGCATTTCATGGTCAAGAAGAATCGACAATCCTGATACCAACCAGGATACCAATTATATGATATGCACCATTTCATACTATTCCAGATACCAGGAATATGAAACAGAGATGCATTGAGTCACATCCACACATCAAAGGACCGTGGTGCTAAGCGCTTGCTCCTGCAAAGAGTAGCCGTGGAGGTGTAACACCACGACTCCAATTCACATGGATTGAGTTCACATCCTCAAGAACGCGATGTACAACAGCTGTTTTTTTGAGACAATGTGAATACATCTGTATTCAATACTAATGAGCTATGAATTTCCAAAGTTTAAGATATCATATCAAGCTGGATATTAAATATCAATGACTCTCAAGTCAAGACCATGACAAGACTTTTCGCCGTCAAGGACAACCTTTGACGGAAACATGGAAATCCGTTTGCAGGACTATCGTGCAAAGGTGTCCTTACCCCGAATCGAAACAATGCACAATTTTAGGGCAAATCACTCACATCAACCAGAGATTTGCAGTGTTAGATTATTTCATCTGTAGGTACTTGAATCACCCCTTGTCTGAATAAAGGGGGTGTTGTTGAAGAAAAACACCCCCCCCATGTTCTCCCTTACCGAATCTGAGCTTGCTACTAGAGCTGGAGACACCGGCTCGAAAAAGGACGCGCTGGCAACTGTCAAGTTAAGCTTGTGGGACAAGGCCGGAGTAAGCAGTGAGGTATATAGTGTTTTTTTGGTAGAATACGATACAGTGCAAATATGTGCAAATGTTATTCATAGCACCACCAAACTGTACTTAACTGTACTGAATATGTTCCTGAGATTTTAAGATATCCCAAAAATGACTATATCCTAATCTTAAATCAAATGATGATATTATATAACATTTCACCAAAAATTGACATCCTAATTCCCCCCCTGTCTGTTTATGACTTAAATGTACCCCATTTTTTAATCAGGGCATAGGTCACGGCATGGTGTTTTTTCAGCTTCTAACCTTGCCTGGTCTGAGCTCTGGTGAGAAGTTGGGATTCTGAGGGTTGTCCTCGTTGCGATGCGAATCATCCAATCCTTCCCTTTTTTGAGAGGGAATGATGGAATATGTATGGAGTTTATGAGAAAGTCATGGAGCCATGAGGGAAATTTGATGAAATCTGTTGTTTTTTTGTATCCCCTTCAAGATTCAAGTTGTGATTCATTTCACATTTCAATCTCTTCTCAAGCCTCATCGATAAAGACAAACAATCCAATATCTTAGCATGCGATCAGAATCCAAAAGTATATACTGCGAGGATGACGTTGACAAGTACGAACACCCACATACACACATTGACACAGCATAGCTTCACAATTTCCCAGCCAAGCTGCCGCAGAATAAGGCTTCAATGTTATGGCTGGACCGAGACTTGGACTTGAAGCAGCACGACCTGATCATCTGAAAAAAAAAATACCCGTGTCGCGAGCCTTGTTCCAGTCTTGAGTCACGAATCATTCAAGATACAGTGTTCATTCATCCCCACCCAACTTGGTATACGAGAGGGTGGCACTGCCAACAAAACCACAACAAACGGGGTAGGGATGTTCATTCCAATCATTCCAATGTGGTGGAAAGCAAAACGGCTTGGCCGTATGGCAAAAGTTTCTGGATTGACTGGGATGATTTGGCCCAGGGACGGCTGGTCAACGGTCTGGATGGCCATTGACTCTCAGGTCCTTCACATGGGTCGTGTAAGTGGGCCAGAGAGTCAAAATTTGTACTTCATGCTCATATTTGAAAAGGATTCCAATCCCTTCAAGAGTATAAATCATAATTCAAAATCACCCAAGAGGTACACAAATGGCGCCGCTCAATGAAAGGTAATGTGTATCTCCGGCAAAGGGTCATAAGGGAATTCTTTGAAGTCCTCAAGAATCCTATTGTGAGGTGTACTGTATACTATATTGAGACTATCATGGCTTCTTAAATAATCTTACAGTAGATATTCAATCTCACTTAATCTTCATCTGGACCTTACGTGAATATAAATTAACTCAATAACTTAAATACGTATACTTAAATATACGTACACTAATTTGCCGACCTAAATTGCGGGCTTTTGGGACTGCACCTGCTGCTGCAGCTTCATGCTGTTGCTGCTCCGTCCGAGTTTCCTGTGGAGATCGCGAAAACGCGACAGTCACGGGAATCCAATGTCGCCATTATGTCTTCAAGCCGCAAACAGGAATGATATTGGCTTGCAAGAAGTTCCAACTTCATAATAGTTTCATGCTGCAACATATGTAAAGCTAAGTTGTTGATGTATTCTTAACCATTATGGGGGTCAAATAGTATAACCCAGGACTTTGATCTGCTTATCTATCGGCCAACCTTTGTAGAAAAATAACCAGATGTGTCCCGACCTGCTTGTCACCTCCCAGGAAACTTCGGCGCAACTTCACGAAGTGTGCGTACTCCTGGAGGAACAAAACAATGAACATCTCAGGATCTGGAGGTTTGGTGCTGATGGTATGTCTCTCCTTTCGTTTAGGCCGAAAACTCCGAACACTTGACTTTTCCCATAAGGTCTTTAGGTACCAAGGAGTTCCATAGCTATGCCTTCAGAGGATGCAGTGAGCTTCTGTTTCTCATGTTAGCAATTCTAAGTATACAATTTCAGTACCCCAAAGTATGTTTTGAATTGTAGTAATTCGTAATTGTATGCATGTCTTGATTGTTGATAGTTTGCTTCTGGGACATTTAAAGGAAGAATCGTTAGGCTGCCTATGCTGCAGCCCGCAGATCCTTCCAGAGAAGGCCGCACAACGTCAAGTTGCATAGATATGCCGTGGGGACCACCAGCCAAAGCCTCAATCATTTTGGGATGGCCTGACTTTGGGGAACGTAAAAACACACCAACAACATCTTGGAGCTGTTGACATACCGGCTCGTAGATGAAATAGATCATCCAATTGTTCAAACAAAATGTCTCGATGGGAACTCAATCAGTTGCAGTAAAAGCTGTCCCTTAAAATATCCAGGAAATCAATTCAAGCATGGGTTCGCCGCCATGACTCTCTCACTGTTCAACAAAAGGAATTTTGATCAGCTCTCTACACTATGGTATTGTAGGGAAATGAAAGACAGAATCAATCAAATGTCAGTTGCGATCTCTGAATTAGCAATATCTTACATCACAAAATGTCACAAAGCACAGAAAAGACCACAGAATCACAGTTTGCCACGTTGATTCCGAATCAAGGCCATGCTTGTGAGGATTCCCCATAATCAATTAATTCACTCATTTCCAAGTTCACGTCTCCAAAATGTTCCGCTCAGGTGCCCCACCTCCAGCTTTCTGATGGTACATTGGATAAACTGTAAAGGCTCAAGGACCCTTCTGCTGTCCGACCAGCACCTCAAGTGGTGGATCTGACTCTACTGTCCCAACATGGAATGCCATGTTGTTGCCCTGCAATTTTTTGAGATAATGAAAATTTGAAGCGTTTGGCCAGCACTCTCGTCCCAACAAAAGTCTCCTGCAAATGGGAATATCAAGCGTCTGTTGATATGTTTTGTAATCATTTTCCAACACTTTCCGACAAAAATAAGCTAAGGCACTATAGACAGGCACCAAAACCAGGCACCAAACTGCGGTCAAGGCCTCAGCTATAGTCACTTTAAAACAAGGTTCATGGCAGACCATGAAGTCCATAGATTAACTGATTAACTCAAATCCTGGGATGTGTCATCGAGGCAACCATCAAGTCTTTGGGGATGCTTCTGGAAGCGTTATAGCTACTAAGGCCCCGCGCGCAGAAACGACCACACAGAGCGCAGAAACGTAACCTCAGTCAGATGAAATCTCTGTGATTTCAGCATATTTCAGCCATGGGACAAATACGAATCAAACATGGACCAACCACCTAATTATCTGGTGCAGTCTTGGGTAGGATATTAATCATTTCAATCCATGCAATCCAAATTTGTCTTGAGGTTTGCTTCCCAAGGGATGTGTTCATGAAAAAAAGGATGGCATCAACATACCTGCTATACATGGCTGCATTACATAACAGCACTGGTGGATCTTCCCCCTCAATTAATACTGTATACAATTCACAGGTGCATCAATACAAGCTTGAACTTTGGTCCCAAAACAATACCACAATACCTTCACAACGCCAGCCAAGACAACACCAATCATTACATCCATCATCATTGCACATGCCACACACCTTTCACGGTATACATCGGTGAGTCTGTAACCTGTACTGCATCCATGGAGCAGGATGAGGGCATCCATTCCCGCTGAATCTACGATGCTGCTGTCCTGGAAACGCGGCCGGAATGATTGGATGCATCTATATCATATATCGTGGCTCAGTTGGACCAATATCATGGAAAGAGATGACATAGAGAGGGTAATGTCTTTGTTCATCCTATAATATCTAAAGATATCTAACGAATGTTTCAAAGATGAACACTGACAACTATCTCAATATAAGTTCAACGGGTAGGATCTCAAGGTTTCATGATGTCCTCCAACGTCATGACCCTCCGCAGGAGCTGGTGAAGCCTGCGGGGCGGTGGGCTACTGCTGTTTGGTTCATCATTTATCAGCGACAATTGTATACACTTGTGGCATAAGCTTTCCTTGGCAGTTCCATCCAATCCATTTAAGGAAGCATGTAATCTCTGAAGTGTCACTTCAACGGAACATTGGGCCCGGCAATGTTTCGCCTGCAAGGTACCTGTCCAGTGATGATTCGTCGAAAGACCTCGCGTTTGTAACCACCTAAGCCAACTTCCGCTGAGGCGACCCAATTCACCTTCTAAGTTGGAAAACTGAAACACGTGGTGAATTTTTATGTAAATTGCTGGGCAATTCAGGCGGAGAAAAAGGCTTGTTCTTTGTTTTAAGGATGGCATTCTTCCAAGAATGCCAGTTGTTTCACCAAAAACAGAAGTGAATGACTCTTTCAACCTGAAGATTCCATATCCTCGAGAGACTTGGGAAAGCATAGATATTTCCCGACTCTACATGTCATGTACAAAACATGACAAACAGAGATAAAGCTTCATGTTTGATGAAGTCGCAGTCATTTACAACATGGATGCAAAAAACATGACAGGAAGCGCAAATCTATGTATAAATCTGACACTCTATCTATTATAGTTACAATATATGTATACGAATATTAATATCCATATCATGATTAAAAATTATGGTACATAAACTGAATTATTGTATCAAATCATGCACAATGCACTGGCATGTCTATCAATTCCCAAGTAATATCCCTCACTGGAAGCAAGGCACGAGGCTTCCGAGAGTGGATGCTGGAACAACCGAAGCCCTGGACATAGTGCAGGGAAATTCCCATGGTGGTTTTTCCCTACTGAAAACTAGGAATTTCAACTTCAAAGAAAAAACATGGTTGGAAACCCGTTGCAATTTCATGGATCCCTGGATTTTAGTGTGTTTTTTTTCTCCAATGTAATTTTTGCTGTGCCTGGAAGCTCAACTCTGCAGCTTTGGCAGGGGAAAAGAAGAGCCGTGGCACTGCCAAAGCTTGTCCAAGATCTCCGAAGATCCAACCCTGAAGTAATGATTCCTCGCATCTCAAAGTGCAACTGCTTTTCTGTTGCTGGTGACACATGTGACACATGAGATCATTGAATTTTCCAATGGAATCTCTGGCTAAGCCACATTGAATGACTCAGTATTGTAGACGAGCTAGTGTGCTGGAACACATGCCACCTATTTATTGATGAAGTACGTTTGCTAAGTTAGCTCGTTTTGTTTAATCGTTTGTCCACATGAGCATATGTTCTAGCTATACTTCCTTTTATCCATCCATTAATTGCCTGACATGACATGATTTAGATCTGTACCTCCCATATTCACTAGATCAACTATGCACTTACATATGATATCTTTAGCAAGTCTGTGCATTTGTTGATGGTTTCATCTCAGTGATCATCTATTCATGTGTATACGCTTGTGTCATGACATGTTTTCTGATATAATAAGATATGATCTAGCTACATCTACAGCTATCTACTTACAAATCCACTCAAGCTGGTCAAGTGTTTGCTCAAACAAATACATATTATGTATCTATGACTCCATCCTTTCGAAGATATACTGCAGTAGATATGAGGTCTAAGTATCTCGTTTTCCTTATTATCTTTAAACACAGTGTCTGTCTATCTATCAAATCTATCTATCTATGCATCCAATGTAATTCAATTTAATCCAGAAAATACAGTCTAATGTCTATAAATACATAATTACATACACATAAAATCATAAATATAATTAGTTATTATGTGTAATCAGATCTTATCCAATCAAGTGTCAGCAAATCCAATGGGTACCAGTTGGTTTCAGTGGATTACCACAAGCCCCTCAACAGTGCAGCCAGGTCTCGAAAGCAAAAAGTGAGAGAACGAAACCAACGAAGCCCAAACGTAAGGTGAGCATCACATAGAAAACACTGCTATCATGGTAGTACCACCTCATTTCAAGTTCTTTTGGGTGATTGGCAATCAGTGATGATTCAGTTTGATTGTTTTTTTTTGAAAATGGACAACATGCTGGTATTTCAAGTGTTTGCAAGAGTACTATGGGAGTAGTACATGTTTTCCAATTGTGGCATGATTACTTAGTGACTTGATGGTGAAGGGCTATCAAAAAATAGTGCAAAACCTGGTGCTTCTATCACGGTTGAACCAGCAGAGCTGGGAAAAAGAATCAACAAAGCACTGTCTGAGGTAAATGGAATTGCCAGAATGGGCTATCTCAACCGCCAAGCCGCTACGAACAATCTAAAGGTGTTTATTGTTGTAAATGTTCGTATCCCTGAAGACAAGATGGAACAAGGATTTTGTACCTAGCCACCAGGACGACTGTGCATGGGCATGGATAAATCATGCATCTCTGAGTCTTGGCACGAAAATGAAGTGGTCAGCACAGGCCCAACGAAAGCAGGTACCCGTAGTCAATCAAATAAGGCCATTTTGTCACTTGATATGACTTTATCTGTTCCAAAAAACGATTCCGAATCTACTTGCCATGACCGGTCTGCAACTCAGCAAGTCAAGGTACTCGCGTTGCTCCTGCAGCTTCTTTCCTTATGGTGCTTCGGAAAGCAGAGACAGGATTCGAAACTTCCTGTTTGAAGAGAAAGGAAAGTCCATCATCATCATCATCATCATCATCATCATCATCATCATCATCTCATCTAGTTTTTTTGTTGCACCTAATTTCATCTCATCAAATCCCATCATTTGTCATCTCGTTCGTCCGCAAAAGTTCTTTTATCCCAGTCTAATTGTTGCAAATGCTACGAGGCATACATGGCTTGACCAGACAATGCTCGGCGGAGTCTTCACAATAGGCTGGATCGCTTGATCTCTCTACTCTCCACTTCAGAAATCATGGCTGCAATGCATCTTCATGCTGTGTTGGTGCTTTCATGCACTTTCTTTGGTCTACCATGAGCAGCCTATGAGCTTCCTCCCTTCCCTGCGCCAAAGGCTCTCTCTTCCTCTGTCGGCACGGCGGAGCGTGCAGCAGAGCGCAACAACTCGAGCACAGGGTCCTCGTGAGATCAAGGGAATCCAGGGAGGTCCAATAATACACAGCTGAGCTTAGACATGCTTAGAAGATTAGACAAGCCAACTGAAGAATCCTATCGCTCCTGGCCTTCATGAGCTCTTCACGGAGGCCCAACCGCTCTGACCAACCTACCAACACATGTTGACATGTTGCATCAAGAGATCGATTTTGATCTAGGGTCTCATGTGTAGAATCGAGAGTTTGTTGGGTCGATCACCTACACTTGCTGGGAAACAAGAAAAAACCAAGCAATTGTTGGGCTGCATGAGACATTGCGGCATCAGGATGCATCAATTGTCTGGCTGCGTCAATACACAGAATACAGCTTAGGTCGCTATCATCACATTGACCCGTAAGAAAATATACCAAGACCAGAAACACGATCAAATTTCGAAATATCTACAGTACGTGAGTTTCATAATGCTTCATATAACAGCCTTGAATGAGACCATAGAGATGTTCTGCATGACAGATCAGAAAGTCACTCAACATCTCTAAATAAAATATCTACATGTGTCAGGTTCTCCATCAACAATTGAAACAACAGTTTGAAACGTTGCAAGTAATGAAACATATTCAGCTGAGCCACGAGTGCAACAGTCCACCCAGTAGTCGATCGTGCTTTGCCTTGGATAAAATTAAATATCATTTTCAACTGTTCTTTCGTCATGAGATACAAGTACAAGCAATCCTGTGCTGCAAATTTAGAAAATGGTTTGCAACTGGGTTATTCACCTAAGGTCCAAATTTACTGCAAGTGACATGATCGCGGACGTTGCGCGGGTAGCCAGACTTGAGTTGCTGATCCTGGGCTGGACTCATTGATGGAAAAATTGACTGCTAAATGTGAGGATGAGTCTCGGCGAAGACTTTTCTTGGCCATTTCAAAGCAAGAAACACGTTCAAAACTAATGAGAACACATACATCCGTCCTACCGTTACTTCTTTCAGGAAACTGGCGTGGCTAACCACACTAGCTACTGAGTGTACGTGCACTTGCAACAGGCGACCAGGTCTCATGGTATTGGTGCGATCAAGTTTCGATTTGTGTTGCATAAAGCCTCAGTCTAGTCACCGATAGATCACATATCTGCACAAAACAAAACGAAAAACAAAACACTGAATCTCCATCTTGCAGCCACGTCACGGGGAAGATGTGGAGGCCATGGAATTGGCGGCGGCTTTGGCCCCCGTGACACGTTGTGCATGACCTGTGTACACTGCAGCGATCTCATTGGTGCTCTGGCTGTGATGGTTGTAGTTGGTGTCATTGGCATTTGAAAATGTCTGGCGCTTTTTGAAATGACTGTAATTTTTGTGGTGTTTTGTTTTCCTTGATCTTTTTTTTTTATGTTGTGTTCTTTTGGTTACGTTGTTCTTCATATTTGTGCCTGTGTAGCTTGCTCTTCAAATCATTGTTGCTTGTTGTTTGTTGTGATATTCTTGTTATTCTCATCCTTGGTCTATTCCCTTCTTTTCTGACTCTTACCACTATCATTGTTATTTTTGTATATTTTTGTCATCTTACATGGATAGTGTATATAATATACCAGTACTTGTACCATTATCGTTGGTGTTGCTCTTGTCAGGGTCGCTGTCGGTGTTGTTGTTGCTCTTGTACTTTTTCTTCTTGTTCTTCTTCTTTGTGTTGCTGTTGCTGTTGATGTTGTTGTAGTTGTTGTTCTTGTTATTGTTCTTGTTTATGTTGTTGTTGCTGCTGTTCTTGCTGGGTCAGGTAGACCCTTCTCCACGTTCCCTCTCTTTCGGATCATTCCATGCTCATCATTCCCAAGCACAATGGATGTCCCTCTTGCCTGAACATGCCTTTGATGAGCAGCGCTGTCTGCTGGGAGCCTGAAGTGCCACGTCATCACAAAACCATCTCTGTGTTAGCACGGTGAATACAACGTATACAACCCGGAACCCAACAAATGGGAGTTCTCTTTTGGATCTGTCGTCCTTCTTGATTTCCACTGTCCTAACGCAAGAATACTGCCATCAACATGTCTGAGGCTGGCAACGCTTCGTATTGCCTTGGAGCGTGGATGCGTCAGTTCAACACCCTTCATGCCCATGAGGATCGCCACAGGGAAGCAACATCTGCAAAAACACCACTTCTCCGACTCATCCCTGAACAAATATGGTACTTCCCCTGAAAGGAAACGGTGCATCTTTGTATAGTCAGCATGTAGATAGAGCGTTCTTTATCTGCCTTCCTTACTCACATTTAATTTACAGCATCTAAGGTGCCACACACAAGATTGGTTACGACAAGTTAACTAGGCTGGGAAGCAGCAAATCCATTCTGACCTGGATGATTAGCTTGGAGATCATCATCCCTTATGGCCCTTCGCCTTCCCATGGCCCATCCCCTTCCGCAAAGTCACAGGATCACTTCGATTGGAACCTACGCTGAAAGTTCCGGAGCTGTGCCGAGGCGAAAGGGCAATCTCACCATTTTGAAGTTGGTTGTCCAATGCACAACTTGTTTGTCTAAACTTACAGTAAGGTGTCTTAAGGAAGGTCCCAAATTTTCAGATCTTTCTTGAGAAAAGGAAGGGAGGCCAATTGCGCACCTTACTTGCATACTGAACAAATGCATGAGTAATTATATTCATAAGTTAAAGAAACAGCAAGTCCAAGCCATTTTCAGTCAGAAAAATAGGGTCATTTGACAAAACAGTCTCTGATGTACTGCATGTATCTAAATATATATTCTACATAACCATCTCAATACACTATATTAAATATATACATCATATTATACTATCACATTCATATCATCATGTTAACATACAGTAATATAAAGCTTCCTCCTGAGTCGCATTCCAAGCACATGCAGAGCGTCAGCCAGCCATGGGCCTTTGTGGAGTTAGATCTGGAGTGAACGCCACCTGAAACCATCTGGACATAAGCCGCAGTTTTCACAGGGCAATTTGGAGGGCCAAGTATGGAGAAATGAGATATGTGATTCTGATGACATGACATGTCATATATAAAATGAACGATGGCAGTGACGAACTAGGCAGTGACGAAACTAACTAACCATCATTAAACACTAAAATTGATCGCACAACAACATGAAGCCTTACAGATTCTTGACAAACAATTGATGGACCCACGGATGGTCCATCACAACTTTCACAACGAAAACGTGGTATCCGATACGGCTGAGACTTCCTGGCTCCGCAAACCACTGGAGCCTTTCTGCCTTGGTCAAAAACCATAACAGCAAACTGGAGATGACTGGGATAACAATCTGAAAACGACATCAGGTCATCATTAATGTGATAGTTAAACATTGATTTTTTGCTGAATGAAGTTCAGGCATACGGCAATATGGCAAACAGGAACATCCTGTCAGTACTGAAATGTCATGCGCTAAAAAATCTTCTTAAGTTTCCAGTTTCTTCAACGAAGAACAAACCAAGAACCAGCAAAAGCACAAAAACTCCGGTGTCAGGTCATGAAATGGCCATTTGGCAGGGGAAACTGGTGGTTTTCACGCCCTATGTCACCATGTGTCGCTCAACGATGTTTTTTATTGGAGCCCACTGGGTCAGGCACCAGCCGGCAAGGCTAATAGCCAAAACCAGCAACAGCAAACCTTGGACAGTTCGGCAAGTTCTGGGATGTCATGCATTTTTGACGATGGTCAACATCATGGATGCTTGAGACACAAGAACTCTATTGTCCATTGTCTATGATTGTCTCAGTTTATCCCTGGATTTTACATCTGAAATCGTCACTTGTGCTGACATATTTAGATCCCCTGAAAAGAGGAGCCAATTCAGTGGCATCGTCTGACTTCAAACTCTCATTTCACCCACCCCTCTAAAAGTAAAACCCTGAACCTCCGGCTAAAACCACAAACATCTTTTGACAAGGGAACTGGTGCATCCAAGTTGCATGGTATCAACACGTTGCTTCGCTGTCTTTGCTGCTCCATGGGACGCAAAGCGTTACACAAACTATTTTGCCACCCTTGTAGCCCAAGTTGGGCCGAACTTCAAAGGCTTTTTGCTCTTCTGATTGTTTCAATTTTGGAACACCCTGATATAAGATGGTATACCAGAAACACATGAATCTGGCTTGGAAGCTTTTGTGCAGCAGAAAAATGTGGAACGCGTTCAGTGTTCTAGGCCATTCTTGGGCTGAAGGTCAAATGTCACATAGTTGAAAGTGCCAACTCCTGACATAGAAGTCCAACAAAAACAAGTCTTGGGGTAGCTTCTACCCTGGACCCACAAACTGAAACTTCTCTCCCAAATGATGTAGACAAGTGAACATAGCTGAACCGAAACCCAGTCTCTTTGGTCCCCCATAGTTATCATGGTTTCCCACCCTGCCCTCAAGCTGAATGAGCCAAGTGCAGTCAATTAGAATCCATGAACAACTGTTTTGTCGTCGCTTCCCTCAAAAAAAAATCCAATGTAGCAGAATTCTAACATTCGCTTCCTGTTGAATTCTGGCTGAATATCTAGAATACTTGCAGGCGATGACTTGCCCTGACCATTTGTAAACATCACACACACAGCGCAACATGGCATCAACTCCCAGAATTCCTGCCATCCAATCCAGGATTCCAAGGACAAACCTGGCGATGATCTTTTCGTAAGGTCTTCTTGAGCTCCTTTGCCTAGCCGGACTGTAACACCATCCTGACTGTGCAAGATTGACACTCTAAAACCCTCTATATATTAAAATATGTAAAAACATGGGGAGGTAGACAAACATCATTGAAGTTTGATGAGACTTTCCAGGGAAAATTCACTCTTTGACAAATTACAGTAAAGACTAGTAAGGATTACAATTTCCTATGCTCTATGCACAAATGTGCAAATTAATTAGTCATTCTGTTCTTACTGTGCTCATGAAAAGTACATACAAGCTTGTTGTTGAAGTTCGTAGATTCGTAAATGCATCTTTAAACAAAAAAATCCGACACTCCCACTTAAATTCTTACATCAACTTTCTCTGCCGCGCTCTACCGCACCTTGTCCGCGTTCTTCGCCAGCTCTTTCAGGGCCTATGTTCATGCCAATTTTCAGGGGCAACAAAAACGGCAGTATATAGCATCATTACAGGAAACAATATTCTTGAAATAAGGGCCATGAGCACTTGAATATAAAAACTTACGGGACCACTCAGTGCTTTGCAACATGATGCATGCTAACATGTGTCAGTTGATAATCAAAGCCTATCCAGTCTCCAAACAAAATTTTCGACTGGACTGCCTTTAGCTTATATCCATCAACCAACCTCAAAAACCAGATTGCTACTAACCTGAATCCAGTCAAAGTTACCAAACAAACATGCTACACCCACTGCATCCTCCCAAATTCAAAACCTGACACCATCGTTTACCTAAGTCAACAAGATTCAACAAGTCTATGAAACCCATGAACAACAACGCAGTGCTAAGACATGGACATAGCCGGGCCCAACTTCATTACCACGTTTGGCTGCTTGCGATGCCTGGCAGTGGTCATGATATCACCCTTTTCCGCTAGTGCCGTGGTCGTTTCTCCATATCCTTCATCAGCTAAATGTAAGGACATGTTGCTCATATCAACCCATGCAGCTATATAGGATCCGCCTCTCGCTTTGGAGACCTCAATGACATTCGGCCGTCGCATCCGCATCTTTCCTTTTTAAGGTCTGATAGTTTCCAATGGATGGTTTCTTCCCCAAAGCTAGCTTGTTCTTTCTGTCAATTGCTCTAATTACCTTTTTTTTTCCTGAGCATGTTCTTGTTTGAAATAATTGCTTGTTAGAACGTGCCTTCCCTATTCATATATGGATCTCTACACTATAGCACTATAGCCTTCTGGACAAAATAGCTTCCGCCTTCCAGACCAACATGTCAGTTCGGAAAACGGCTGAAAAACGTAGAAAAAACAGGTTTTCAATTTAGACTCAAGTCATCACCACCAAGATGTGAAAATCAAGACTCCAAATCAAAAATGGCTTGAGGACAAAAATATAAAGCATTTAAGGTCAAATAGCTGGTTCAAACAAACACTTTAGGTTTTCACGAAAGAAAGAAGAAACCTTTTTCACTTGAAGGAACACACATCAACATCTAAAACCACGTCTACATTCGGAAAAGACTTCTTTGGAAGATGGCTTGTCCGGTTTGTGAAAAAGAAGTTGTTTTGCCACACGGCATGGTAAAGCGTCTTTCAACCCGTTTAGAACGGAAGGCTTCTTACAAAGAGAAGGGTAACTTATGACTGACTCAACCATAATTCATCACATTCAGTCAACAACATCGCTGGATTTAACGCACCCTGAGTTTTCAATGCATACACGTTCAAAACACAGTTTTCTCAAACAAAGATTCAAAATCAGGTTTTTCACAAGCATGTGGCATGTGACATCAAAATTGGTGTGAATTGTTTTGGCCAGGCACCAATTGTGTGTTTCCTCACTTTAACTCTTTAGGCTTACTCAGCTTTGGTCGACGCTTACAGAAGCCGCATGTGGGGCGCACACTAGTGGGTCTCAGTACCAATGTCTTGAGTATGTGCTCCAATCCGTTGCTTCATGTAATTTCTCAACTAATATAATCAAAAGCTGTGCAAACTTATCCTTTCAATCTTATTTTTTTCTGAGGGGTGAATAATAAAAAGGATGACATAAATTTGACAGTCTCCAACTTTTTTTTAATGGCCAAAACAAAAAAACATGAGAAGGCATCAATCGTTTGTACCACCCAAAGGTTGAGGAACCAACTCTTCAGCCAGCAAATCCAACACTCTGCGCTCCCATCGTGGTGTCGTTGCTCCAGGCTCCGCGATGGCATCACCTGGTGAGATGAATCATCCCAGTCTGGTATGAAATTTTCTTCAGATAGAATATTAAATCATCAAATATAGATATATTGTAAAGCAAAAAGAAAATAGACATATACAAATAGAATTGCATAGAATTGGGGTTTCTAGTTGTTTCTTTTCCTGAACCAACCTCAAATGAATCACCCCATCATTCCATCATTTTCTGCGGTTCAACTTCTCAGATCCAACCTGAGATCTCTGGTTGCACCGACGACTCCGGCTCTGTCTGGGTTTCATGCCTAAAAAAAAAAGAACCGTAAAGGACCACTGAAAAAGCAGCACCTTTTGGGAGGGATTTCTTTTATGCCGATCAAACAATAATTCAAAGAAATGGTCGGAATGCACAACGATGGTTTAAAATAGGAACTTCGGTTGGGACCGTACTGGTAGCTGCAAAATCAAATATGTCAAGTGTTAATTAAGCATTAAAACTTGTGTACGCATTTGAATATTGCATTCCAACTCTCCGAAATGTAGAATAGAACGTCCGACACAATTGAGATTCACCAGTAGTTTGATCTGTGCCAAGCTGAATTCCAAACGTTTGGTGAACGACAAGGCCACCATTATGACGCTGGGCATCCAAACGATGACATGATGTTGGGCGCCTGAGGCATTTTGGGCGCATCTTTGTGCACCTTGGTGGGCAAGGTACAAACCATGGCTCAGGGGAATTGTACTTACTTACAAATGCTAAGTTGTTCTGTCAGATTTGTTGATCAAGTCCGTTTGTATGCTTGACAATGGCAATGATCACGACGGGCAGATTGGCAGAAATTGGCATCATTGTAAACTAGAAACCCCACCATAGAGAACAATCAAAGCGTTCACTCGTCACTTGCATCCACTTAGTGTGTTCACGAGCAGATTGCCACTGCAATTGGGCTGATGGTACTTGATGGTCATGTCTCACTGTGTTCGTCCGAATGTTTCAATGAAAGCCCTTGAAGGTCCTGATGAGCAATCATTGCACGCAAAATCAGTTTTTAGAATCAAATTCGATGACAACATCTTTACTAGCATATGATGTAATCTTGCATAACACCAGATCAATAGCACTAGGTCAACATATTGTATTTTTTGATGTATTTGGCAAGCCCCACGTAGATCCAGTCACCCTGTCGATACCCTGAGGCAACCGGTGCACCTGATGTAGAAAGTCCTGACAAAGTGTGCAGGGATCCCCGCTGATTGCCCTGACTGGTGGTATGTGGCAGAAAATAAGCCTTCCATCTACCAGGCGATTTTTCCTTAAATGATAAACTGTTTCCTTTCCTCTTTTTCCTCACAAAAAGTCATTCCCATAGTGCAAACCTGAAGGCATCGGATCTACTCTTGTGTCTTTTCACGTCTTTTCAGATGGTAGTTGTAGTGGTCCTAGCGATACAAACGGACGAAACTACCTACTGCTGCAGTATAGCAAAAAACAGAATCAAGTTTGTGAACGAACTCCAGTTCCTGATTCTGCATGATTCTTTCATTGATTCTTGGAATTTCAAAGCTATATGTAAATTTGAAGGCAAAAGTCAACCGAAACAGTCAAAGGTAGAAAACAATACGGCGAATCTTATTCACAGCGCACCAATCAGCATGGCTAGTCTCACGGGGGAAATCTGAACACCAGCCTGCTAAAAACAAGGTGATCAAAACAAAAAAACAATCAAAAACCGTCAGCAAACATCATGGGGTTTGCAGGGTACATCATTCGAGACCTTGCAAAGGACATCATCCCGCTGCATCTTTTTTTCTGGTCTCTTCACCAGGCTTCAAAAAGTCCATCTGGAACGGTGCACTTGCATCCGTCAGCTGTGTAGGCAATTTGACCGTTACAGCTTTGATTGCTCATCCCGACATCCTAAGAAACAACCAGAAGCCAGAAATCTAGATGCTTCGAAGAAATGGAAAGCTAGTCATGCAGAAGACCGGGGCAGGTAAACCTTGGGACACCATGCAGCGGCAGAAAAAAACAACATCACTGTGGCACTGTGCAATATACTGATCTTTGCGACCAGAATCGTTCAGTATTTGCCTTTTAACACGGAAATTGGCAAATTGCTAAGGGCTCAATGGCCCAAAAACCCTGGCTCACCGACCCTTTACCAATCCTCGGATCTCTTTAACTGTGGGCACGGAAGCTTCTGCTGCCAGGTGACTTACATGAATGGGAAGGTCTTGCCAGTGATGGCGGCCTGGTATGCAAACAAACAGGTTGTTGCTCTTGCTATGGTTGCCTTGGATCATTTGTTACAAAGGACTGTGACTTGGGTTGTTCTTGGCTTTTTTTTTGTCCAAAAACAGAGAAACCAAACACCAGTGGTGGCCTAACAATGGTTGTCCAACAACTATGCTTGTAGCACGACGCAGCAAATTGCAAAAGTTTTCAACTGACTCTACCAGTTGAAACTTGAGCAATGCTTCTGCAAAGAAATGTACTGCATTGCACCCTAATCCTTGTCTCCACACGACTATACATGTCGCCTCATAATATGTCATAAGCAACAAGTTCTGAGTACCAAATAGCTCAAAACTGAATAAGTACGAAGTGGTTTTGTGAATAGGGATACTTGAGGACACTCATCCATGTTTGAAGAGAGAAAGAGAGAGAGAGAGAGAGAGAGGAAGACTTTGTGGTTTTGGCTTTGCTAAATACCACCCACATCTCGCTCCATTGCGCCACCTGTGTCACAATCCCGCTGAAGGCAAACATTGCCAATCGTCCATTCTCCAACTCCTGGGCTGATAGATAAGAATCCAAACAGCTGCAAAATGCACGCCGATTTCTCGGGAAGACATGCCCATGTGCCAGTTCATGGACATCGAACAAGATCTTCGACATCACGCAGCTCCTTCAATCGCATGTCCTTCTCCTTCTCTGGCTCCTGTGGAATTGAAGCTGAGCTTGAGGTTTCTTGACCGCTGAGGAGATTCCCATGAGCGACGTTATTTCCTATGATGGTAGATCGTATAGTTCAAGTCCTTGCATAACCCATGGTTGAAGCGTAATTCAATAGTTAATGTTACACAAATACACTAATTGCTCTAAAAATATACCATCATTATGTACGTATATCTACAGACTGCGCTTGTATACGATAATTTTGATGAGCCTGAAACGTAAGGGACACTGGCAAGCAAGGACACAACAGGTTTCCGATACTCACAAAGAATCATGACATGTTTTAAATTACACATCGAGAAACAGGATCGCCTTGCACGTCTTTCGTTCCAAACATGCAAGTATACAAGTATCGCTATATAGTATTTGAATGTATTATTGGCTGGGTACATTCCCAAATCAGGGTCCATACAAACTCAATGAACGTCTCAAAACAAGTTCTAATTCTACCGATTCTACTGCCTTTTTTGAGGGTCCCAAATTTTGCGACACACCCATGTTTTCCTGATTTAGCCTCAACATAGCAAAAACTCCATCGACAATAACATATGATATCATACCCATTTACAAACTATATAGTATACATTCCTGTTACATAGTAGATGTAATATCTATAATTCTATATGTGTAATGTACGTATCTTATATATTAACATTTATACATGTATACTCCTATATCATCCTCTTGCATGTGTAGCCATATGGTTTCAAGTTTCGAGAAACTGTTTGACCTTGCTTCCGCTCCTTTGGCAAGAACTGCTTTCCCAAGAAGAAGTCACCAGCGTCACGGTTCACCTTTATCGTTTGACAGGCGGTTTGAGATTGCGTCAGCTTACCATTTCATTAGCCAAGCCTGGTGACAAACTGTGCTTTTCCATTGGAGATCTTTTTAGTGATCTGAAATAAAAGCCATCTTTCCAACATGATTTCAAATCAGTGAAAAGTCACCGCTTTCTCCCAGCCGTTGAAGGTCAGGTACAGTGCCTCAGACGGGTCAAAATCTGGGGTGAAGTGACCGTAAAAGGTGCACTGCAATGTACTCTCGATGAGACTCTCAAGCTTGGACGATCTCAGGGCAGAAAAGTTGAAAAAACACTTTTGCCAATTTGCCATCCAAGAATCGTAAAGCTCGAAGGTGCCGAGAGCACCCAAGAATGGGAGCATGTAGCCGGCCTTGTGGTTCATGGAAAACCGTGAGAACCACATGAGTTCCGCCAAAATGCTGCGCTGCGATTGAAGTGATTATAATGACAAAGAAAAAAGCACCACCACCTGAAACCAATCTGAACTGGAAGCATGCTATCCGAACTCCGGCCTCTACCATCTTGTCATGGGCCTGTCCAGCTATCGAAGCGATGGGAGATGGTGCAACTACCGTGCCATTCTGGTCTAGCTAGTGACTAGTGCTCAAACTACAAACATTTGCTCATTCAATCTTGGTTTATGTATGAATCTGGAAGATTTATTATATTTCACGGGTCGTTAGTTATTTCCATTATTTTCAACCTTGTATTTTGTGAGGTCGGGACTAAATTACGAAAATATTGGGGGTCGTCGTAAGAAGACGAGGAAGGCCTGGCTATGGCTACTTCCGTTGCTTTGGAAGCCGCCCCCCCCTTCCACAGCCAAAAACAGCCTAGATCCCTCAGCTAAGCTGATTCTGCTTTT
>DF239031.1:304279-322077 GCA_000507305.1 Breviolum minutum Mf 1.05b.01
GGCCGGCGTGTATGGGTATAGGAGCCGCCCCTTCATGGAGGACCAGCCGCCGTCTGGGAGAGGCGTTGTCACAGCCAAGCGCTTATTCTCAGATGCAAAAGGTAAGGGGCTCGAACCCCGCCCCTGCCAGTCATCGCGCCGCAGCCGGCCAGAGAACTAGCCATAAAGCCAAGCGAGCTACGCCCAAACATCAAAAAAGCCAGGGGACGCATGCGGAACCAGGGCAGGCAAGAAAAAAGGAAAATCTGCCCAAATGAGCGATCTAGGTTGTTTTTGGCCGTCGACGGGCGTAGCGGCTTCCGCAGCAACAGCCAGCCATGCAAATGGCCATAGCCAAGCCAACTACGCCCAAAAGCACCAACGACCGGACATGGGCGGGGCAAGCGAAGCAAAAACCTAGTTGAGCGACCTAGCCTTTTGGTCTGGGAGGGGTACAGTAACGGTGTGGGCAGAGACAGCCGGTCATGGAACTGGCCATATCCAAGCTGCAGGTCAAAAATCATATCAGAGTCGTGGCCATGAGAGCGCGAGCCTTCTACAATATGAGGGTGGATCGATAACACTATATGGTGCATAGAATGAAACGATACTGTAAGTGAACCTAACTACAAGTAACCACTCGCACCGTGGATAATGCAATAACTACACTTGCAATGTTTTGCAGCACCTTCTATACCTGGGAGTCAATGCAGGAATTGCATCAGGGGTGATACACTATGGCTTAATTTCAATTTAAGGTCGTTATTTTCCAGTGACCTCGGGTGACCTCGCAATAAATCATACCGATGAATGTTTATGAAACATATCTCTCCCTTGGGCATCATGTTCTCATCACTATTCTCCATGTAGTGGTGCTAAGTGCTAAGGAAAAGCCGCTCTCATGACGGGTGTATTTCAAGATATTTCAAGGGCCGCACCAGCTGATCCATGTCAAGTCCCAGATTTGGCCTCAAAGCTGTTGGCCACGGCTTGGAACTTGTCACCAGGGAAACGGAAGCCCAAATCAACGGCGATCCATCCTGTTGTTCCCAGTGAATCAGTAGGTCGGAGAATGAGAAGGGCTGCCAGGAAATGATAGAACATGTTGGAATGGTTGAGTTGTGTGTATGTGTGCGATTGAGGGATGGCAATGGTTCATGTACATTGCAATAATGATGATGGTGAATACGATGCAACTTGATAAGCTGATACAAAGTTTTCAGCACTCTCCGAGTATACAAAACGTATGAGTACATCTGCATACAGTACATATACTGTCACTGCCATGGTTCTGAATTGCTTGCACGTGTTTTTTGCACTGAAACTCACCTTTTTCATACATTACATTATCAAGTATCCATGCCAAGACAAGTCAAGGCTAAGAGACTCCAAGGCCCAACTACGCCCGAATCATTACGCCTTTATCATTTTTTTGTTCCCGAACTTCCTGGGCCCCAAAGCGCCTACGGTGGCAAGCATACAAAGTCGGCCATGCTTGAGCTCTGCTTCACGCACCCAGTAGACTGGCAATGCATCAGTGACGCCCAAAGGGTCGAAGCCCTTCTCCTCACCAACCCAGCCTTTCAGCACCTGTTGTCCAGCAAAAGGCGAGATGTGGTACCAAACGCAAAAAAAAAAATGACTGGTGTGATGTCCCATTGTAGCATTTTATGATCGTTTATTCCGTTCCATAACACAAATGTCCAGACCTGTGGGTATCGCAAGAATGGCACAGCTGCAGACATTTCCATCTCCTTGCCCAAAGGATGAATAGGGTTGCAATCACTCAACCAACCTACTGTAACTGCTCCCCATGGGTCAAAATAATGTATGGAATGCAAAAGGAAAGCCGATTCATATTCCAGGTACGCACACACAGTGATGGTACTATTGTATTATCGCATTCTCTTGTTATATCTTCCAACCAGAATGACTATGAATTTTGGGAATCTTTGATTTGCTCCGAGTCGGAACTCTGCTGAGAACTTGATTTTATCAGCCAGGTATATCATTGGTATATCGATCTATATTAAATTGGTCTAAATTCCGTTATAAATCCAAAGACGCTGGCTCCAAGGCTTGCATGGTTTCGAAGTTTCGAACTGTTTGTGTGGCTCAAAAAAACAAAAATCCGCCAACCTAACGGGTGTTTCATATTGGTTTAACCGAGTTTAACCACCCCTTCCCACTCCCAGACTCACAGGTCCTTGGGTGCTGGGTAGGTCTCAGTCTCAATGTAAGGTCCCTCGCTGAGCTTCGTTGCGCGCAGCTGAGTTCGGCCCATGCGACGTGGCATGGCGCAAATGCTGCCGTTTTGGATGGCAGATCCATCGAAGGACCTCAGATCAAGACGCATGAAATGCTGGGACATAGTCAGACTTTGGTAACCTTGGCATTTAGGACAGTGGTTCTGCGCCCCTTGATGAGAAAACAGGGAAGAAAGGCTGAGAAACTTCATATTTGATGATATATCTTTAGTATGTCTTGATTTGATAAATGGAAAGAGATTGAACTACAAGCATCCGAAACTAGCTCTAGTCTATATCCTCAAAAGCATCAAACCACTGTATAGCCTTTAGGTAGTACAATGCGTGGTACACTCCTGAACTACATATGCCATGCAATGCCTTGCCTTATAGAAGCTGAATATGTTGACATCACTTGAAATGCTGATCCTAGTTGCTGGCAATTGTTGATGTGCTGGACGAAGAATTGCACCGGCTCTCCCCACCAGCCATTCTTGGCAATGTAGGTCAAAGGTGGCTCTCCAAACATGCCATCCTGTCAAGTTAAAACAGGGCCATGGTTCAAAATCCGCAGTTGTGGGAATGGTTGATTCATATTGATGTTTCTTCTCTGGAAAGTCTGGAAAGAAAATGCAACGATATTTCCACGAAAATAGGAAGTCTGTACATACACCATACACTGTACACAATAGGTGGAGTGACCCATACGCATGTCTTATTCCTACAGTCCCGCAGCAAAAGCGTCCTGCACCATCATTCCCATGATGGCAATCATGGCCAATCGACCTCACCCATGGTCGATTTACAGGTGGAGATAATTCATAGTGTTTACCACAACATCGCAAGCCATGCAAAAAGATCATAAACCCTGCATTGAATCCACTTGAATCTTTGAGTAATTGTACGAATTGTACATTCAAAATTTAAAGTTAGACCTGAGTTACATAGTTGTGAAATCCAGAAAACAAATTTGCTATTGAAAAGTGGATGTTCATGTCTGCTATCCCTTCCCTTGCTGCCGCAGGTGTATCCCAAGCTACCGTTGTTGCGCTCGGAGGTCTGCTTGCGCTCGAGCTCCTGGCTTCACGGTTCCAAGGATTTGGTTCAAGGCACTTTGGGAATGAGATGGAATTCTAGTATGTGTAATGATATTAAATGCCTTTCGCTTTGGCTTCAATAATCTTCAATAATCTTAACTATCTTGCTCCAAATGGCAATGCAAAGCTACTAAACAACACCAAAACCCATCGAAATCCATCGAAGTCCCAAGGTCCTCCTCATCAATGCCATCCAACAATTCGGTGCCCAAGCCGAAGTCAGAAGGTCCCATGCCACCTGGTCACCAACAAATGGAACTAGCTCCAAGGCTCCAAGACCAAAAATTCGAGCTGCCCACATTGTGGAAACAGGTAACAGGATAGAGAGTTTTAAGGGGTCGTTTCATCACTTTTCTTGGAAGGTTTTCCTTACCGAGTCTCAGAAAAACATTGGGAACACAACATATCATATCACTGATATCCCTGCTGCCCTGGTGCATGAAAATTCCAACGGCAAACGCAGAGAATCTGGAACACCTCTCCATTTCCCATGATGCTATACATTTTTCAATCAAAGTTACAATGGTTTAATGCACTGGCACAAGTCATATGAGTCGCATCTGCCTTTATATATACTTTCCTCAAATTCCGTCATCCCACTTCATTTAAAACCTCCTGCATATATCAGGCCCGTGCGGCACCTTCCCGTGGTTTGACCAGGACTTCATGGGCACCCACCCTTAGTGGAGATTTTTGTTGATGGGCCGTTGCATGCCGTTGCGACAAATCATTGGGATCTGAGGACCTTGTGAAAACAACAAGTTGGTAGATTTCTGTTTCATAAAATTCGCCATTTCCTGTTGGAGATGTTTGTTAAGGTTCAATTTTCAAACATCAATTCCACCATAGCTGAATGACAGGATAACGACATGCCAAGCTTTGAAGCAAAAGAAAAACATGAAATGATAGTTGTTAGCCACAGCTAATACGCTACTTTGCAATGGTTTCTCAAATTGTTCTGGTGTCGTGAAGGCTGTGTCTGCAAGCATCTTACTAAATGACAGTTCCACTATTGCCTACATGTTTCCTCAAAATTCACATAAAGGATGTGAAAAATATATCCTCATCATCTCTGTCCCTGGGCATCCTGGTTTTGGTTGGAGCCGGGTTTCAATGCCACCAGCTGCACCCATCCTTCAATGGGAATGGACTCAAAAGCACCAAGGCCATGTTGAAAGGCCTAGCATCCAATGGAGATCGTTTCAAACGGGATCTAAAAAAACGTGAGTGGAAAAAAGGCTGGAACGAAAAAACTGCAAGAAAGGTCTCTCCCGGTTTGTGCCCGCCTCACAGCCAGGAAATCGAAAGATCTCTGGCATGATATAACCCATTGTAGCGATCATGGCTACCCTGCCACCACGATCAACTCAGAATGATTTACACAAAGCGAAAATGGTCAGAACACAGTTGGAGAAGCTGTAAATAAACCATGCACGGTAGATTTTAATTCTTTTGTTGTGCATATTTTGAGAAATGTTGAACTTGTACAAGTCGAACTTTGTACATGGGTTGAAAGAGCTGCAACAATTCTATGAAGTAGATACTACAGGTCCATTAGTTCACAGCGGATCCAAAAAATCAAAAAAAAAACCTACTGTGCATTTCTGTTCCCCAGCCTTCCATGCTTGATCTCCACCTGGGTGTAGCGATCCAGCTTGGCATCCTTAGTGCGATATGGCTCAAATCTGGGGGCTTACGCCATGAAGAAGAAGCAAAAGAAGAAGAAGAAGAAGAAGAAGAACAACAACAACAACAAAACTTGTTTTGTGCATTAGTTGCACAAAATTCTCGCGTGTCATGTTTCACAGTTTGTGGTCAATTTGTCAAAACAATGTGAGAACCATGGCTCTGTGCTGCTCAAGTTGAGGGGATCAAACTTGTCTGAGAGTGGCAAGCACACGCCAACTGTGCCGCGGCGCGCAGTGCCTGGTGCAAGGGTGCAACGGTGCAACAGGTCAAGTCAGACAATATTAAGCAAACGACCAGGTGAGGTGCTTTATCCTTGAAGCTTTGCATGTGAATCCTGTTTTGGGATGTTTTGAGTAAACAACCTTCTGAGCATGAGATGTATCAATCTCATCCAACAACAAAAGAAATAAAGAACAGCGAGAATAAGGACCAAAAAAATCCATCAACATCCAAGTGTAAGCAGTTTTTTGCTTTTTCAAATAGAATAGCAGAAATCAAGACTTGGACTACCACATAGAACATCAGACACAACACATCCACTGACGCAGGTACTTGTGGGAACAAAGAAACTTTGAAAGTAACGTGGACGTAGATAAACAAAATAGGCCCAGGCGAAAATCTGAGCGAAGCTCATTGGTCTGATTGGGCTACCAGTTCAACATATTTAGTTCAACTCGCCTCCCAGTGCAAATATTATACATGAACACATCGATACTTCGCAGCACGTTGACAATAAAAGGAAAATACAGCTACGAAGCCATCCAGTTTACCCTCCAAGGAGCACCTGCTTTGGCACTGCGGCTGCTCATGGCCAATCCCACAGCTGCCACTGCGGTGCCAGCCACGCCCCATGCAGCACTGGAGGTGCTGACGTTGGCCGGGCGTACCGATGAGGAAGCCCGCAAATGACCAACGGAGTTGTCCTGCACGAGCGTTGATCAGGAAGTAAAATCGGAACTCAGTTT
This sequence comes from Breviolum minutum Mf 1.05b.01, assembly GCA_000507305.1. NCBI lineage: Eukaryota > Dinophyceae > Suessiales > Symbiodiniaceae > Breviolum > Breviolum minutum. Next base: position 310,256 of record DF239031.1, read on the forward strand.
ACGTTTCAATACAATTCACATTTGATCAATCAACTCAGAAACTTGATTATGGAAGTGTATGGAAGTCCTATATCTAAGCATCGTTTTTTATTGAAACTTATTTGTACGCATGATAAATATGTTCAAGTCTTCGAATCATGATCAATAGTACCAATGCATTGCAGCCATAGAATGGACAAGTACGCAATGCTTTTGAACAAGATTGCATTCGATTCAGAAAAAAACGCTCACACGATCGTAGTTCCAACAGAGTCATGACAGTGTTGCACTCTGGAATACAAGATCACTTCCAACCTCACATAGTGACATAGTTGAGCAAACCATCAGAAAACACTCCTGTGCTGTTGGTGCCACAAATGCCATGCAGCTGCCGGCGGAGAGTGCCAGGGCCGTAGCCGATGCCTCGGTTACAAATCAAGCGAAAACGAATCTGAAATGGATTATATAGGACATGGCTACGGTATGGTTCAAAGATGCTCAAACTTAGGGCACATAGTAATTTTGGAAGAAGATTAAGTCATCTTTAGTCCTGTGAGTCAATATTTGTAATCCATAATTGCACCTGAGATCCCCAGCCACGCGAGCTGCCATGATTCGTCTCAAAGGCGGAACGGATCACAGCGTGGCTTTTCTTTGAGCTGCTGGCTGCAAACAAAAAACTCTGCAGTTGAAGAGGTGAGATTTTCAGGTGGAGTGTTTTCGTGCACTTTTTGGCCAGGCCTTTAATTAAAGGATGTATGGTCAACGGTGGTCAAAGATCTCCAGTCAGAATCAAGTGAATTAAATTCATGTACACCGTGTTACAAGTACTCATTTGGGCAAATACTTAATAAATATGTATCACATATATTTTCGAATACTCTTCATTGATGCAGTGTTGATACACTCTGACATCTCAAATACATATTATCATGTCGTTCTCATGTCGAAGACAATACAAATGCTATAGATACAGCCATTGAACGCACAAACCGCATCAAACATGCATTTCTTCGTGGATTAGGCCAAACACTCACCGTAGGTATCCCTGCAATGGTGTGACCAGACGGACGTTCTTTTTTCAGCGGCTCCAGCTGTCAACAGCTCCTCGAGGGCGCATCAAAAAGTCCTCGGGGTGGGCATGGCGCATCATCTCTGGATGTTTTGGACACTAGTTTTGAGGTGCTATAAAAAGGCATTGCAATGTTATGCACCATTTGTTTAATAAAAATCAATCGAAAATCATTGGGCAGACTTATACACAGTACACCAACATTAGATAAATAGATAGCCAATCTTCAGTGATCAACATGAGATCACAACATCAAATCTGCCTGAGATAAACACCACTGTGTCCAGGCGATCGAGCTGTGGCCAGCTGGGCACTTTGCAGCGCCAAGCGCCTGGGGCATGGGAAATCAAACATGGAAACCTGACCAACAAATTGTTAGGTTTGGTGAGGGGTGCAAGGTCCCGTTTGGCAAAAAAACATCAAAAAGTCGCTTGACTATCATTGAGAATTCATGTAATCCATCATTATATATATATATATATCGAGTATGTATTTGCTGTTCAAGGGTGACACGGGACTGCAACGGTTTTAGGATCACAAGCAAACTTGAAGCAGCAATGGTTGAACTATTGTCCCTCTTGAAAAGGGATAATCACTGAGTTTAAGCTATCATTCCCAGCGCAGCACAGGTTTCGAATAGCAACTGGCAATTTAATAGATCCAGTCCCGACAAAACTATATAAGCTGTCCCCCTCCAAGTGTTCCTACTTGGCAAGGCACTTACACGAAGGGGAAGGTCTTGCCAGTGATGGCTGCCTGGCAAAGGTAACTAAATGTAATCTCCTGTTTAAAACACTTGAAAACAATAACAAGTACTTGTAACAAATATGACTTGATATCATCCTGGTATCATGCTGATATAGTCCGGATATCATCCTGATATGAGACGCATCTTATGGTGATTACTGTGATTGGACTCAAATGATTGGAATCTTCTATGATACTGATTTACATGTTGTGTGCTCACCGCGTGAAACTGCTTCGACCTGTGTCACAATGCCGCTGAAGGCGAACATTGCCAGGCGTCCGTTCTCCAGCTCCTCACAGCGTCTGGCGGGATAAAGTTGAAACCAACTGCAAATTCCTAGAGCTTGTCACACTAGCCGTCTCTAACCTTCAAAATCACTAGCACTTCTGCCGTTGACACACACTAAGGTCAAGATTGTCACATGTTGATGAAAACTTGTTAAGTCGCTCCTTCAGCCGCATGTCCTTCTCCTTTTCAGGCTCCTGGTGGTGCATATTTCACTATCATACCCGGTATCATTACAGATGTTCATGTCAGAGATTCAATTAAAAACTCACACAATTTTCCATCCAAACCTCTTCACATTGTTCAACTTGTTCAACATGAATTCACAAATTCATCTGCCAAAGGAAACAAGCAACACAAACTTTGCTTGTACCATGTTGTGCCTTGGGGAGGAACTGCTTTCCCAAGAAGAAGTCACCCGCGTCGCGGTTCACCTCATGACGAGAATAATCAAAACTCCAATCCAAAGGTGCTGGAAAATCGGATGAACAAATCGCCTCTTCTTAAGAATGTGTATGGTAAAAGAAGATAGATGAAATATGAAAAATCATGAAAACATATCCAAGCAATTTCACCATATTTCACCGAATCCGAATCTGTTAACGCTCAAATCTTCAAGATGACTGCGTGAAAAGTCACCGCTTTCTCCCAGCCGTTGAAGGTCAGGTACAGAGCCTCAGCTGGGTAAAAATCCGGGGTGAAGTGACAACGAATGATCCTGTTAGATACTGCAAGGTCATTGCATATCATGAAACACGCTAAAACCTTGCGATGCAACAATAAAATGCATGCAAGATGAAAGCCAACGTTGTTTGCCATCCAAGAATCGTAAAGCTCGAAGGTGCCGAGAGCACCCAAGAATGGGAGCATGTAGCCGGCCTTGTGGTTCATGGAAAACCGTGAGAACCACATGAGTTTTGCCAAAATGCTGCGCTGCAATTGAACACCTGAAACCAATCTGAACTGGAAGCATGGCAAATGCATACAAATGCTATCCGAACTCCGGCCTCTACCATCTTGTCATGGGCCTTTCCAGCTATCGAAGCGATGGGAGATGGTGCAACTACCGTGCCATTCTGGTCTGGCTAGTGCTCAAACCACAAACATTACAACATTTGCTCATTAAATCAAATTTAGTAATTTATATTAGTTTATGAAACATGTCTCTCCCTCGGTCATCAACGTTCCAAGATATTTCAAGGGCCGCATCAGCTGATCCATGTCAAGTCCCAGATTTGGCCTCAAAGCTGTTGGCCACGGCTTGGAACTTGTCACCAGGGAAACGGAAGCCCAAATCAACGGCGATCCATCCTGTTGTTCCCAGTAGGTCAATGATAGAACAAGTTGGAAGGGTTGCGTTTGCGATTCGACGGATGGCAATGGTGTGTACATATAACAAAGTACCGTATTTTTGCATACATGTACTATCACCTTGCCACGGTTCTGAATTGCTGACCAATGTGTTTTTGCAGGGAAACTCACCATTTTCTGCATCGAGTACCAGGAGCTTGGAACGCCAACTGCGCCTGAATCATTACGCCTTTATCATTTTTTGTTCCCGAACTTCCTGGGCCCCAAAGCGCCTACGGTGGCAAGCATACAAAGTCGGCCATGCTTGAGCTCTGCTTCACGCACCCAGTAGACTGGCAATGCATCAGTGACGCCCAAAGGGTCGAAGCCCTTCTCCTCACCAACCCAGCCTTTCAGCACCTGGCTGTGGAGACGTCTCAGTGGCAAGTTTGAATAAAGTGCAAAGACAAGAATTCTCAGCTTCTGAGGAAATTTCTGAGGCTTATGAGCTTTGTTTTCAGCTCCAGATTTGATTTCGAATGTGCAACCAAGTGAAAATCATCAAACTGAATCTGTTCCCACTTCATGAATGCCCAGACCTGTGGGTATCGCAAGAATGGAACAGCTGCAGACATCTCCATCTCCTTTTGCGGTGTCAAGTTACATCATCTCCCGACTTCACCAGCGAGGGGCCAAAGAAGTGGAAACACGTACAATGCAAACACAACATTTGTCGGGCTGATGATGATGATGATGATGATGATGATGATGATGATGATGATGATGATGAAGTTATTGCTCTTACTGCTGCTGTTGTTGCTGCCGCTGGGTTGCCGTTGCTGTTGATTCTGATGAATCAATTCCCTGTAATAAATGATACGGTACAGCGAGATGTGCTGTGCCTTTCACCCGATTGAGGAAACTTTCTATGGTCTTCTGGGTGCTTCGGTCGACTCCTAAAAATCTCCCACCTTTATGGAGAACAAAATCACTTCCCACTCCCAGACTCACAGGTCCTTGGGTGCTGGGTAGGTCTCAGTCTCAATGTAAGGTCCCTCGCTGAGCTTCGTTGCGCGCAGCTGAGTTCGGCCCATGCGACGTGGCATGGCGCAAATGCTGCCGTTTTGGATGGCAGATCCATCGAAGGACCTCAGATCAAGACGCGTGAAATGCTGCGACATAGTGACAGACTTTGGCAACCTTGGCATTTATGACAGGTGTTCTGCACCCCTTGATGAGAAAACAGGGAAGAAAGGCTGAGAAACTTCATATTTGATGATATATCTTTAATATGTCTTGATCTGATAAATGGAAAGAGATTGAACTACAAGCATCCGAAACTAGCTCTAGTCTATATCCTCAAAAGCATCAAACCACTGTGTAGCCTTTAGGTAGTACACTCCTGAATTACATATGCCATGCAATGCCTTGCCTTATAGAAGCTGAATATGCTGATATGCCTTGAAATTCTGATCCTAGTTGCTGGCAATTGTTGATGTGCTGGACGAAGAATTGCACCGGCTCTCCCCACCAGCCATTCTTGGCAATGTAGGTCAAAGGTGGCTCTCCAAACATGCCATCCTGTCAAGTTACAACAGCGCCATGGTTCCAAATCTACATGTAATTGGAAGTCTGTATAATATACATCTGTACACACTAATTACTGTATAAGTGGAATGACCCATGCGCATGTCTTATTCCTACAGTCCCGCAGCAAAGCGTCCTGCACCATCATTCCCATGATGGCAATCATGGCCAATCGACCTCACCCATGGTCGATTTACAGGTGGAGATAATTCATAGTGTCGACTAAAACAACATCCGCAAGCCATGCAAAAGATCAGAACCCCTGCATTGAATCCATTTGAACCTTTACGTAGTTGCACAAATTGTACAGTTGAAGTCAGACTTGAGTTACATAGTTGTGGAATTGCAATCATATGCGACGAGTTTCCAGAAAACAAATTTGTTGTTGAAAGGTGTCTGTTGATGTCTGCTATCCCGTCCCATGCCGCAGGTGTATCCCAAGCTACCGTTGTTGCGCTCGGAGGTCTGCTTGCGCTCGAGCTCCTGGCTTCACGGTTCCAAGGATTTGGTTCAAGGCACTTTGGGAAGATCACTGTCCAACAATTGAATAACAAATGAGGTGGAATCCTAGTTTATAATTATATGTATTTGTTCAATGCCTTTCGCTTTGTCTTCAATAATCTTCTTAACTATCTTGCTCCAAATGGCAATGCAAAGCTACTAAACAACACCAAAACCCATCGAAATCCATCGAAGTCCCAAGGTCCTCCTCATCAATGCCATCCAACAATTCGGTGCCCAAGCCGAAGTCAGAAGGTCCCATGCCACCTGCATCTAATCTTCACAGTTTTTTTGGAAAATAGTAGGTGCAAACATGATGCAGGTTGTGAAATATATTACAAATATATATATATATATTATATTATATCACATCTGGTTTGTATGTCTCTTCCCTCATCATGCAGCTATCATCTGGATCCCGAGGATCTTCAAACAATCTGGCTACTATTTTCTGCACAAGTCCTGTTCAACATACGTGAAATCACGAGAACTGCAGCGCCTTCACGAGGCTTCACCAAAACTTCATGTGCGCCAATCCTTAGGTTCCGGGGAAAAATGATCGATCTGAGACCAAGTTGTTTGTCGTTTGTGATCCTTGTTGTTGATTGTTACTTGTTTTTTTTAATGTGTTTTGTCATTCCTTTGCCTTTGTTTGTGCCCACATGGGCATCAACATGTTCCAAAGTAAGGAGGCAATACAAAGTATACTTAAACCGAGAGGTGCTTTTACGGCACTGGATAACTCGCTAACTAGCTACCCTTCATACTTTGCGCTTCAGCCCGCATGTTGCTTTGGTGAATGTGACAGGCCGTGGAAAAAAAGAAAAGGCACCAAACACCTTTAGATCCAAACCTATCCAAAAATAATCTAAAAATCACTTCCAGTCCTCCAGTCCAAGCTTCAAAGCCACTAGCTGCACCCAACCCTCAACAGGAATGGATTCCAACGCTTTCAGCCCATGCTCGAAGGACTGCCAAACAGCGACGAGAGGAAAAGCTTGTCGGCTTGTTCGTGAAATTTTAGTGGCTGCCTAGTCACTGTCTTTGTAAAAAGAAACTTGACACGAAAGGTTCAATATGTAGACAATATTCTGGAACACAACAAAGCATCACAAAACGCAACACTAAGCGTGAGCACAATAACCCTGTGAAGAGCCGTATACACACGTTTCTCTGGAAGACACTAGAAGCGAGGAAGAAGAAGAAGAAACATATATGCAAGCTACAAGGATATGACTGAAAGCATGAGAAACCAATGATTCAATGGTTCAACGATCTCTGCCCGATCCTCGCAACCAGGAAAGCGGAAGATCTCTGGCATAATGTAGCCCATTGTGGCAATCATGGCTACCCTGCGGTCATCAAGAAAATGCCCTCCGCGGGAATTCCACAGGTTAGAATGAGGTACAATGGAAAAGACAAATAAATGAGCTATAAATTGTTCTAACTGATTAATCAACTGATTACGTGTAAGTAAATGATTCTAAGTGATTCTAGCCAATTGTAATTGATATGATTGATTATAATGATCTAAATGATTCATGAAGTATGATTGTAAGTAGTTGCTATTACCTGATTATGATAACAAAAAAATATGTGTATATTGTACATACAAGTGCTTATGTGTAACTCTTTGAAGTATCTAGTCAGGACTCTGCAACAATAATACATCACAATTTGGGGGTGATGTGTTCCTAAAAAAACATGACAACTGAGATCATCTTATCTCTCTTCACTCAGAAAGGTTGCGGAGAAACTGGAATCTTCCGTTCGCCTTCCATGTTTGATCTCCACCTGTGTGTAGCGATCCAACTTGGCATCCTTGATCAAAGTTTGTGCAAAGGTCACGTACCAACGTCAACACGAAAGGATTCTTGTGAGTCATAAGCTCATTGCAGAACCCCAAAATCAATATGTATGAATATTGAAGGGAAAGGTGTTTTGATCAGTTGACACACCATTAGCGTATTCACACCACAACTCCTGTCACAAAAGTGGACGAAAGCATAGGAAAGTGAGTCTGAATCCCTAGCACTTCAACTTCAGGCCCCTGCTTCAAGCGGACTCATTCAAAGTTATCCTATATTACATGATCATATTATGATATAATAATATCATAATACAATACCATAATATCATAATACATCATAATATCAGTAAGTATGATCATATAGGTATGATCTATTCATCAAGAACCGAACCTGCCAGGTTTGTGGCTGATGTGCCAAGTTTCAGTGCTGCTGAGCTCCAAAGGATCAAATTTGTCAGAGAGAGGCAAGCACACGCCGACTGTGCCCCGTCGAGCAGTTCCTGCTGGAAGGTTGATAAAGGGTCGAACCACTAGCTACAGGCTACAAATATGTATACGCATAATCTGAAATGCCACCAATAACGCCTCAAAACTACAACTAGGGTTACCTGATTACTAAATTAAAAAATGAACACTTTAATGCCGACAAGTCCACATCTTCATTTCGGTTCCCCAAGCCAAAGAGCACCTGCTTTGGCACTACGGCTGCTCATTGCCAACCCTACTGCAGCGACTGCAGTGCCGGCCACACCCCAAGCAGCATTAGAAGAAGCACCAGCGCTTGCAGAGGCAGACGCAGTGGCACGGAGGTGTCCAACAGCATTGTCCTGGAGATTGATTTGTTTGACAAAATCAAACATACACTGAAACGAGCAATCGATATTTCGCTTTTTCGACCAATGAGATGTTGATGTTTCTTCACAGTTCTCTTGCATTTCTGGTATGAACTGATGAATCAATGGGCATCATCATACTCTATATGCTCCACGTGTTTATTGAAGTGAAACTCGCACAGTAACACTTCCCTATCCTGAGCTTTGGGTGCTACGAAGGCCATGCAGCTGCCTGCAGAGAGGGCCAAGGCCGCAGCCGATGCCTTAGGATGTTCTGCTGGAACTGGGCCACCTTTCTGTTGACATTGGTTGAGGTCAATATCTATTGACTATGTTTATTTACTAGTAGTGTCCTTATCTATATCAAAACTTAAATCTATTTATTGTATATTGACCAAATTCATAGGGATTCCTGTTTGTTGCGACCATCAGAAATCCCAACCTGAGGTGAAACCTTGCTGGGATGCCAGACCACGCGACCAGCCATGTTTTGGAACTAGCTCTCTGCAACCTTTTATGGGGCGTGAGGTGGCGCTGGCTGCGCTGGCTGATGTTTGAGCCCAAATGGTGACAGATCAAGTTGGGGAAATACCTTCTTGTGAGCAAATCAGTTTGCACAATGAAACCCAACAAGCGAATTGACCTATGCGCTCAGTGGTTGGGGAACGTTGGGAACCAGAAAAATATTCATCTGGTAGTTCAGCTGTTCCCAAGATTGGATGTTTGATTTGGGGGTGGAGCGATTTGAGAAAACGCTCAAAATTAAGTGTAAGTTGTAAGCAAAAACTTGCACAAATACACACAGAAAGTCCTGATTTGTCCCAAAAACTCTATGAATCAGTGAAGGTCACACATTGGACCCTCTTGTGGCCTCTGGGTTGGATACCTTCCAATGAGAAGACTTACAGTTGACGCTTTTGCTTATCAAAACCTATGGACCCAAGGAGAGATATACCCAGATCCTGCTCGGCCACGCGGCGAAGTTTCCGCCTAGACAGGTGCAAGTCAATGAAAACGAATGGAGGATTATCTTATATCGAACACTGAAATAGGTTGGATGGATCATAGTAGGTCGTAGTGAAGATCTAGGGGAAGATCTACTGGAACTCAAGATCGTCTCTGCTTCTTCTTTTCGGAATCTGCTGGCCAAGCGCGAGTCAAACGAATGAAGGCAAAAATCATATTACTGCAGTAACTGCTATGATATCATTATACCTGTTATTGGGCAATCTGATGTGAGAAGCAAAGTGCTTTTGATTTTCAACGGATCCTGTCCGGAGGGCATCCCAAACAACTGTCCATTGACGAGTGACCTTACCCTGGGCACTTGCTGTGGGATTGATTTGCTTTGCCTTCGCGGCTGCCTTAGGTGTCACCAAAATGGAATTGAACATCCTGCACATCACCCTCTTTGTCATTATCATCATCATCATCATCATCATCATCATCATCATCATCATCATCATCAGAATCAACAGAATCGAACAACATCACCACCCAAAAGTCCTCCAACTTTAGAAGAAGTATAAAGCTTCTCATTTGGATATCCTGATATTCTCGAGTCGTCAACAAATCTTGCCTCAAGGGAGGAAGAATAAGTGAGACCGTTCTCCAAGTCAGGACCCATTCCCCCCCATAGCACCCAGCCCCTCACAGCGGCTCGTCCTGAGAATCCCTGGCCCAAATTTTGGAAGCTCTGCTCTGGCTACCTTCAATTGGCCAACAGCCCTCTGGATGATCATTGTAGATCTGGGGGAATTACGATGCCACTGTCTACAATCAATGAACGTCTTCCCCAAAACCTAAGATTACATGTTCACAAGCAAGTCTATGAGACTAAATAAAAGGCATAACGCTGCACATTCTTCCATGCGCATTGGCAACAAATTCCGGAAAACATCCACCAAACAAGTATATATATCTAAAAAAGTGTGTATTTCAGTATATGAACACATTCGCAAAAAGAAACATCAACATCTAAAATTCACATCAACATCTAAAATTCACAACAACAACAACAACAACAACAACAACAACAACAACAACAACAACAACAACAACAGCAGCAACAACAACAACAACAAAATGGAAACATGCAGCAATCATCCACCAATCCATTGTTTTTTCTTGCCTCCAAGAGGTGTTCGAAACCCTTGCTATCTCGTCCCAGACCTCAGTCGTTGAATCAAGCTGCTGAGATGTTCCCCCGAAAAGTCATTCAGATCCAATGGTGGATTTTTCGGGTACAGGGTTCAATCCAAGAAATTGAAGATGGTTGCTTCAAAAATTATAGAGATATGTCTGCATACATCAAGAAAATGGAGAGATAATTTGGTACTCAACAAATCTTGGAATTGTGAATTCCAACTACTAGATCAATTCATACTCCTTTGAAATAAAGCGCTTTGCAGAATCCAAATGAAATTCCAAGGAGGATATCCAAGGGCACAGTTCTGTCTTTCCACCAAAAAAAATCACAGGAAACCCACTAGGATGTCCCAGCTAACTCGGATATTTTACCCACTTTCAAAGTAGGGTACATTAAGGTCAAAAAGCACACTTCCTAACCATGTCCATCCAGTTTCTGGGATATCCCAGTACCAGCAACACCCTTTTTGTTTCCTGTTCATTGCTGCAGCTTTACTACGAATCCACGTAGCTCTTGGAGACTTTGTCTCACTGTCCTGACGGCCCTGCCATCGGCTGCTACCACCAGGGAGCTCAAGGTGATGACATCCGGATGAAGGCGCCTGTTGTTTTTTTGAAGGGAGAGATAGAGGGCAAAAACACCAATCTCTTTATCTTTGCGTTTTGTTGGTGATGATTGTTGATTTTAAAAGAATGCGGCACTTTATTACGAACATGATGTTGCTGTAACAAGAAGCTGCCACATGGAGCTGGAACTGAAATTGGTTTAATGCTACTGCCGCAGGCAATGTGAAGTCTTACCTGAAACGCTGGTAGGTCTCATAGGTTTAAACATGAAAGGAAACATCTACAGTACATTCTCTGAGATGATTTAAGGCAAACCAGGTGCTAGAGAGCTAGCAGTTCGAATGGGGCTAGTAATGTGTGAACTTGGAACTGTCATTGTTCTTGCACTTGCATTGTTGCTGATCAAAGATGTGTTTTCTTCGGTGAATTGCATGTAAATTATCGACAAAGAATTACCATAACAAGATACTTCCCACGGTGTCGCATTGTGAATTCCAATTTTCAAGTACTATGTAGTGACGGTGCATGTGGAAAGAATGTAAAAAGGTCAATGGATACGATGGCGAGCTGATTGAATTTTTGACGACAAATGCTGTAAAGTCTGGAGACAACACCCGCCACTCAACAACTGTATTGCTACATTGGTTGCCACCGGCACCGTCCTTCGCGGAATAATGGATGATCGAACTTCAACTGCCTGTTGCCATTGTCGGCTCTTTTTGCAAGCACCTCTGGCCATGGCGCAGCTGACGAAAATCCGACGAAAAAGGTCGGAACCTTGTAGGTCTCATACATTCTGTGAACGACTACGAATATTACCAAAATCACCAAGAGTCAAAACAACAGGTTTAAACAAAAAGAGATTACTCATAGCGACAAATCCGCCGGCCTTGCCGGCGTGTCTAGTGAAATGGGGCTTGATGACGGATTGCTTGTCTGTACTTTGCTTTTGCTTATATAGTCTAAGCTAAAGCTGATAATGTCTTTGGGGCGCGCTTTTAC
>DF239031.1:322315-397135 GCA_000507305.1 Breviolum minutum Mf 1.05b.01
CTGTTGTTATTGCTGCTGTTGGTTGTTGCTGCTGTTGCTGTTGCTTTTGGTGGTGCTTCTCGCCATGCTGCTGGCAATGGAGAGAATGGTGCTGTTGTTGCTGCTGCTGCTTTTGGTGGTGCTTCTGGCCATGCTGCTTGCAATCTCAAGCCCAGCAAAGGCCGGCGGCATTAGCCGGAGGCTGATAAATACAAACACCTGGGTGAAAATCTGGGACAAAGTACCAGTAACTTCACTTCCACCACCTTTGCAGGAAATCCCAGCAATCCCCTCTTGCAAACTGATGTACTTTATGTACATAATACATGTTGGTGCCTCCAAAAAATAACACACCTTTTATATCTTGTTCATATATTATCATTTTATACTTTTCTGCATGCAAAAACAGAGATGAATCGACGTATTGCGACTTGATTACATTCTAACATTGTAAGATGTACAAGGTCAAGAAGCTGATTGCACAGTTGCAGGTGCCAATTTCCACATTTCCTCCAAGCACATCCAGTAGCCATAACGCATGGTGCCACTCAGAGGCTTTTTCACAGGCACCAAGGGCGGCAATAAAACCTGGAAGCCAACCCAAGGCTAGTGGATTCATATGGATTCCTGTTAGTTAAGGGGGCTGGCAGCTCACAGCATCAAATTCAATAGCCATGAACTTGGCCAAGGTGCTGATGCAATCCAGTTCTGTATGTCTCTCCTGTAGGCGATGCAGCGATGCAGCGATGCAAAAAATGGGTTTGTAGAATCAGTGGTTTTGAATGCCGAAGAACATCCAACATCATCCAAGATCCAAAATATATCAAAATATCATCCATTCCAAAACAAGACAGCAAGGGCATCCGGAAAATTCTAAGATTGTGACTTTGCCTCAAAAAAACAAAGCCAGTTAGGCTGCCTGAGGCCCTTTTTGGAACTTGAACTTAGTCATGCATTTTTGGAAAGTAGTCTTCCACGCCGTGATGTTCGCTTAAAGGGGAGCATCAAATTCATCAAATACAGTCCCCGAAGTTACACATAGCCATTGACAAGTTACAATCCCGAACACAAAAGTCATCTTTCAACCACCAGTGAAGAGTTGTTAGCTTTCCCGCGTGTCAAGAGTTCATACCCTAAGAATAATACCTCACTGCCGCAACTCAGTACCTGGGCACCACGATGAAGAGCCAAAGCGTTGCTCCAAACTGTGCCTTTCTCACCTCGACAGATTTTCTGGTGCAGCGAAAATGTGGATTCGTATACTTCCATATTGGGAGCATGTTTTGTTTTTGCGGATATTGGAAGTTGAAAAAGATTACAAAATATGAAAAGGAGCCAAAATAGTGCAGCATCCCGTGACATGCTAGAAGTATAGTTTAAACAAAACAAATAGTGTTAAATAACTCTTAGATGACGAATGACGACTAATAATCCCGAAAATCATAACAACAAAAAAATAATGATCAGTATTGACAACATTCGACAACCACTAATCGACCGGTCGTGGCATCTTCATTCACCCGACATATTTGAGGCGACGACATCGACGACAAACAATTTGATGTTACAATTGCCCAGCTGAAAACAAACCAGGTAGTTGGTCCGCACTCGTCAAATTCTGAAAAGGCTGCAACATGCACGACATTCACTGTAGTCAAGTATACCTCCCCCTGCATAATAGAGAGGCAGTGCTCTCGGTTGGCACAGCCCAGACTGTTCACAGCGATATTTTGCAGATAAGTATAGAGTATAGAGTATAGAGAAATATGAACTTTGGAGCACCAACATTTTGCTACTAGTCTAGGGGTGTTTCCATCCTGTTTGCAGCCAGTGGCATGCGCTGATGACGGAATTAAAGCTCACCAAACTCCGCTGGAGCTGAGAAAATCCGTGGCACAGCAGGTGACAGGCTCTTAACCACTCGTCGCCTGCAAGTGGCGATGAGTTTACTTTCAACGACTCGGATTAAAAGTGTCAATCCATTCTCTTGGGCCTTGGGCTTTAGAGTGCTCTTTGAATCATCTTTCATGGTATATGATACATATCTTATATTTGGTTCTCATCCCGTTCTTGAGCGTGTGCACACACCCCAATTGCACCAGTGCCTTTCTCACATGCGGAGAGTGCCGCATTATGTGAGATCACCTTAGAAATCTTATCAACTAAAAGACAGTCCAACCTCCCAGATCCCGCAATGTCGCAAGGCCCCAAAAATGCCGGTATCCCAATGACAGCAACTTCTTGATAAGTTTGTCATGTCTTGACAAGTTCACATCTCAAATGAGACAATCAATGAACATGACACGGTCTGAGAGTGTGGCGTTGCATTGGAGACCGACGGTTTCCAACCTAAGAGATGGTGCTGCTTGGCTAGCAGGCCTCTACTTAAACATTGGATTCTGTACAGAAATTGATTTGCTTTACTCACTCAGTAAATGATCGTAATTGCAATCTAAGTGGTGGAGAATCTTCGTACAATAGAACATCTTCCCCAAATTGCCAATAGGTGTGTGACGATCATCTCCCCAAAACCACCAATAGCATGTGTATACTATCATTCCCGAAAACCAAAACCTCTTCACAGAACATCCATAGTTTCGCATTCATCAACCTTCAGGGGAGTCTGCCTTCATCATCACCAGCGGATCCCAACAAAAATCCAGCGGAAGCCGACATAAAATGCCATGGGAAGCAACTCCAATTGCAACATTAAGGCTTCGATCCATTGCTTCCCATTGCCACAAGCACTCATTGCTGCTGAAAATGATACCACAGTGCTCATCGACAAAAGACGTAAGAATGAAAGTAATGATAAAGCCACTTGCCATTGAGCTCCTGTGTTCAATGGTTGCATCCACAAATGACACAAAAACCAAGATCATCATCTTGATTATGAACCTGTATGCTCACATACTTAATTGTGTCCCATAGAATAACATAGAATAACACAGACCCTTGGAGGGATGGTTGCAAGATCAGCTACAGTATCCAGGCATGAGAAGTTCTGAGAAAATCGATGTTATTTAGAATGGCCAGTCAGAAGACTGAGACGGAAAACCCTCCACGGTGTCGTCCTTCGACTTCATTCCTGCTGGCTTGACCATAGTACAATATATATGAAGATGTTTCACACAGTCTACTGAATGCAAATGTTAGGAAACAAACAAAAACATCACCGCTTTTGGTGTCGTGTCTTTGGCGCAAACACAGCGCAACTGCATTGGGTGTCACCCAGCAGCTAAACATCAACGCTTGTGGAGTTCGCTGACCAGTCGCAGTTCAAACGACAGTGTGATGGAAGAGTCTCAAAGAAGTTTGAAAAAACATCACACAACCCGTGGCATGTGGTACATCCACATTTGTCTCGATAGCATTCCCGCTTCAAGTATTCTGTTCATTCCACAAAAACATGCATGCCTGCTGTTGATGATAAGCCAAAACTATCCCAAACTAGCAGCTTCACCAGCAACTTCCAACCTATTGTGCCCACAACATCCGCGTCCTTTTTCACAGCAACTGATGGTGGCATTGTAGGACACAACATCGGCCAAGCGAGCACTTTCCGCTCTGAAGAGCAACTGCAAGGCAGTTTGCCATAGACCTTGTTGACGACATCAACCGGATCGCTCTAGTGCAGCCTTCCGAGGGTAACAGCTATTCTTACCATTCTTGCCCATGCTTACTTTCTGCAAGGACGTGTTGTAACTACGAGTATTATATATTCTCCATCTATCTCTGCAGAATATACACATTTCACACACTAGCGCAGGGCATCAACAGTATCAACTGCATCAACTCACAAGACTACCCACAATCTAATAAGGATTAATAAGGAACTTTCGAAGCACACATTTATATCACACGTTCATCTGCAGTATCCCGCTTGTTTCCCAACTACAAGTGTTCGCCATCTTGCAACACATTGGTAGTAGCGTATAGCTATTATCATGATTCATCATTTATGCCATCATCCATATCCAAAAAAATTGTCCAGCCGATTCACCAATTTCACTGCCACGAAACCCAATCCCTCACAAGCACTGATGCAAGCATTGAAGCTGATGGTATCTGCTTGTCGCAGTGCCACTCCATTCCTAGATCAGGGTGGAAGAGTTGGGATCAGCCCTGTCAAATATCGCATGGAGTTCCATTTTACTATGCAACTATACCTGACTCTTACTAGTGGTGAATTGTGAAACAAAACGAGATTGGTGAAGCGTCCGGTTTCTCCTTGTTTTCTGGAAGTTTTACATGTTTGGATAAATTTGGAACCAAACTGATTCATCATGATTCATGAAATGATGGGCATAATCTAAAATATATATCACAATGTCTCTTCACTTAGACCTGCAGTTCAAACAGGCTCACCATCCTTTCATCTACTGATATCTTCTCATGAGATCAAAAGTCCACCAAACGCCTTTGGATTCACCAGATCTAATGATATCTGATCCCAGATTCATCAACATAATCAGTGCATATTGCCACCCTTCTGGAGCCATCGCGCTGATGGCCGCGTTTCGTGCTGCCAGGTCTCCCTGGTCCTCGGGGGGAATGAGATGAAGAACGTTTCAAAATGAACTTCTCTAGACATTTCCCTAGACAAAGGACAACCGTATTATATTCAGTTGCCAGTCACCCTCTTTTTTTTTGAAGATGGCCCTGGGGCCTGGTGTCAGTGTCCAACTGGCAGGCCCTCGAGTCCTCTATTTGTTGAAACAGATCTAGTGCTCGCAGCCACTGTGAAGCTTCACCACAAGCAATGATGGCACAGGTGACACTCACCACATCCACCTGCTATGGATTCCCATGTTCTGTTTTGCGTTTTTGGAGTTCTTGGCGTCCCAGAGTAAATCTCAACAAAAACAACATCTTGGTCTGCAAGATCCAAAATGGCAAGAAGTCAAGTGTATCCTTTGTAAGTGTAACGCTGTGCTGCTGCCTAAATAAACTGAATAGGCTCTACTATCTTTCAACTTTCCAGCATCTGCAACGTGGCACCACTGAAGTCTTTAGCATTCTTTGGCGCCTCAGCGTTCTCACCGCTGGTCAAAATCTCAAGGGCCTCGTTGGGACACTCATCAAATCTTGGGCTGCTTGGGCGACGTACAGGGCGTAGCAAGAGTGGAGGATCCATTTTAGAAACTGGCGATCCTTGCTCTACCTCTCTCTCTCGCACACTGCTAGTAAACAAGTGTGTGAAATGAAAATGAAGCATAGTTGATACAACATGACAATATTGATGCCCTCAATTGAGCCAAAATAAATAATGATTTCACAGCACCAACTACCAAATCTACCAAACCTCTTTTGTTAACAAAAGGACGAAATCAAAAATCCAAGAGGAACATCACATGGATTCCCCTCACATGGAGTTCGTTCGGAGTTGAGCACCTCCATCCATTTTCCGGCACGAGCACAGGCACCCAGCACGCAGTTCTTGCTCACCAGGTCTGGACTTTGTCTCAAGTCCTCTCCAACAAAAAAACAGAAGAGTTGGGGCGTTTGGGGGTGATTCATGTTGATTCATATTGATTCACAAAAATGTGTATTTTGCTATCTGAAAAATGTATTTGATATTGAAATCCAGAAAATGATAGTCACAGGCCTTGAGGCCACCTTTTTCTAGGTAAAATTTCGACCAGTTTGACCAGGGAGGCATGTTTCAAAAAGGAACCATGGCTAACTTTGGAGATCAAATTGATGGAAACTTATAGCATTATGCTTTTTGCGTATAGGGAAATGCATTCATGAACCACTCTTAGATAGATTCTTCTGGTCAGCCGTAGTCTTTGTGAATTGCAGAACTCACGTGAACCAATGGCCATCTAAACAGGCCTTCTTTTGCCCAAAAAAAANGGGAAATGCATTCATGAACCACTCTTAGATAGATTCTTCTGGTCAGCCGTAGTCTTTGTGAATTGCAGAACTCACGTGAACCAATGGCCATCTAAACAGGCCTTCTTTTGCCCAAAAAAAAAGGATTTGAAGCGGCAGTGCTTCACATACTTTTGATTGCTTGTGCAAGTACTTTACATTCTATTCTGATGAAATGACACCCACCAAACTATAATTTTTAATAGATGTCTGGCAGCAAAGTTGGCCAACGTGACGGCTGAAGTGTATCATGGAAGAATTATTTCCAGCTCACAAATGTGGAAAACAAAACCTGTGTTTCACGTCCTTCATTTGGCTTTGGAGATGAAGTGCCAGCTGCCAAAGCCCTGTTCTTTCACCTGAGTATTTCTTAAATCCACAACATGTTTCTGACCTGCTTTGCTTCCAACTTTAGTAATTTGCCAAATAAAATGGAAGAAGAAAAATTAAGTTAAACGTGTTAGCTCTACCAAAGTCACCTGAAGGGACCCTGCAGCTCGGACAAGACACCGGCAGAATGTGAGATATTCTTCCAGTGCAGCCAAGATACAGGCGCTCAACGCAGCGTTAAATGTCACCTGCAGCGTCTCAAGAAAAGTTCAAGACCACCCAAACCGCGAGTTTCAAGATGTACAACCTTAAGAAAGCAACAACTTCAATTATCGTCCAACACCACTACAACAACAAAATAAGTTTATGTTGCAAAATGATAAACGTCTCTGTATACATATCTCATAATTCTCCTCTCTGCACAATAGCATCACCATGTCACCATGCCATGCATCACCATGAGGCCTGTGTTGGACGAAGTTTCTCAAGCAGCAACTCTTGCAGCAACATCCTGTGAGCCGTTGTGAGCATACAACAAACTTCTACCTCTGCACAACATGTATGTATTTCTTATGGAATCTGTGTGATGTATAAATCATGTCATACATTGTCATTGTATGTATTGTATAAGTACTGTATGTGGCTGATCCGGTAGCCTCGACTTCATATTGACTGACTTCCACCGTTACAGATTCAAACGGTAGAAAAATGCAAGCTTCAATCCATCAGAACCAATCCATGAGCAAATTAATCAGTGCCATCAATGGCAATCGCATTAGATACAACAATAATTGCTGCGGTTCTACAACATGGCAAGGATCATGGCACTTTGCCACTGCTGGCCCTTTCCACATGCACTGATGCAGGAGTTGTACACAACAACATCGGACTGCAACAGCGCATCCTGACGCAACAAGTCCAATGACCATAGAATAGATGGTACAAGCAGCATTCATATTTGATGTTTCGCCATACTCCTGCCTCCGTTGATTAACCTTTCCATATTCCCTGCTATTCGTCCTGAAGACTCTTGAAGATTTGCAAGGCATGTTCCCAACGTTGTGCAGCACTGCAGGCGCTAAGACAAGTGCTACATAAAATCACATCTGCTTTAAGGCTCCTTGCGGTGCAGGCTGGTGCCATGAGATCCAGATCAAAGCAATCCATCTCAATGTGTGAGGCGAATGAACTGTTCAATTGACTTTGTCAAATTCAAATAACATCCAGTATATATATATATATTTTTTTGGGTATATCTGTACATCACGATTCATCAATATATTCTGTATATATATGTCAACTTATATATATATATATATACATCATTTATAATATATACTTATTTATATATTTCATATAGACTTTTGATCCAAACCACCGTACTGTGAGGACGACAACTACTCTCGACTAGTCTGAAGAATCCGTCAATTGTACAAGCCAACCACGTTGGCTAGGCAGCTAGCAACAGCAGAAATCTTCGTCCTTGTGGCCTTCGAAAAAATATGCACTGCCTCCAGCCACCTCGAGGCCTTTTCACATGCCTTGCATAGGCTACTCCACAGCACCACATCGGGCTGTACATCCTGGGAGTTTTTGGTAGGTCGCCAATGCTTTGCTTATCAACATGGACAACTTGATGCCTGAGCAGGCTTAAGTCTGTTGTCAAGCAGCTTGGAAAAGTTGAAAGAAACGGCACTCCAATGGTTGCAACATGGGTTGAGTAGTCCAATCAAAATCCGTAACACACGAACCATTTCTAGCCTTAGCTTTGCCTCTTAGCCAACCACGATTGAGATCTTCAGAGAAAAGTCGCTCTATGGCATCTTTGCCCACCTGTTAATGTTAACCCCATCTCCGGCCTCCTGTACCAAGTCTCGAAAAAGTTGTAAAGACTCTTTCCAGTGCCCACTGCGAGCGCAAGCATTGATGACAGCGCTGAAAACCTTAGAGTTGTGTACTTAGAGACATGCTTTGCAGTTTCCCACTATGGCTAGAAACACGTTAGCGATCAAATGAACTGCAAATGGCGCGAGATTTTGTCCATGTTTAAATGATCAGTTCAGTAGCACTGCTGTGTTACAATAGCACAAGCTGATAACATTGTGAAAACATTACATCTATTCAGCACTGTTGCATGATACTTGCTGCAGCACTCAGCTCAATTACATCTCTTCCAAAAGGATCTCAGCAAATCAGTTACATTGATCGTGTTGATGACCTTCCAATGTGTCTTATCCCTGCTTTTGGTAGCTCGGATTCAGTGTTTTTTGGAGGGGTCAACCATTGCGAACAATCTATCAACAAATTGCAGGTATCACATCCATCGGCTGATGAAGTTCAGTAGGAGCGTTGCAAATCAAGATGTTGAACAGCCGCAAAAGATCAGCAAAACCTTCCAGCCTTGTTACTTTGGACTTTTGGAAACTTTTGCATACAGGCAACTCGTAAATCCCGAGGCCATGCATCTTCCAGCGCAGTAAGGGCGTGCTGCCATTGACTGCTTTTGGCCCTTGCGAAGACGACCCCGCGGCTGGCAGAGACACCACCTGGAGAGTTGGCAATCTGAGTGTGCGGCTTCAGCTTCAACATGATTACTTCTGACATCTTCTGACTACCCACCGGAAAGAAAGTGATGGCAAAGTGGAAAATAATCCAACCCCGCCATGAAGTCCTATATATCATGTCCATGTTCGTTCCGAAACTGGCCAGTTTGTCTGGTGGTTTAGTTAGTAGATTCACAAAGTTCTTCCTGTCAACTTGGATTTGTTTTTATCCCTCGGTGGAATCTGTATACTTGCCTTCCAATTCCTGCCATCTATTTTGATCCTTTCATTCATCTTATAAATGGATTCACTTCCTAAACTGAATAACCTCCCAATTCCTACCCTGAAATTGTTGAAAATTCCTGCAAACAGCTTGATATCGACGGCTAAAAGATCCAGCATGTCCCATCTTGTCTCACCTGCAACTTCTATCGATCCTGCCATCCCTTTGGGATCGAAACATTTCTGGACGAAGCTGTCGAGGAGACGCCATGGCCAATCCGCAAAAGTTTCACACCACAATCTTTTCTGAAAGTGTTGCTCAGCTTTGACCACACTTGAAATTTTGAAAACAAGGTAGTGATCTTCGATGATTTTTGAAATTCAAGGACGACACTACTAGCCATTGCTTGCACGCAATCTCATATTCAAAGGGAGCCATCAATGCTCATGGCCGTGTTTTGAAGCCTCTGCAAAAGAACGGTCTGGAATCAAAGAGCAAAGTCAAAACATCTCGCTTCCTAGACACACACACACAGACACATGCTGCAATAACGACAATACTCAAGAACTAGATAGAAATATATAATGTCTACTGTTTATATAGACATGTGTATATGTTCTAAATTCACATGTGAAAACACTTCATTCATATGTGCACAATTTGTTGATGTGACAAACATTAAAATGCACCATCTCTTTTACAACTTAAAAGCATGCATATTGTATACTTATTCCGTGAATGCATTGGGTATTTATAAGTATAGAATCGTATACATTGCAAGTAGACAGAGAGGGATAGAGAAAAAGAAGGGGGCACACACAGACACCTGGGAATCCCTGCCGCTCACAAATGTCTCTGCTTGCGACTGGAAGTCACGGACAAGCGCCTGCATTCCAAACAGTGGGACTTTTGTGCGTGCATGTGGGGAAATGAAAGCACCTGAAATGAGAAAGGTATGAAAACAACGTAAAACAACTGGTCATAGTACAGTATCTCAAACCCATTGAATCTCACTCCAAAGACTACCAACAAAACTCCTGATGACTACGTATGTGACTACATTGGATTGGCTTAGTTTCAAATCTCCATATTATTCATTGATATCCCTATAATCTCAGGCAGTATAATCACCACATCGAATGACGCAACCGTAGGATTTGAGTGACGGAGATGGACGTATAGAGTCTGAAGGATTGGGCTTTGAAAATGAACCACATTTGTTTGCACCGTTGTTTTTAGAGTGTTTAGGATAGACATATGACATGATCCCTCAAAAAATCACATGTTCTCGCAGTTCAAGAGTACAAATGAAGGATTGGTTCAACAAACAAAGGTAGTAAGAAAAGCATAAATCTAAACAATCAAAAAATGTATAGTAAAACATGATAAGTACATCATCACCAACATATTTAAGAATATTTAACCGTACGTACAGTACAAACATGTCCACATGAAACTTCTTGGATCCGTCTGCCACAGCCCTTCAACCTCGGGCATCTCAGGGATTTCAGGCAGCTTGGGAAGATCCATATGAGCTTGCCAATGAGGAGAGGAAACGCCTCCCGACTTGTCAGAGTTTTGCACGTCTCATATGTTGCCAATCCAATGGAACAGCACGGGTGAAATGTGTTGCCAAAGAAAACTGCAGACACTCTCCATAGAAGGATTGATGTTTCCACGAAAAGGCAAAAACGACTTTAGTCTTTAGCATGTCTGCCTGTGGAGTTCTCTCCTGGAAACAAGACATCTAACACATGCCCGAAAAGATCCAGTGCGACAGTATGTTTCCACATCGATGGAGGACTTTTTCAACCCTCCATTTCCGACCTTTCACTCTGCTGGAATCCGGAAAAAATCAGCAGTTGTTCTGCTGGACAGAACCAAAAACGTTCAGTCTTCACCTGGTCCTGCTTTCATGTCAGCCAGCTCTAGAAACTACATCCACTGCGAGGCCCTTCGGAAGTGCTACACCCACTGCACCACTGATGTGGACTTGTGCAAGATGTTTTCCATCGCCGCCCCTCTGCCTGAAGCCAATGGTTGATTTGATTTCTGAAGGGCCACTCTGCGTCTCACATGTGGCCTTTCATATGACACTAGACAAGGATACATGCTCATGATGCGAAATGACCTGACGGTGTTTTCTGTTTTGTTTTGCCAAACTCAAATCACATGTGTTTTGCACATTGCAGACTCTGAATAATCAGTTGCAAAGATCATGACCAAGTTTTGCATTTCATGTGTCCTTGGCAACTTTGCAGTTATACAGAATTACTTGTGGCTTCACAAAAACGGCAAAGGTCTAACAGTGCTGTGGTCACTAAAACCACTCCCAGAGGTTGGCTCCTCAGACCCTTCCAGGTGCCCATGTGCAAGTAACGATCCTTTTCAGAAAAGAGGATTTGAAGGGATTTGTGGATTCCAAACCTTAAAAAACTTGCAGGTTTTTGTTGAGCCAGTCCAAATGTGGCTCCGTTCAAACAAACCATTACCACGGTACAAAGGAGTGAAGGGCTGCGAGTTCCTGGCACCGAATCCTGGGAGGCAAAGCAAGTCATCAAGATTTCCATACATTCAAGAGGAAAGAATTGAAAAACACAGAAAAACATGACTCATAAGAGTATCATGTATATAGTTTCCATTGGCTGATACTGTAATGCTCGACCGGATTGACAGAATATGCACAAATGGAATATGTCAATGTTCAAGACATCCAGGAGTGTATGTGGAGGTACTTCTAGGATTGCATTGGTAAAGTGTCTTGAGAAGAAATATGGTCTGTTGGTATCCGTAAGATTTCTATAGCTTCATATACAGTAATTAACATACGTTTGTTCACGAAATAGACAAGCATCTTTGTTGGTTGTGCCTCTGCGACACCTTATCATTTCTCCATCCTCATAGTTCGAACTTCATCCACGATTTCAACTCATCCAGCATGGAGGGTGACTTCTTGCAAGCATACCTGCAGAGCCAACGATCAACTAAGCAACTGATCTTCACTGTGTTTCACCTGATCAACTTCTGCTGAACTAGATTTTATGACGTCACCGTCCGACTCCAGTTTCCAATTCCACGCGTACAATGTCTTTCTTCGTTGCATCCAAGTTGCAACAACAAGCGACGTTTCGCTGATCTGGTCACGCTTCCTGAAATGCTTCCTGCAAAGCTGTGACAATTTAATGACCTCAGTTGACTCGGTTGCAAGATTGTCAAAAACATGTTTCTCAAGATCATGATATATTCTGATGAGTTCAAGCGGAGTGGGCATAAGTTACAATCAAAGCCTGGCTACTGACTGATGTATGCAAATCCTGCGCTCCATATGTACAATATTGTAAGAGTACTATGTTACATCATATCATTCTATATTGTATTGTATTGCGTCATCTTATACCATCTTATATTGCATTATTCTAATGTATCATGTACTGTATATATGTATATCAAATAATATATCATATCATATTTTATCATATCATACTTTTTTCCACTGGGAATGTACTTGTTGCATCACATACAGTGCAAAAGCAACAGGGGAAACCCGTTGCGAACTAGTTCAGCTAATTCCAAGAGTAACCTCTCCGAGTGCTACCAGGCCACGTCCGGGCTTCAAGGTCCGAAAGACGCTCTGTGTCCTTAGCACTCATGGCACACCACAACAAACCTGCAATGTCATCCTTCTGTTCAGCCCCAAGTTGAGGCCTTCCAATCATCTTTTACGGTCTATTGCAATCATCCTTTACCGTCTATAATACATCTAATAGATGTCTATATAAATACATCACCAATAAAGGATAATATAGGTACAGTCTGGTACAGTATATATACATTTCTCAAAATCAAAATCCTGTTATCCCAATGTTTGCATAATCTCAGCCAAAACGGACTTATGCCAGCGGACGGTCATAGAAATCAGCACGCCGCCCTTGCTCAGCACTCGGTGCATCTCGCGGATGGCTGCCTGCATTTTCTGTGGACAAACAAATGAATTGTTCATATTCACATTGTGAAATGACATGCTAGAAGCATTGGCATTGGTATTAATAGATACTGTTCCACCAACATTTTTTTCAGTGAACCAAGGCTGACAGTCAGTGATGTCATGCGCAAAAACTAAGCATCCAAGTTGAGATGCCCTTAGCTTCCAACACTGTTTTGCTGGTGGATCATGGACTAGTAGAACTCGGAAGTGGTCATCCCATGCTTATGTATTAATAGTCTGTCAGCTGGCCTTAAGACGCAATTTGGAAAAACAAAAGAACGAACAAATGTTTGCACAACCGAGTTGCAAAGAATAATAGATGCTGCACAATCACACAGACGGTTCATGTTGAGAAAACAATCTTTACTCACTTCCACTTATGTTTCCATATCATCATCACCAACAGGCAGCTTTTGTGGGGCCATTCTTTCTTCGTTCACTTCCAGTCACCATGTTTTGACTCGACGTTCGGCCTCAAAGAGTTGAAGATTATCCTGCCATGACCAATGGTGAGGATAAAGACTTGTGTTTCTCCAAAGGAGTATGCTGATCCAATGCAAGAGGCACCCAACATATCGGGATAGAAAAGTTCTAGAGGGATCATGTGCTTAATAATGGTTCATATAGGGTACGTTGTCAAATCCGGCTTGTTAGAAAGGAGATGCGAGGTAACACAAGCACCCAGCTGTATCTCGAGATTTCTCCTGCAAGGAATCCAAGGTCCCCTTTTCCATGACCACGTCCATGCTATTGTCATCCAAGGAAAGAGACGAGACATTCATCCAACGCCAGGACCTTACAAAGAAGATGTTCACTTCTGAAGGATACAACGGTATTGAAAGTAAGCTTCCATGTACCAGTACCCCGGAATTTCTATTTAAACAAAATACAGTAACAAATGGATACAGTAACTGTAGATATAACATCTTTGGGGACAGAATGAAACAGTGATTTTTTTTTCGTTTTGTCCTTCGCCGGAACACAGGAAAAGTGACCTCCAAATGGAGCTGGGGGATGAAACTGCAGTGCTGGGGAACTCCACTTTTCTGATTTCTTCAATCGGATTCTGATCAAGTGGCAAAGTTTGTTCCAAAAAGACAGAAACAGCCTAGTTTTGGGAGAAACCCACCTAGGGTATACTTTACATGTTTCTCCCTAATATATCAAAAGCATCGTTTTGAAGTCGATCCTGTTAACTGTTCGATCAAGCCAACTTCCCAAGAAGCTAAACAGCTAAACTCTCCATGCACACCGAGGACATCAGGGGCATCTCTTTCGCAAACTTTCTTTGAAGACCTGGGTGCACAGAGGCGGCACCATGCAACAGTAGCATCACTTCAAACAAAGAATCAAACAAGGATCTGTCCAAATATTTGGGAGACTTTTGCCAATTGCCAAACATCATGGCCGAAAAACTGGCCCTTATCAAGGATACTTTATTCAAACAGCCGGATTGAAGCTATATAGCCTCTGGTAGCCGTTGTCTCTCGGTGGATGCACTTCAGCCTTTTTCCACAAAATTTTAGTCTCAGCAACGCTCCAGCAGCTCGTTGCTGATATCTATGTTGACAATGTGCTGAAAACCTCCATGGAACGCGGTGTGTCACTGGGTGATCCATCTCTGTGCTGTGAACTTGGGTCTGGTGGGTCCTAAAAACTGTCCGAAAAACCGAAGCAAAAATGTATCACCACTGTTTGAGACAAACCCAGCAACCAAAACGTATACACACAAGCAGACGGAGCTTGTCACTTTGCATGCTCTATACTTTCGGCCCTTCTCCCATGTTGGGAGGCTGAAATTTGGCTAAAGCAGCTATGCTTGTGAAATTTCTTCCAACTGGACAGCCTCATAGATATCCTGCTTTGGGGGATTTTGATCGTCCTTGATGTTGCATCCCCTGATGCCCTCTGGCTCAAAATTGGGGTCCCACAAGAACAAACAGATTTTACGGTCAAGCTTGAGCCAGAGCCATTTTTATAAATGGTAGTAATACCCCCCGGAAGTTGAACCGTCGAAACATGTTGAAGGATTGGTTAACCACAAACGGAACCCCCCCCTTTTTTCAGATGCTCATGTTTTAGGGTTCCACATCAGGAGTGTATGAACGGTGTACATCAAATTGCCGCCTTCCAGGTACATTTGCTGAGACATCTCTGATCGACCACAGCCAACCATCAGAATTTGAGCATCTGCACGGAGGAATGGACGAATCACCTAAGGACAACAGGAGGGATCACAGGTCATGGGGTTGGTGATGATTTTACATGTGGCTCATGCAACATAAAGCAAGATTGGAAAATACAGAAGAAACATCTATACAAAGATTCCAGGCTACAAGTACAAAGAAGTACAAATCTAGTTGGTGGTTTCAACCCATCCGAAAAACTTTAGTCATATCAGAAATATTCCCCAGATAGGGTGAAAACAAAAAATTTTGAAACCGCCACCTAGAAAGTTGTAGAAGATGTCCTTCATGCACGGTTGCATAGCATTCAGTAGCTCTCCACAGCTAAGCACCAGACTGAACCAATCGATGAGGTTCTTCCATCATCCCAGGCAATTCTTGTATCCCATGTGCCATACCAGTCGAACACTTCTGTGTCCACGGTGCTATAATAATCCTCATTTTGCCACTTTAAATGAAAAAAGCCTGAACCACTTGCAGAAGCATTGCCCAATACGCGTGTATTCAATGCTTTGAGTTGATGCCGACGAGTGCAGCAAGCTAATCTCAAAACTTGTCTTAGGAAGGGAGTGTGCTAAAACAATGCATGATACACATGGGAGTTGCACTTTGACCCTCAGGTTACATCTTATAATTGGTGTGCTGAACATGACAATTGGAATGTCTGACCTGAGACTTGAGGAGTGTCCATCACAATTGTAACAAATTGTCATTGTTGACAAGACTTCAACGAATAAGCTCTCAAGAGAAAGCCTTCGCATGGGCAAGACCCTAAGTTCTCCTGTAGCTACCGGTTGCAACTCATGGAAATCTCCCTATGCCTAAGATCAACTCAACATGGTGTTGCGTGGCGTCAGCAAATGGCAGCCAAAAAAGAAGCGATGGTTCACTCGCCAAGGATCATCCCAAAAGTGAGGATTTGACCTGATTACGCAAGATACATTGACAGAATTCCAAATTTATCGGAATGATAACTTTTGATGTATCAAACCCACATCACTGTCAAAGGGTGACACGAATGCCTAGCCTATACAATGGACACAAACAGAATGTTTGGAGATGTTGTTAGACTCTCTGTGCGTGTGTCTGCACCACAATCATACTGTATCAACATCATCCAATAGGTGCATCATCTCCAGCCGTTCATCGCCAAGGGGCAAGGTGTAAGCATTCCTTGGGTTCAGGCAGATATTCTTTGCGTTCACCACAACTTCACTGATTCGAATCTGGAAGGGCGAAAGAATCGTTCCATTTGAAGCTGTGAATCCTGATAAATGTTTTTTTTCTCATGCATTCGCACGGTGTTTGTTGGGAATCGTTTCTGCCTTATTGGCTTTTCTTGGGTCTACAGCCCTGAATTTTCGGTGCTAAGGGACGTCTCTTCTACAGCTTGATCATCTAATGCGAGGCTTTGCTGATGAATAGTGCCGCGCAGAATACGTGCCATGAAGTACAACTCCTGGCCTCAGAACTGAAGCTACTCGAGGTTTGGAAGGGGTTCAACAAAGATGCAACAAGATCCTCTGCACAGACGCACATATTCCACTTTGGGAAAAGGTTTGAATCATTGACTCAAAAGTGCCTAAGGAGGGGCATTTTGCTAGTTCCCACAAGGGTACCAACTAACAATTGGAACAAGGGCTGTGATCCACCTCCCGCTAATTCCTTGCAGACTGGCTTCGATTCTTGAAATACACAACAGAAAGATGGAAACCAAAGCATGTGCTTGATTTTTTCAGGGCCATTGCCAGTAACATACTACATAATTTAATCTTGAAATATCTTGAAGATATGTTTCACAAATCTGTCCACACTGTACTCCAGCCTTCGTTGCTTCGTTCAGTCTTCAAGCGTTGCTCAGCAGCCACCAAGGCAGCATCCAAGGTAGGCAACTGTTGCACCAAATGACCAGACTCAAACAGCTCCTGTGGTGGGGCTAAGATAAGATAAACAAAAAAGCTGTTGGAATGACTTAGAAAAAAGGGGAGAATTTGGGTATAGTTCCAAAATGTTGTGAAGGTTTGATTTTGCTGGCTGGCGCTCTGGTTGTGTATTCAATACCTACATGTAATTCATGAATGAAGTGAAACAAGTAGGTTATTTATTGATCGTACATGTCTTCATTCAAGTAGTGGAAGCACAATGTGTATAAATCTATGACGCAATGCCATGATCAACGAGCTGCACTAGCTTCGACTGGGCAAATGTAGACGAACCATATATCATATATCAACCAAATAAATTTCCACATATTCCACTAAGTACACCCGACATGGACGACATAGAAACTGATAACAATGGACAACTTTTCTTGCTCCTTGGCAGTTGTCTCGACCTCCACCAAAGACTCTCGGATTCGGCTGAGCGTCCTGGTTTTCTTCAGAGGATCACGTGAGTATCCTACATTACCGCATGAATGGTGCTTTTGAATCAAATTAAAGCTAGGAACTATCTTTCATGGAGCATCTGGGCCCTCTCATGCACCAAACCAACCTACGTGTTTGCAAATATGGACGGTTTTCCGGCCAAATAACCGTCTGTCTTAAGGACCTTCTATTTGGTGAAGAATGCATAGTTCACAGATCTAAGGATTGACGTTGTCACTCTGAGAAACTGCAATCCAACAGGTGCTTCAAATTCGTGTTGACTTTTTCAAGAAGCACCAGCTCAGACAACATGAATTTGAAGCAATGCCCTGACATATCCTGACATTGCATACCCCAAAAAACCCTTCTTTTTTGTGGATGACAAGTGAATGATAGTACAGTACATGCGAAGAGATTACCATCTCCGACCTTGAGGATGATTGAATTGCCCGAGGCCTCAAAGCGAAGCAGTCACTGTCTGGGCAGGAGTGGTTGACCATGTGGCCTCTTAATTTTGAGAGGTTTCTAGCTCTTCATGTGCAATACGTGTCATGTATCTTGCATATGCCATGTGTAGTAATAGAAGACATGAAGACTGCTATGTATAGTCTGAGTACATAACATGATTGCAAGCGCAAAGACTGCAATAGATAAAAATACATGCTAGCACAAATGAGACAACTTGATCATACTTTATCAAATCTATCCGGGGTAGCTTTACAGATGCAGTCAACAAGGGTGTCTTTTGGTGCTTCCAGCAAAACCATCTGTAGAGGCGGAGAAAAGAAGTCAATAGACTAGACAGACACTGCCATTAACAACGTTTTCAGCCCATCAGCCCAAAAAAAAGTCGGCCAATCCGTCTTCAGCCGCTGGCTTCCACCAAGTGACCCCAGAAGCCACAGCAAATGAAGGAGATGCGGCATTCTGCCACATCACTGATGGACAACGGCAAAAGCCCGAAACTAAAAGAATAGTCGTGCTTTTTCTGCTAAGTCATGTTGGGTCAAAACATCAGTTGAGAGTGACCTGATCCTGACACCATTGTTGCATGCTGTTACTGATAAGTGGACGTCTAGGTGTGCTGATGCCTTACAAGAGGATTTACGCTGAATGCTCAAGAGAACTGCGAAATCAAAGAAAATTGGAGGTTCTTCCTTCAGAACAACATCATGACGTTGCATCATCACTTTCGTCAAATTTGAATCGTACTCATCATGTTGCAGATTCTTGTACCATATGTTACCCCATTTCCTTCAAGCGGCACATCAACATGGTCTACCTTGAAAGCAAACCATGGCATGAGTTGCTAACATGAACGCTCTTCCAACCGTGCAACTGCTGTCCAGTTGAAAAATGTTGATGCCAACTCTTCGCATCAACCTGGAAACTCCAACAATCTCCAAGGATTCCTCAAAAAGGCGCGCCTTCCCAACGTGAAGCTGCATGCCTTTTCAGAGTGGCAAATCTCGGGAGAATCAACTGGAAAAGAACTTTAGATGTGTAATGATTGAAAACATCTGATTTTTAAAGAATATAAAATACTATATGATACTCTATATATATATATGTATGTAACATTCATAACATGTGTAATCGACGTGCATTCATGTATGGTCAGGTATCTTCATTATGACTTGTAAGTGTTGAAATGATACCATCATATTATATACTTGTACATACAGAATATCTTGCATAGATATACATACATATGTTCAATTATTTTCAAATGGATATAGTATTGGTACACTAAATTCACAGAGAAACATCAAGTGATTCAATGAAAGATTTGTCTGACTGTCTGGATGCAAATCCATGAGAAAAAATCAAAACCATAGGACCCATGTATGGTACGTATATTTACTGTACCTATCTACATGGAGCTGATGTTTGTGGTAAATGTAGGTAAATACACCATTCAACCGAAGCAAGTAGTGTAAATATACCAGTACATGGATCCTATGGAAAAGAAATGGACATACTGTAATATGTTGTTCTAGGTTCGCAGAAGCTGAGGCCATGAATGAAAGAAGTGCTTCCAGCGGAGCTTGGTCCAATGACTGAAGAGGAACTCTGAAATAAAAACTAGTTGAAAATGTTTGAAAACTCACGTATATAATAACAGCAATAAACCCAATATTTGATTGACTATCATGACATTCCATGCAGTTTTTGATCCGAAGGTTTTGTGCAGAAAAAAAAGGGTAACAAACCGCATATGAAAATGAACTAAGATACATAACAACCCTGGTCCTGAGCTTATAAATTCTAAATTTAAAAACTGAACATATATATGGTCTTTCAATGCAAGCTTTGAAAAGCAGTTCGTAACAGTTTACGAAGCGAATCTCCCTTGGCCTGGTTGGGGAAAGAGAACTATCTGAACTGGCACGCTCCTCACCTCAGAGAAACAAATGGTGTGGCTGTCCCAATCGATGGTTTGGCAAAAACTACAACATTGGAGATACATGGAAAGGCTTCAAACAGCATTCCATGTGAGGCTGTTTAATCACTTTGAATATTATCGAATCTTTTACACTTGCCCAAAAGATCTCACTGAAAAATCATCCTTCAAAATCCTTCTGAATGGTTAAGGAATCATTGCCCGAACACTGGGGTTCAGGCTTCTCGTACCATCCACCTTTGCTGCTGTCCGGCCAAACGGATTTCATCTGTGAGACTTGACATTCATTGAATCAATGTCCCTGTTGGGAGATTTTCCCTTGTCAAGCTATGTTCATCTCTTCAACGACGACGTTCATGCAATGGCACATCACACAAAATCCAAAGGGCCTGCTTTGCACCAAGGGCTGGGGAGTGATCACCTGGCGACATGGTCATGTCCGTTTGAGGGTGATGGTGATGGTGATAGTGATGATGACGATGATGACGATGATGATGATGATGATGATGATGATGATGATGATGATGTAGACATGGAAAATGAAAGAGGCTGAATCAATAGATTTGGATGACAAATACCATTGCATGCAACAGTGGAGCATTGACAATTGAGACTTACTCAAATATACTCAAAACATGTTTGAGTTTGGTCACAAAAAGACACCACTGTGAACTTTGGATTCCTTCTGGGCTTAAATTCTCATTTGCTCCACAAAAAGGCACGAACAGCAAGTACTGTATATAAGGTCAACGAAGAAACTGCTGCCGAATTTGCATCACGGAATGTCGGGATTGGATCAAATGTCAGGAGAGGAACCAAACAACGAAAATTTCGTTCTTCAATTGGATGTCGTAAAAAGCGGCGAGATACATAAAAACCGATGACCTTTTTTGGGGGTACGTGCCCTTCATCCACTCCAGGGACACGGCTGGTCGGACTCAAATCACGACTCCTGTGGTGGAGATTCTAGGGGTTCATTGGCACTTCAACGTAAATGGTTGGTTGATGGGCAGTGTTGGTGGTTTACTAGGCCAATCACCATGTCACCACTCTAATAGGGGATTGCTAGAAGAGTAAACCATCAACATTGACCACCAACCAACCATTGGTTGAGAAGTTCAAAGGTTGCATCTGTTGTATTGAGGAATGCTTGGCGAGTTGATGGTTTCAGATCCTGAGAAGCTAGTCACCTCAACATATCCAGAACCTGGACATCCTCAACTCATATTACACAATTGCCACCATTCAACAAGTACAAGTAGTTTGACTTTAAACAAAAAGGAAAAATATAGAGTGCCATGGATGTGCCATGGTCATATATCAACTGTGAATCATCTGCCCTCCATTCCCCGCCTGGAAGGAGAAGAGGACCCTTCCTGCGCTTCGTAATCCGACGAATAAACAGTGTCATTGTCGGAGTCCTGGCGATTCGGAGTCCTTGGCCTTTCATCTTGACCAACCGTTGGGCAAGCAAGTGAAATCGACATGGTGGTGGTGATATACCATCCAGGATACTAGGGTGACCGGGCCCTGGATCAACATGTGTTTAGGGGGCACTGTCCTGCTTGCTGTGACAGAAGGTCAAAGCAGTTTGCCATTTAAGGTGAAAACCATGATCATGGAAAGTGAGTCAGAACACGCCTCTGAGTCAAGACAAACAAACATCTTTAAGTTTCGCAAAAGGCATCCGAATCCCAAATGTTCCTTTCTTGCAAGCATTTGACTGGTCCAGTTCTTACCAACTTCCATTATCTTCCATTTTGGTGGTTCTTACCTTCAAAACAAAATCACACCCCTTCGCACTTCGCAACATCAATGGATGCCTCCACTGGCTGATGTTGCGGCTGAAGCTCTAGCAAAGCCTTCCATGATAGCCTGATCAAAGCATTGAGACTCCATAGATGATTTGTGATAGCATCCGGTAATGGCGAACATGAGACAAGCTGAGAATACAATATCAATACACTGGGGTGAGAGTATACACGGCTCAAAAGACTCTTTTGAAGGGTAATGTTGCAAAGTCCAGTTCACAAATCGTCTAGTTCATCCCCCAAGGAATTGTCAGAGTTGTGAGAGCTGTTGCAGGAGTGAAATGTATCTGACATGTTATGATCC
This sequence comes from Breviolum minutum Mf 1.05b.01, assembly GCA_000507305.1. Taxonomy (NCBI): domain Eukaryota; class Dinophyceae; order Suessiales; family Symbiodiniaceae; genus Breviolum; species Breviolum minutum. The sequence goes on from DF239031.1 coordinate 344,324, forward strand.
CAGCATATTCCATCTGTGTTTTTTGGTTTGTTTCACGACTGCACTGCAAAATGTATGGAGCTAGTTCATCCAACTTACAACGGCTCGCAAGAGCCTTTTTTTGGATTCGTGTGGAACTCGAAAGCATCAGCTCAACTTCGGTGTTAAACCGTCGCCGTGTATGTATATATATATATGTAGTATAGCAAACATGTAACAAGGCCCCAAAGAGAGGGCCCCAGCTTAAAGCAAACAAGTTGAATCGGATACGACTGGAATCCACGTTTTGGGAAAGCAATCATCGCATCCAGTCCAACCTTCCCGCTCCCCAAACCCCGCACCAGCGTCGCAGGAAACACATCATCGTATTGCGGGCCTCGGGTGAGGCTGTTCAACCAATAACCAATGGTTGGTTAGTGATGGTTAGTGGTTACTGTTGGTGATTTACTATCCAAGAATCCGCTATGAAGGGCATTGTCACTTGGGGATGCCCAGAATAGTAGAGGACCAACAATAACCACCAACCATGGGTTGAGGTTGGATATTCTCATGTTTTCTGCGAAGCAAGGAAACCATGTCATCAAAAAAGCGGTTAAAAGCTCCAGGAAGGCTCCGCATCCAGCCTTTATGATATATACACCCTGATCTTCCAGCTCCTTTCTTTGTTTGGAACCAAGCTCTCAGTTACCCGATATACTGGCAACTTGGTTCCAAATATATAGAGGACTGGAAGATAAGGGTGTATGATGTATGTAAACTAGAATGCACACAGTCTGAGCGCTTTTCGTTGGTTTGCTGCGCCGTAGCAAGGCGACACCTACACAGCCTGACAAGGAAAGAGTTGCCTGCTCTTGGAGTGTTCGTGTGCCATGTCTTGCAGCGGTCTACATCCAAATTGTCCACATGTTCACTGCACAAACGTTCACATTAATTTCATCCTTAATTTCATTTTGCATCTGGAAGTGATGTTTCCCCAATAACTTTCAGCCATGGCATCAATAAATTAGCCAGTGGTACCAGGATCTTGTCTTGGCTTGCAAAAGCAAAGCAGCCTTGCAAGGCATCATCAAGTCATCAGTACGTGGAACTGAAAATCGGTGAGCATTGTCAAGACACATGATGCAAGGCCTTATCTATCCTATCCTTCCTTTTCAATATCAATAATGTACAATCTATTTTCTACCCACAAGAGTTTCAACGAAACCTCAAACAATGTTCCTCTCAGAGCTTTCATAAATTTAACTTCCTGCGTTGATGTTGCGCACAGTCACCCGATCTGCCACGCCCTGCCTCTTTGCGCCTGGCAGTGGCCAAGTGTTGCTGGCACAACCTGGTCACATGGGAAGTTCATTGGAGCTGAGATTAGACCTCAACGACTAGTCGACAAATTGGAATGTAAAATCCAATTTGGCGAGTTTTGTGTGATCTAGTGCTCTTGAAATACCGTACATAATATAGAGTATTAGTGTCAAGAGAATACAGCATATTATATTACATACAATGGTGTATAATGTAATATATTATGTAATATTATGACTGGAATTTTTTGGTAGACAAGTTCTCGACTCGAATCTTCTGGAAATATCTGGAAATAGCGTCAGTCCGAGCAGTTGCTGACTGGGATGGTTCTTCTTCATTCCATGGACGATAGCTTCGGGTGCTTCCGGTTCTTTGACAAATCCATCTGATTAGAAGCTGACAATCAGTGAGACTGCCTACAGTATCCTAAATCATATGAAATTAACTCAACCTACCAATCTTGGTTATCACATGTTATCACCCACCATCTCTATGATTGAATGTGCCTTGATGATACTTGACCTTTAAAAGAAGCTTTTGAATTTACTCGCACCCATCCGTGGCTGATCCCCAGGCCATGTTCTTGCAACGCTGACCAGCAAGTTCAAGGCCTTGATACATGGGCCCCGCGCTTCGACACATGAAGGGTTCATACACCAGAGTTTTATTTGGGAGTTTCCTAGGGGTGTGTGTGTGTGTGTGTGTGCTGACAAGCAATATAAATTCAAAATATCAAATACACATCTGACATTTAAAAAATCAATGCCTTTTTGGTATTTTGCTCTGGTGTATCAACAATCAATACTTTGTGAGCTGTCCAATCCAACTGATCACGGCTGAACCCTACTATTCCACCTTTGTCCCAAGATCTAACAACTTTGCCATGAAGATGAAGAGCTTGATGTAGCTCAACAACAATGATCATATGATCATTTGCTAGCTCCTATCCTTCTTCCTTGTGTATGTTCCCTTATATAAATATCTGATCATATCATGATACAACATTAGTTAGTATAAGAATATGATACTTTCTTCAAACTGTGCATCAATCTCTCTTCCAAGTTCCTGGCCGCTGCATCCCATTCTTTCTTTTCTCCATGGATGCAACACATCACTGGGGTCTGACATTTCAGTTGGACTGAAATGCGCTGCATCTGCCACAGTTGGCGGTTTGACTTACAAAGAATGAGACTCCGAAGGTCTTCATCTTGTGATCCAGCAAACATCGCCAGTGCCAAAGAGGGTGTCTCATCAAACCAGGGTGAACCTCAAAATTCTCTCAGAAATGACAGAGGTCACGGTCTAGTAGTCGTTTTTTTAAATCACAGAAAGGGTGGCTTGTAGCGGCTTACCTTCATTTGTAGCCTCTGGGGTTGATGGTTGACAAACTTCAATCTGGTGATTTGCGGAAAATATGTTCTCGATTGGAAAAAAGGGCAGTTACATGGTAATCACACATGCATTTCTCAGTGTCTTTATTAAATGATCGAAACACAGACCAAAAGTTATGAAGCGAAAAGGCACCCTCTAATGGTATAGAACTGTGGCACGGTTCCAATGCTCAGACGCTACGTATACGCGTCGTCTACATAAGAGAAGCGTCGTCTACATAAGAGAAATAAGCGAGCATGAATTTCGCGAGTGATCAAACGACATGGTGCCAAGGTCTGTTCTCCAATCATGGCATTAATTCCTCAGTATCTTCGCCTTGGCTGCGTGACTGTCACAAAACCAGTTGGCCAGCGGCATGTGTACATAACATCATAGCAACAGTGTATCAGCATAAAGGATTATACCTAATTATTGGTAAAACGTTGAAAAGAACATTTCTTTTAGGTTTTGCATAGTTTTGATTGGCATATACTATCAATTTATATCAATTTATATCAATCTATATCCATCTTTATCAATCTATATATCATAGAATAGTAAGCATCTCTGAAGTGAGTGGCCGACTGCCATGTTGAATGACAGCCATGTCGTGCACCCAGCATCTTGAGATGTTTCAAGGTTGGATCGTGCGATCCAACAGGCAACTGTGAGACCCTGAGACTTGCTGGGGTCAAGAAACTGATGGCGTTGATATCATGGTGGCAACATCAACGAGGACTTGTTCCAGAGTAATCAGCTGGTTTCAAACATCATGAACTTCCATTCAAAGTCTTCAAATCTGACATATGAATTGGATGCATTTGTATGCAGAATCAAAGTTTCCATACAAAACACGCTTCCAATGATGACACAAATGAGAACTATGCCATACAAGACGTAACAGTAACAAATCACTTCCTGTTTAGCAGCTTTGCGTTTGCATCGCTGCATGAACAAATGCTGAGACGTGTTGTATAGATTTCTTTGGTTGATGTAGCCACAACTGCATCCAACTACCCATCACAAGGAAACTGTTCTGAGCCGGCAACGAAAATTTCAAGAGTGGCTCTTGCTGGGAAACAACGGTTTCCATTCACCAGTTTCTAGCTGCGTTTGCCTTCATATTTTCATGCGTGGCAGAATCTGAAAAAATCCCATCAAACTATAGCAACTTTTGAGTGAAGTGAGCACACCAAATTGCTCTCCGAGACAATTGCCCTCCCATCGAAACAGGGGGGACTTGGAGTTGATAGGGACACACCAAATCAGAGGTCGATTCTGTCCTTGTCAAATTCCTTGAAAAAGAACAAAAACTGCTGGAGATTTATACCTCAATTCTTTTGGGGAGCAAAGAACTAGAGGCATCTTCTGGGTCAGTGTCTGGTTTCCATGGATTTAATGAAGGCCAATTAATACCAACCGCAAAGATCTGTTGTCATGCCTTCCTGAAGCAACATGGCACAAACTTCACCGTGGTTCCCCAGTGAGAACGTTGCCAAATCTGAAAACTTCAATCTAGTGCAAATCATATACATCACCAGTGGAGATTCTTAATGTAACTGTTTAAATGACAAATTCCTTGCACATTGCAACTGTTTTCTTGACTCCGACATAGTGATGCCTTCTTGGCATTCTTCAACAGATCGAAGGCTCATAGAGTTGGATTTCTTGCCAACTCTTTGGATAGACAATTTCAACGTTTCAAACAATCTGTTCAGGTCAAAAGACTCACATACCAATCTGTACGCATTGCTGCTATTCCAACGTGGTCGCAACATTACGCAAACCATCAGAGCTCAACTCCCTCAAAATGAGACCTGCCAAGCAGCGCAAACTGGACACGTAACGAAAAATACGTGAGTCCAGTGTCCAATCAGCTTCTAGATACAGAAACGACCAGTAATGATGTCAACCTGCCATGCGACGTGTCATATATGATCCATGGTCATATATGATCCATGATTCATCCATCTATGACCCTGCATGAGTAGCATTTAAACGTATGATAATGTATGTGTGTGTGTGCGTGCAGTGTGCGTGTAAGGTGCCAAGTTTGTGCCAATTTGAGGCTTAATGCACCCATCATGGCTGGAAGGTAGTGTAACAATGACCGCATACCGTTGTATACCTACATTTACCTCACAAATCCATAAACACTGACTCAAATTTCGAACGCACACCAAAATGCACACCAACGTATCACGCATGGCATGTAGCTCCCCAAATGAGCCACTCAAACTTGAGAAGCTGAGAAGCCAAACCATTTTCAGAATGCCAACGAGCGAAGTCAGAAAGTCAGCTGACGTCTCATTGTCGTCTCGGCAGCCTTGCTTTGTGTGGGGTGGACGAACAGTAGGAAGGAATGGGAAACATGACAGGAGAGTACATGCATCAAAACCATAGATTCGAAATGATGCCAAGCCCTAACCCCACCCCCTTCAAAAAAAGAAAAGAACAAATCATCACAGAACCCCCCCTTGTTGTGTTAGGATCACTTTCCCTTGGCCAAAGTACACAAGCGTATACGCGAGTTGTGGAATAGATGATATGTGAATTCGAGAGGCTGTAGAAGAGAACCACTGGCAACTTTGGAAGCGTTATCGTTTTGGAAGTTTGCTATGTCGTTTCATAAGCCCAAAGGTGCACCTTGCAATAACTCGTCTATGAGGATACAATATCGTTTTTGGGAGTTCACCATAATTAAAATTGTAATATGGTGTTCCATGCCTCGAAAGCATTGTACACCTACAAAGTTCCAAATGTAAGGATACGACGTGAACCTTTCTGCCTGTCTCTCGCTCTTCAAGAGGAAACAATCAGAGAGAAAACCAACAGCCACTTTCAAAAACGACTGAGCTATTGACATCTCCAAAAATCGACTCGCACTCATCATCTGTGTTGTATCCACAGTACCTTGCTGAGACATCATTGACGTCTCTAAGGTTTGTCTGTGGAGCGTGGAACTGGAATCTTGTAGAAGCAATCGATATATGCGCCGATGGGCTACTTGTACAGTGGAATGTCAGAGAAACCGAAAAACCCTTTTTGATGCAGCTGTGGCAAAAAAAACACATCCAAACGTCATCCCAAAAAACCGCACACAACAAGTTTGTAGATCTACAAAAAATAAAGCCAACGTCAACAGCCAACAGGAAAGAAGGGCCAGGGCACTGGGATGTTTTCTCCTGGCACAAACCGACCACCGACCAAGGTGGTCAAAATGAAATAGATAGCTTACAGGTTCCATTCATCAACTCCAACCTTGATCCTTCCACACAGTTTTTTGGGGGACCCTTTGTAGATTTGCCAAATAACATCATCACTTTTTCAAAGCCTAGATGTATGGCATGGATTGGCATGAGAAGTGAAATACTAGGAAATTGTTTTGAAACAAGTCCTGTACATGGATCTTTTGGCTCTAAGAACCAATGTCGCTTGCAGGGCACAACCAGAAGGAAAGGAACCAAATGCAACCATGTCATCTGTGGGATGCCTGACTTTTTTGGAATCCTCATTCGCATTACTATCAAAGGACTGCCAAGTTGAAAAGTACCCATTCTAATTTCAACCAAACTTGCCTTGTCGTGCAGCCTAAAAGATTGCATCTCCCACTTCAAGCACTAACTCTCTCTGGTCCGCAATCAAAAACTGTTGATCTATCCTGACTTGAAATCCTCAGCAACATGCTGGGCTCAGCACACATGTCTTCCGAACTCGCAAAGCCCAATGTAATGAATGTAGATGTATTACATATTATTATCATTATTTTGATTTAAAACATATACTTTTTTCATATATCACAGTACATGATATGATAACAGTACTTCCCTTTAGGGAAAGAACTCCCTGACGTCTTGACCCTTCACGACAAACACGACATTCCACACCTCAGCAGTGGCTGGAGCTGGCGCATCGGGCGCCACTTTTTCTGGCCTCGATTCGGGACAGCCACAAGCATAGGAGTTTCCCAAGGTTTAGCCCTAGGGAGTTCGTTGTTGTGTTGTTTTGTATCCGGGAAAACACCCAAGAAAAACAGAGCACTTGTGGACAGATCGCAAAATAATCACGATAATTCCAAATTGCTCTAATTGCAGTGGTGGTGGTCAGGGAGTCATAATGCCATGATGTTATTGCTGATGTTGCTGATGATGCTGTTGTTGGTGTTGATGAAGTTATTAATGAAGTTATCATTCTATCCATGTGCACAAATGAAATACTTTATACCATATGTCACCATGATATCGACATCAACTATTTATTTGTACCTGTCAATCATGAAACGTTGAACAGTCAGGTCGGGTCGACACCCTTATCGTCACCGTCTCACCGTCCGACCGAGGCATCTACCCCTCCCGTTGGAGCTCGCAGGGCATGGCCATCATCTGCATCCCTCGCAAGTACTACTGTTTTGATGGAAGAAATCCGGTGGAAGCTAACCAGTTGGTTGGTAGTTTAATGTCGTCATTTACAAGACTTTTTTTTGATCTCAGGTGGTGCAGGATTTCTTCCAACCACAGTACTATATCGTATGTACATACACAGTACAAGGAAGAGTATAAGTCAGAATCGCCCTCATGTGGAGCTGTTTATCATCTCTAGAAGGATTTGCAGAGCTGCTGTTTTAGTTTTGCATTGTGGTGTTGCTTCCAAACTGTGCAACCAATGAGATAAAAATACAAAATCAAGTGATATGACATAATCGACATCATATCATATACCTATATTCACCCAATGCAATTGAAGAAATATCAGGAAAGGACTTTGTCCACACGAGGCAGAACAACACAAGTGCATCACTTCTTCCAGTTCCCCACCGCGATGAAGAAAAGGGTGTTGACCCACGAATTGAAAACAATATCTTCATGAATGGTCTGATGTCCATAGACTATAGACCGCTATAGACTCTAGACATGCGCAAACCCTTAATACTTCTAACTTCTAACATCTAACCCACATCCTGACCTCTTGTTGAGTGGCACATCGTGGCCACATGACACAATATATCTAACCTCCCAGGCGTTGAGCACCTCCATATGGAGGACCCGGCATCATTGCCATGGGCATTTCTGATGACATCTGCTCCTAGCCGAGGTGAGGATCCGCCACCCAGACTTATATTGGTTAAACAAAAACACACATGTTGCACCGAATGAACATAAATGAAGCTACCTGACTCAAGTGGAAACTAAATGTCCAACACATTGAACTTTGAGTAAAGATTAAAATCTCGGTGAAAGAAACTGTAGTATATAGAGTAAAGTCCCGGTTGCACCTCAAAAACCATGTTCTGCGGCATCTGTGCAAGTTGTACCGGCACCATGACAATTTGGCAACCCGGCCTCGGGCGACACACTCCGGTCAATTGAAAGTGTCTGAATCAGCTTGACCCTAAGACTTGATGTTTGCATGGCAGCAGTCATCATGCTCAATCCCTGGAAAATGGTGGCAGGAGGAGGAGCCACAAGTAGTCACAGTTACCGGTGTAGCAGCAGAAGTCACACCATAAGCACCCAGCGGAAGTTCCGCTGGCATAGCCACCGCCATGATCGGTTGTCCGACCTGGCCATAAGTTCGAGATGGTTATCATTGCCATCCTGCCATCCTTGTTACATTATAGCATTAAAAAATCATATAATGATAAGCATCATAACCTTGCTACGTGTCGCATAGACTGCTGCCATGTCAATGTATCCCCATCATCCATCATCCTGCTCCTGGTGGATCTGGTGGATCCATGGCACGCCTCTGTGTTCTCAGAGGGCACAAATTCCGGAGCCTGCAGGCAGAGAGCTGCAGATCGATCATGATCTATCAACAAGATCAAGGCTTGCCCACAGAAGCCCTTTGAACATGTCTATCTCCGATTCATCTTATTCACCATGTGAAACCCTTAGAATGGGTACCAGGAATTGTTGACACACAACCGAGTATTTTGTATCTGAAAAAGTCATGAAAAGTCGGCCTTCGCATGATATCTTCCAAGATTTGGAGCATTAAATTTATGTCACTTCCAGAAATCACCAAGAGTTGCTTCGGTGTGCATTTCTTTGTGGAAAACCTGGGAGTCTGAACTCAGCTTCTACCTCTACTTGCTTTCATTGAGCCAGTCCAAAGTATGCTGAAACTCATCAGTAGGAACAAAACATGGGAAATGTGGAAAAACATGGAAAAAACCCAGAGGAGCTAGAAGGCGTTGGAGCTTTTTCAGAAGGCACCGGTCAAGTGCCTCCGCGCGCAAGTGGCTCTGGGCCACATCTTGTGTCTCTTCTTTCGACCTTGGTATTGTTCAACTGGAGCCAATTCTGTAGCCGTCAGATCTACCTTCATTGAAAAAGAATCACACAACCCGTAGCATCCATGTATGGTATCTTTACCTACAGGTGGTTGATTTCTATGGTAAATTGTAGGTACAGTGAATATATATTCTACAATCTATATCTATATACCATATCATACACGTGTACATCCATGTATGGATGCAACGGGCAATGAGACAATAAAACATCTGCAAAACGTTTACATCTTCTGACTCCTAAGACTTCTAAGGTCAACATTCTGAGAGGAGTGAAGCACTCGGCTGAGGCCAATGCGTTGCTTGAGCATCCTCCTGACCGCTACAACGGATCTTAAAGAATTATATCAAGCTAAAGTTCAGTCATAATGTTGGATAGGGGATTTGTGCGGAGACACCAACACATTAAGATCAGTATGGGCAAATAAGAAGTCAGTAGTTCCATCAGAAACTGTTTGTATACTTTTTGTCGATGCTTCAAGGTGCCACTGAGTCTTGCTCTCTGTTGTCGATCAGTCCTTCTTTCCGCCTAGTACCCACTCCTTGGCCAAGAGTTGGAAAAGCTGAGAAACCATGGAGAAGAAATAAGAAAAAATAAGAAAACATTCGGAAACCCTATCACCGATAGGGACGGAGGTGGTGGCAGTGTTTATGATAGTGTGGGAAGATATGAGCTGATAGTTGTTGAATTCAGATTGGCTGCTGGAAAGCTAGGAGCATTGTATTTTGTGGGGGATTTGTTTCAAAAACGTTGTGTCAAACTACTTGAAAGCAATGACATTTCAATGGTCTCAAGCTTTTGTTTCACAAATGCAAGGGTAGGATCGATACTTTGCTGGCTGCACAGAAAGTTCATGAGAGCCAGTTCAGTGCCTCTATCCCATTTTTGCTTTTCAATTCATGTGGGGATTCCCATTTACTGTACACGGTTGCCATGTGGTCCCATCTACTCCATTGTGGCTTGGATTTCCATGATGTATCCTTGTATAAATCAAACAAAGCAACTTACCCACCAAATGCCCCATCAAGAACTGCCAAGACACCAAAATCTGAGCTCCAGCAACTGCCCCGTCAAAGCCAGTGGCAGATTTCTGGGACTACCGTCTTTAGAGGAACAAGTCTGTGGATGTACGGGATTCGATGTGTGGGCTGATAGAAAATTCCAAAGTACTTGGAAGCCTTTAAGTGATTTTTGTCAATCTGATGGACTTTTGAAAGATTGACTGTTCGATTTGTTTGTTGGTCAAAAAACATCCAAAACCAGGGGTATCTAGTTGGATCACATCGTAAGTGAAGAAATTGACGGTCATCAAAACAAATAAACATCACCCAAAATGACACATACCAGATTCATGGTGCATCAAGCTTTCCTGTGAAATGAGTAAAAGCGTAAAAAGACTTCACAGTGGCTCATACTATGTGTAATATCCATTTGGTCCTATTATTTATGGTCATTAACGGATTGATCAGTATTTAATTATATAGTCATTTTGAGTCTGATTTCGTTACATTCACCAACTCCATGACCACATTCTTCTCCTCTGGCTTTGGCTGCTCTGACAAGCGCTTCAAGAGTTCGCTGACAAAAGTTGCCAAGTCCTGCGATGATTTTGAATCGAAGGGACCTTGATTCGCATCTCTTGGGAAAGTGTTGACTTTTGCAGGGCCCCTTGTTTTTGAGACACACTAATGACACATTCATTTTCAAACACAAGGAAGGAGTCTCCATGATTCCAGATTCCAGAGATTGATCTGTGACCAAATGACAAGACAATCCATGATCAGGATAATCCTGAATAGATTATATGCATTTATGAGATGACAAGATTCAAGATTGCATGCAGTGGTCGCGGGGAATATCTTCAAACAAAAATTCAGGCTTCAAATTTGAGCTTCAAAGACCTAGCAGCTTAGATGGATTATGGACGATTCTAGATGGCTAATAATTGGGATATATTGGGATCTTCCACTGATCTTCCTCATCCAGAAGCCACAACTAGTGACTACTGGGATTCATCAAGTGGAATCATTCAACTGACAGTAAACACAAACCTTCTTTGCGGGTTCTGACCCTGATAAATTGACAAGATCCCTTAAACTTCATTCCATGAAAAACCGTAAGAGCGTGCCAAATCTTCTTAAAGGTCGGAATTAGATGTCTATTCATTTCACTCTGTTTTGAATCATCTTTCACCCGAAAGGTATGCGAATTCCACACTTTCCAGCAACCCTTGCAGCAATTCACTGATAATCCTTCATGCTGTAGGCCGACAGGTCGCCTGGCAGCACGTTGAGTGCTTTCCCCTTTCCCCAACAGCTGAATCTCCTGGTTAACTGAGTGAAAAGCTAATCATAACACATAAAGCCACTAATATCAGGATCTCTTCCATGCATGTCCAAAAGAGTGTCCAAAAGGCACCACAGAAATACCTCTCATATGTGTAAGTGAGGGCACTCACAAAATGATAGCGAAAGTGTGTTGCAGTTTGGCGAGCATGTGTGCGCAGATGTTGTCATGCTTCCAGTCACTGCTGTTGGTTGGTGGTTAAGCCTGGCGGCTGTACTACATTTTGACACTTCCTAGGATTGGCATTGACATGCATTGACAACGAATCTCAACCAATATAATATTTATTTCATCCATTTTCATCCTTGGCTGACCATAGATTTCGCCGATCGCCTTTTTGACTACGCCATTCCTTTGAGCTGTTGGCATTCAGGAAGGCGATCAAATCATCGCGAGAGCCGGCGATGCCCATGCTGGTCCTTGCATGATGCGGTGTATCAGCTTCGTCTGAGTGATGTTTTTGAGATCTATTCGTGACCTTTTCGGGCCTTGTTTTGTGACCTCTGGACCAAAGTCCACTTGGCAGAAGCTGGTAAGATGAAATCAAATCATGAATTAATTGCCATTTGTCGAGTGAAGTACTGTAGCTCCTCCTGAGACCATCCCCAGGGTAACTTATAACCCAGTGGGCTATAGTGCTCTTGCAGTGGATGAAGTAAAAAAACAACCCTGTTTGTGCTATCTTTGCAAGAATTCACAATCCAAACACAGTCATCATCTGTAAACTGAACAGGCTTTCTGACTCCTCTTCCAAACTCGCAGGAGATGATTGAATCCAAGAGTCATGTTCATACCATTTCTATTTGCCTTTTGTTAAGGTGTGTATTTTGGAGAAAATGCACAAAACAAATAGAATCATCTCCAATCCATCCGAGATAGATCATTCCTAGATTCATAACTACCATAATATACTGTAAGACCGTAACCCATCTACCGTAAATCATGACCATAAAATGTAATATAATCGTAACACAATTGTTGTCTGCATCAACTTCTCAAATGGCAGGCCAAGCATCATCAGTTCTTGCACCTCTGCAGGAATGCGATGTCCCCCTGCTGCCTCTGCATAATTGCAAGGCCGCCGCCGGGGTGCCTGGCATGCCATATCATGCCATGCTGCCATGTTCCATGATGCGTCACGTCTTGTACTACAATACTTTAAGCGAAACAAAATTGAGATAGGATGATGATGGATGATTCATACGAATCAAATTTCTCAGCAACTCTACCGGAGTAGAACATGTACCTATCTGTGCAACTGCCACATTCTCCACCCTTCAAACGTCTCAATAACATCTCCACAAGTTGCACTTTGGCTTGCACCTCCTCCACTTTCGCCGACCAAGGTGCTTCACGAGTTTCACGCCGTGCTCGTGGTGCAGGGACCGGACCAGTCTTTGCAGCGGCCTGTCTCAGGTAGCATTCCAATCTGGCAACTCACATCCCTATAAAGTGATTTCAACAATACCACACTGGCAATATCTGGCAATGCTACCACTGAACATCTGAAATGACACTCTCATGACCTAAATGATTCAGTGAGTACACTCCTCTTCTCAAAGTGGGGGGTGTCTCAAAATGCGACCAAAAAGGTTAACAAGATGTTTTTCTTGCCTTTTTACTTCTAAAGCATTCCAAAACATGTCCAACAAATTTGGGGGTCCCTCCTATTGAGAGATACAATAAAATATTGAATGGGTCAAACTTAAACTATCCTGTACAAAGCCATGATGTTTGCGATTTTGAAGTACAAAAATGCAGTTCTAAACCCAAAGAACTGGTTTTTCAACATGGAACTATCCCTATCTTAGAGACAACCATTTTCCACTCAATCATGGAGCTTTTCAGCCCTCAAAATCGCCGGCCTGGACATTCCTTTTGCCACTGGGCGGCGTTGGAGTCGTCTGAGCTACTGGAGCTGGGCGTTTCACCTGGGCGATTTTTGGGAAATTCAACAATCTGAATCCCTAAAATCTGGGATTTTTTTGATCAAATGATTGGAATGTTTGATGGATCCCAGCAACATTCTGAAATCCTAAAACGGATGGCAATGGATGGGGACGTTTTTGAGACATGTACTCAAACTGTCATAGACGAATCTTGGGGCTCTAGCAAAAAGTGGTTTTGCATGGATTTGGTTGCTAGCATCGTGTGTAGAATCATTTGACAGAAATGGTCGTATGTATCTATTGTACAATGTTTGATTTTCTGTATACACGTCTCAATTACCCCTTTGGTGCACATTCTGGACACAGTAATAATCATAAATCAACAAACTTCAACGAACAAATATATCTATATAATCTGAATTGTAGTATAATGCACTGCACTTAAACTTCCACTACGTGTGCCTCCCGCTTCCGTGGATGGTCGCATTGTCTTGATCCTTCGTCCTCGCTCATCCAGCGCTCATTTCTTGTACAAATTTTGAAACAAACATGGCCAAAGTAAGTAGCAAAGTCCAGAACATAGAAACAAGTCGATGACGGTCGGAGATACAGTACACTGAGACTGAGGATCATGCTGAAAACTGGTTGGATATTGATGAAAATAGATGAAACTGATTCTTGCTGCACAAATATATAGTCTAAGACTAAACGATCACTCAATCCAAGTTGGTTAGAAGGTTTGCTTCTGTACAAACTGTACAGAGATAATTGGGTTGACATGTAGCAGGTGCTGAAAATATCCTGGTGTTTGCCAGTCAACCGGAGCGTCATCTTATATGTTCCAATCATGTTAATTTTTCCTACATACCGCTGTGTAGCCAGAAGAAATTATCGGAGGATCAAAAAGCATTCGCTGTCGGGTAGTCACTCTTATCTCTTAGACTTTGAGACTGTAAGTGAGTACGTAGGTAAGCAGCCGAGCAGGTACAGTAGGAACATGAACAAGTCAGCTCATAAGTAGGCAAATGTATAAGTCTATTGGATATATATACAGTATATAAATATATATCTTTTCATTGATTCATTTCCAAATCTTTCCCACGTATTCCGTATTCACTATTTTGTTCCACGTTGTCCCGTCCTTGACGTCAGCCCAAGACGTTCGACCACGCTTCACAGCGCCCCAGCTGTTGGGGTTGGGATCGGCAAAGCCAAGCTTCTCAGACCTGCTTCCAACATATCTTTGTCGTTTTCCAACCATGAAAAATATATCTTTCAGACTCTTCAAACATATTCAAAGACAGCATCTTATCATTTTTGATGTATATGTTTGATTGTTTTTGGATATCTCTGTGCTTGGGCATGGTGAATAGCATCTGAGTTGGGAGTTTCAAAAGATGGATTCCCTGCTGCGAATCCTGCTGCTACTCCTACGAATGCTACTACTATCTACTGCTACTCCTCCTCCTCCTACTATCCACACACTCACCAGAGAACATGTGTTCACTTGTTTTTAGTAATGGCTTTTAACTTTTAACATCTTTTAACCATAGTCCCTTCACAAGTAAAGGACACAAAACTTATAAACTTTGAGTTTTTGAACAGTCAAACGCATCAAGCACTCGGTTCCGGGCGAAGCTGTTTCCGCCATCAGCTCACTTGGTTCCTGTTGCGGCCCAATGTCTTGCCACTCACCAAAACAACATTCGGTAAGTGTACATTGACATATAAAGCAGTAATCAGTAATCCAAAGTTCCTTGACAACATGCCATGCTCACAACACAGGTCACGCACAGAATCGGAAACTAAAACAGCGGAATCGGATTTTTAGTTTCTGATTCTAAGTTTCTGATTCTTACTTCCTGATTCGCGGGAATAGTTTCTGCTCCGGTCAATGACTTCACAACACACAAGGAAACCGTCCCAAAAAAAAACATGCCTTCTTGGAGGAACTGCGTTCCGAATCGGAGGAACTTCGATGATCATCGTCCAGAGATTGAATCTCCGTACTGTCCTGCGATTGATTGATGGGATCGACATGGACCAACCCATCTAATGAGCTTGAAACATGTTGAAATCATCTCAACAGACTAACAAACCTAGGGGTAAACAAGAAAAGTGATACACAAAAAATGGGACCAAAACAGCTGGGGTATTTATGAATCCTGGATTGACATTGCTTACAGGGAAATTGGTGATGGATCCCTCAACGAGAAGTTGGCGAAGGGGGAATACAAAAGAGTCTGTTTCAATGCCCACAAACACGGGATCCAGGAAAAGGATGAAAAAGGGACAAGTTGCACCGATTCATCAATTTCACCAAGTCCTCCACAGATGAAGGATTCGAATGCTTATCTTCGTTGATGACCTTTTCTTCAACCTGGCGCAGCTTTGGTATATCCAGAGACAACGGGGCCGGGCGGTCCAAGATGATGAGTAATAAAGGATGATAGGCAGTACAGACTGTTTGCTAGGCAACCTTCATGGACAGTATACTGTATACCAGGATCTTCCAAATGAGCCGAATGCTTACAACCTTTCGGTAGATCCTTTGGGGTGAAAAAGCAACATCGTTCTTTAACATCATCCTTCGAATCTTGGAAGATTCAGCTACCAATATATTCAAAAAAATCGAATTTACAGCACATTCCACCCATTTCGAATTAACAATTCTTCTCCACCGCGCTTCACCTCCGCCTCGGACTCACTGGATTCAACTTCCACCGGTGGAACGGGAGGACGCAATGGCGACTGCCGGACCTGCGGGATGTATGAGGAATCAACGAATGTAGATGGGAAGATCAGATTTTCCGGCCATGTTCGTGTACCGGAGGGTAATTAGTATTAGTCTGATTTATAGTTTATACTTCCTGAATTGCAATAGTTTAATAATGTTTAATAGGTATACAGGATGGACTCAGTAGGCAGGTTGATCCTCAAGGCCCCAAGGCACATGTGCATGATTGATGTTTCAAAGGACAACTTCCGATAATTAAGACATAGCAACACATCTACTGAAAAGTCTGAAAAGTGTATCATATGCGTCTAAAGTTTTCCATTGTCCTGTGACAAGACAACCTAATCTGGTCCTACAATGCCGTGCTTCAATGATGTCGACCTGCAGTTTCATCCTTTTGCTACAAGTGTTGTAAGATTAAAATATGGCTTCGTTGCAAACATCCAATGGCTGATCTTGATCTTTCCCACGCTTCCCAGTTTTGAAATCAGACAGCATTGTTGGACCTCCACTTCTGGCGCTTTCACCTCCACCGTGGCAACTTCGGGCTCCGTCTTTTTGTCTTTCCTAGGCATCCCCAGGGGGGAATGATGAGCAATGCATGGCTTGTTTTGGATGGGTCGGCAACAAATAAATTGATTGAACAAGGCTATATTCTTACATATTGCATGATCATTTTAACATAATCATGTCTATATGCATTGAAAAACGAAAGACTTCACAACCACTTGAAGTACACAACGTCTTCGCTTGGATAGATGATGACTTATGCTGATTCCATCAGAATCACCATCGTTACCCACATGCTGTTTGCAAAAGGTGCCACAATAGTCCTATTGAACAGCGGCAGCCCAAACTGTGGCTTTATGGAAGCTAAGGCTCGCTTTGGCACGAGCCTTCTTGGCTTTTTTCTTGCCTATTCAAACACCGAAACTGCTCGAGCAATGAAGAATTGAACTATTGAAATATTGCTGCTTTATTATGCTGCATCGAGTTGCCATCAACTCGTACCAACTTTGTGATTCCAAATTCTAACATCCAATGTTTCATGAAAAGAACAAGGTCCTCGTGTTGCATGTTTGGTTCTGAGAAGCTTCTATGTGACCTTGTTCATAGTTGCACTAATAGGATCTCATAGGTAAGATTCCTCTCTACAGCTCTCCAAGAGCACCTAAGCTAATTTCATCTAACTTCTAAGTCTATGTTTTACACAAGGATACAAAAGGAGGTTTAAAGACGTCGAAAAGATATCTAAAGAATATAAAACATCTGCCAGGATCATTCTAGACATAAAAAAACAATCATTGAATATTCTCAATGAGTTTTTCAAACCGACAAAAAACGACTGCTCATCAAAAAACAGCGGCTGTTGTTTGGGCACAACAGCGCCTGCGGCACGTTTGGCCCGCTCCTCTGGGGGAAAAAGATGTCTTGTTTGATGGTCATGGGCGCATCCAGAATCGAAACCTACATGTTTAGTGATACTCATCAGAATTGTTCAAAGACAGTTTCACCATGATTCAAATTTACTTGTTTGGAACCTTGTGCAGGATCAAGAAACATCGATCTATACTTTTTCCATATTAGTTTTAACATGTTTTAATGAAAATTCCTGTGGGGAAAGTTGCGACCTTACCATGACTGCCATGGTTTTGTCCTCCTCGGTCTCCAACTCTCGGAGGAAATCTTCGGCTTCCAAACGCGACAGCAATTCCTGTGCCTCAAAAAGAAAAAGCTGGAAGAAACAAGGTATCTGATGGAAAGGCACCAAATCAAAACGTTGGGATATATGTTGGGATATAAATTATTGGATATTGCATGGATCTTGATTGGGCCAATTGGCATGTCTCAAGTTGGAAATAGTTGAAGCTGCTTGAAAATGCCAAAATGTATTTCAACGTTGCTCCTAGTTTTGGGTCAGCCACCTCGCGGAGCAACTCCGGGCCGCCACGATCTGGTGGCAAAGGGGCCGTCTTCGCCAGCTTTTGCAGAGCTGCCTGGCAGTGATGTTTGTGCAATGTGGTGGGTGAACTCAAAAGTTGCCAACTAAGAGTTGTGTATTGTGAATATGGTATTGTGAGGTAAACTACTGATGACTACTGCTCTCAACATAACCTACGAGCAATGCCTTGAACTTAGAAATGTATGATGAATGATGAAAAATGATGAAAATGGATTTCTTTTAGGCCTCCTATATGCACTAACCTGAAGTCACATCGAAGTTCCATGCCTCAACATCTGGGTCGCGGCTCTTTTTTGTTTCTGTCTTTTTGCCTCCTTGAAGGGAGGGTTGGGACAGCCAGAGAGGCAAGTGTTTAGAATCTAGAACTTCAATCCTGGTGATGTTGACAAGTTGCACAACTTCATTTGCATCAAGAGATTGACTAAGAGGAAAGGATGCATTGGGTCATTGGGATCTAATTTGCAGCAACTTATAAATGATTAGCTTCTGAGTGAAATCAGGTTGGTGAATGGGAGACACAGCTAGGCAACAATTTATCAACAGCAGAAGGAAAACCACCAACAAAAAAAACATTATATACAGTACCAGAACCAATTTCACTGTATTATTGTTAGCCTTGATCACTTTTAAAAAAAACACACACAACACACCTTCCATCAAAACCCGAAGGCGTTTCAACTCGATGCCTGCCGTTGGCATTGCCGGCAGTACTTCCTCGCTCGCCTCAACGAGTCATTCCATGTCAATGCCAACTTCCGGGGATCATGCTGGGAGGATTCCAAAATGGCCCGTCCAATAAAAATCTACCTCTTTATGATTTTTATGTATGTTTTACATGGGTTTTACCCACTTTTTCGGATGAACCAATACTATCCATACAAGACAGGAAGTAAGCAAATCAAATTCTATGCCCACAAGAAAAGTGACGGTGTCTTTTTATCTCGTTGTCATCTCGTTGTCACATCGCTTTCACTTCAACAACTTCACATCACCCCATCACTTCGTAGATCTGTGCCTCCTTTTTCTTCCTTTGCACCTGCAAGGCCAAGCCATCAAAAAGGCAACAAAAAACTTCGTTGTTCTTCTGAAGCTACACTTCCGAATCTCTGGACCCATACATTCCTTTCATTTTCCCCGAAATCATTAGGCTTTAGGCATTAGATACACTGTCGGCATCTCAAGCTAACACTTGGGCCTCGTTCTCTTTTTTGCCCTTCTTCCGTGTCGGTGTGTTCTTCGCCTCTCGCACTTCAGAGACTTTCTCCTGCCATCAAACAGGAATGATGCCAAACATGATGGAACAAAGAATGGATATCAAAACTGTTCTGTTTGAGTCCTAGCAGTCACATTTCATTTGCTTCAAAGAAAAGTCTTTCCAAAGATAGCAGGCTTTTTACGAGCAAAAAAGGAAGGAACAAATCTTCGTTTACCGTGTCAAGCTCGTTTCGCTCTAGAGCAAGTCTCCTGCTTCGAGATTTCCTTCTCCTGAAGCAAACACGTCCATCCAACATCAAGCCCAAACCGGGCGAAAGGGCAACAAAGTTGAGATTATGGACAGTTCATGGACAGCATCATTTCCCTATACACTTGATGTTTCCTCTCTAGCTGAATTATGTTTCGTTGACATTATGGAACATGAATCTACACATGAGTCTATACTACAAGTACTACTGTGTACAATTGATTCTATATTATGCATTAAACTTGCGCAAGACCTTCGATTCACCGTTATCTGATAGTGTTTGCAGTGCTCGTCTGAATATGTCACATGTGAAGCACACGTGAAAGATCAGGGTTTTCATCCAACCTCTGCAGGAGAGGTTGACTCCTGTCGTGGCGGAAAGGAAGAATTTATGATGAATCTTCAACCCCTCTAATATGGAGAAACCTTTTCTTCATCCCCAATCAACGACACAAAATTCTCAAATTCTCGCAGCTGGTTTTTTGGCATATTTATGGAAAAAGAAACTGTGGAAAATTGGTGGTTCCATCTTCCCCATGGGTGGGGAATCAAAGTATGTTTTGTTTCGTTCGAGCCGTGATTCAATGAACACACAGTATACAAAGACTTGAAACCACACTGGTAACTGGCTGAGCAAATTACGTATGCACGCAGTAGATAGGTCTACAACATGTCCAAACTACAAAATGATACAAAATGCCTCCAAACCCAGTGATCAATACATCCAATCCGCGATCCACACAGGAAACATCCAAAAAGCTAAAGTCGATGTCTCCTGCGTAGCAGCAATCTGTTGGCAATGTCGTTCAATCCTTAGGTCGTGTTGCCAAAAGTTGGGACACAAATCTGCGGGAGAGTTGCATTTTGCTATATGCTTACGTTTTATGTTGACGACCCAAAGTCACCAGGAATTGAAGTATCGGCAATGGGTCCATAAAAAGCAAGGATACAGTAGTTTCAGGATTTAGGTGTCATCTTCCCCACGGGCCAAAACAAGATTATACAAAAGCGCCGCATTCCCTAGTGTGTTGCTCAAATCGAGCTCAAAACCGAACTTAAGATGAGTATGCATGAGCAACATATTGTCACACCGGCAGTATCTATGTAAGACATAGGCCTCTTCAGACACCAAATCGGACCAAATCAATGCCCACTGCTGATTCATTCGTGTCTCCATTCAAATGCTTCTTAATCGATCAAGGTCACCAATTCTGAACAACCAAAACTGATGAGAAACGAAAGATAGAAATCATATCACTGCTTTCTGTCAAGCAGCACTTTTGAGCGGATCTGTTCCCTCATCGTGGCTGCTGCAGCATTCACACCAGCTGTTTGCTGTCCGTTGGAATCTTGAGCACCTTGTTTCGGTAGCAACAATGCTGGGTTGGCCGACCTCAGCACGGATTTTGGCAAAAAGGATGTGAAGTGTCACAATGTTTCACAACGTTGGATCTGCATTCCAGCGATGTCCAGCGTGTATGATAGGCTGAAAAATAGTTCCGTAGCATTAGAAACATCTAGGACCATTGTTCGAGGTTCTTACTGGAGTAATTCATGAATGGTTCAACATACATAACAAAGCAAACACAATGCTTGCTGGGGTTTGATAATCGTTCCAAGTCACAATGGTTCACCAAAAACAGCAAATCTTGTTGAGTCTTGATTTTAGGACCCTTAAAACTTTGGATGACGTCCTGGCATTCCAGGTAGCCTTGAAGAGGTTGAAAGGATTCGAAGAGTTTGTGCAAGTCTTTCATTTTATAAGAGCTTCAGATGATGTAGTGATACGCGAAGTAACTTGACTTGCCAAAGCTTCCCTAGTCTGTTGTAGGAATTGCTGTTGTCGTTGACAGAAAACCCAAAAAACTGGCAGGTCCCCCCACTCTGCTGTGTCTTTGGCCACTTCTCCTGGTCAGCATCGCCCGCTACCGGACACATAGCTCCAGCAAACTGGTGGCAAAATCAAACTAGTGCTTGCATGGCATTTTTCAGATGCAAGGATCTGGGCGTACATGTCGAGATGGGGCAAGTTTTCAAGGGTCTAAGACTCCCAACATCCACTCAAAGTTGATGCCTAGTATTTGCAGTATTTGCTGTTAAATGGAGGTTTGGATTTTCTGACCCCCAATAGTTCTCTGTTTTCGCGCCAAAAAAATCTGTCACAAGCTCGGCACCCAAAAAAACACCCTCCCAAAATGGCAAGGTTATTTGATTAGATGAGCAAGGAATTCCCTGTTTGTTATATGATCCATTTGTGCAAAGATGTATCGGATACCCTTGAGGTCCCCTAGGTTTATAATGTTTATGTTTGGACTAAAGAACGTCACGTCTCCAACCTCCACTTGTCTTTGGATCGCATGCTTTGGCCGCCTGGAGTGGATATCCAACTCAGCCATCGAGTCATCAGCTCAAAATTGGGATACGTCACAAGTTAGAGTATCTCATTGGATTTTTTGAGACTGTGGAAATCATGTCTCTTTAAACTATTCAAATACACCAATCCATAACACCAAAATATATCCCTAGTCAACAATGGTGTCTTTTGATGGAATACATATCAGAGACGTTTCTGTCCTTTTCCACTGGCAAGTACAGGTCTGTACCTCCCAAACATATCAAGCCTTACTGCAGGTTACTGTATATCCACTGCCACCTGGACCTAAGATGTGATGGAAGCATTGATAGTTAAAGATCTTATATGTTTCATCATTTTTTAAAATCTAAGTCAAGTGCATTAAAAACCGAATCATGAAAATAGGATTCTGTTAATCCTATAGTCTATCGTTTTGAAGAAAACAAGCACGCAGCGGGTTCAATTGAAACTCTACAAAGAGCCCTGACCAGTTGCCTCCTTAGGCAGTGGTTGTGAGGGTGGAAATGCAACCTCAAGGCTTTGGAGCTGTGATTTGTGGTGAATGTGAAGCATGGATGACTGTCATTATTGGCACTGTGGATGGATATATCAAAAACATCCAAAACCTAGGAATAAGTGCATGCCCAAAGAATGGGAAGAACTTCGATCTAAACTTTGCGGCAACCCAATTTTGAGATATGCCCATATCCACACTCACAATAAATCATGGATTCAAGATGCGAGACGCCTATGAGAAGACTGGCAGTTGTGCAATCATAAGCCAGTCATCTCAAATTGATGGCAACGACATATTCCACGAGGCGCTAACGTACCGAGATTGACTGAACGCTTGAGAAAAGTTTCCTTTATATATAGTTGCTGCAACATGGTCCACAGTACAACCCTCAAAAATCTCAACATGGATAACATGGAACCCAGAAAAATGGAGGTTTGGAAAATGATTTTCCCTTCCAGAAAGGTCAGTTTCAGATTCCATATTTAAGGGTCAACCAAGGTCCACCAGCAATCTTGCCATGTGACTGCTTCTGGTTTGGATCGCCTCCGGGCAAGAAAAGCTACTTCTCAAATTTCGCATAGGGTTTTCCAACTCCGTCAATTGGCAATTCATCGCAGTTTTTTGCTCGCCCAACCTACACATCGTTATCTAGTTGGTGGTTTCGACCCATCATAGACATATTAGTCAAAGTCAAGTTTGATCATTTCCCCAAATAGGGAGGAAAATTGGAAATACTTGAAACATTGAAACCACCACCCAGTTGTGGTTTGTCAAAACCAACGTGTGAATCACATGTTCAATGCCCTTGGCCTGGCAGAAACCTCATTGGCATCCTTGGGTCGTCGCTTGGCGCCATCCCTAGCCGCCTTGCCTCACATGAACATCAGGCTGCTTTGATGGTGCTTCTCGGTTGGAGGTAGATTCACCAACATTAAAGGAAAATGAAGGTTGAGGGCATGCAAAATCCTAAGGAAAGGCTATTGGCCATTGATGATTGCTATGAATCACTTGATCACTTTAACTAAAAGTACCTGCACTGTACCATGTTTCATATTTTTGTTTGAAGCAATTTTAAATGCTTGTGTTGTCTTTTATTCATTTGAACTACTTGGAAGGCATTTGACCAGTGGGGGTGTTTTCAATGACCAAGAAAATCTCATGAAAGTAATGATTTCCACTACAGCAAGAGCCCTGCACCCTCGCACATTACTTTCAGACTCACGTGCATTGACTTCATAGTTTACCAAAGAGTAACTTCGTGTCTAAGTCAAGGATCTCCTAGCAATTCAAGGCAATCATTTGTGAAATCTATGAAACACTTAAACCTGGTTGAACCTCCAAGAGTATGGGGTACCAAAACCCATCATCCACACACATAGAGGAATCTCAGCACAACTGTAGGCCGCCCCTCGTCTTCAGCATTTACATCTAGGACTCCGTTCAACTCGGAACCGATTGCAAATATGAATACACTTCAAGCAGCTTTTTGGGCAGCACACCGTCACGGCTGAAAATCGCATGTTTTTCTGTACAGGAAATTCAGAGATCAAAGGTGGCACAAACAAACTACATCAAGCCATCCAGCATCAATCCAGGGGAATATTCTATACATGGCCAGGTGACCAGATGGTGAAGTTTAAAACGTTTAGTAGTCTAGTAGAGAAATGGAGGCCCACAGTTGAAAATTCGAGTCCCATGAAAATTGCGGCTTTATGGTAAATGTAGGTATATGAATACGATTGAATATTCCATACATTCAGCATCTGGGGTTGTATGAATGTGTTCACAATTGTTCGTTTCATTTCAGGTTGAGGAGAAGAGCACCAAGCAACAATCCTCCAAGAACCCCTCAGTAGGATTTCATGACCATTGATCTCACGCGGTCGCATACAGCAGCTTGCCCACCGAAAGCGACAGGACTCACGGGACAAAGGACTCAGATCCCTTCGGGAGACGTGTTGTATTATGAAATCACTATGAAAATCGGAATCATAAGAAATCAACATATTTCGCCGGTGTGGCGCCTCAATCAAAAATTTCTCAAAGATCGACAGCATGTTGAAAAATAAAAAGTTTGAAAAATAAAAAGTCAGTCTACTATATATAATCTATTCAATTAATTATATATGCGTTTAAAATTTCCATCTCACCTCAACATCCGTTGGGAAGAAAGCAAGCTCACTGGTAAAGTAACTTGGATGAATAGCCTTGCCGCAATGAACGTCGTCAGATTTACTTGAAAACCATCTCAAACCACTTGGATTCAATGAAGCTGAAGCCTCTGTCCCCGACATCCCTCAGAGCTTCACCGTGAAGCTTCGGCCAAAAAACATCAGAAATCCGCATCCAAACCTTGGCACAAGCTCCACCCTTGCAGTGCACCCTTAGGAATTGACATGAGGTTTTTGTTCACACCAATCAGCTGACATCTTTCAAAGCCAAAATTGGGTCAAAAAGTTCAACGAGACTTCATCCCAAGCTTCAAAAAACATGGTGCTTTTCCTGCTCCTGCACATTTGTCGTGTTCAACGTATTCATGGTGGCCATGACGCCAGCTTTCTGATATTCAGCCACTCTTTTCTCGAAGAAGTTGGTCTTCCCTTGTAGAGAAATCATCTCCATCCAGTCAAAGGGGTTCGAGCGGTGAAAAATCTTGGGATGGTTCAGCGACATCAACAAGCGATCAGCCACAAATTCAATGTACTGGGCCATGAGCACCTGAAAATGGGGGACAAACACTTTGAAACAAACATGAAAAATAAAAATACAAACGACCAGCGTTTTCTTGAAAAATTACCTCGCATGTCACCAAGGCTGCCATTCCAAATGCCATGCCAGCGTTCCATTCAGAACTACTAGGGCATATGGAGATGTCTGGATCCGAGTGGTCTTCCATCTAGGTGCCGAGGGACTGAGTTCATTCCCAGCAAATTGCACGGTAAAGCTTCACCTCAAAGTGGAAAAATGTTGAGTGAAATCTCAAAGATGTCTTTTGGGGATGGCTAATCACATGGCATCAGTGAACTTGCCAAAACTATCAAAACTCTTCAAAAGCATACCTTTGATGCTCAAGAGATCCACGACATGAGTGCCTATATTTTCGCTTGTCATTTTTGTTACCCATCTTTCACCATTTTTGCTCTGAAGCCTGGCTGAGGAACAAATGAATTTTCGTTCGGCATCTACAGCACCTCTGATGATCGCATGGACAACATCATCGGGAAGCCGATGCTGCAGCATGCTATAGATGAGACAGGCAAACTCCGCATGTAGTCCCTGTCCAAGAAATGCTTGGAAGTTGGGACTCCCGCGAAAAATGAACCTCTTATTGCCAAAGCTGGAATTATATATATATATATAATATATACAACTCCCATACAGCCTATATATGTGGCTGGAGTATGTTGTAGTCATCTGCTGTCTACTTGGACATGTGACTGAAGCTATGTCAAATGGCTGAAACCCTATGTCCTTCCTTCAATGTCTAACTGTCTAACTCACAGCTGATGATATATTTGCAGAATACTTGAAATAGCCAGGGCCAAGGCCGCAATGCCGTTCCAAGAGATTTTGTTCCTCGTGAGTTACTTGTGTAGTTTCTGCACACCATCCAACTGGAACATCTAACAAAAGTACAGTCGAAAATATGTGGATATCTCATCTGATTTTCAGTTGTAACCCGGCAGCTTGCAGCTCATAGTGAGATATATGACCTTCCCATGCCCCCAACCTCATCTCTGGAGATGAGCTCATTGGAATAACACAATCCAGGCATCAGCCCACGCTTCTTCAACCAATAAATAGCACAAAAGGATCCACTGAAGAGAATGCCTTCAACCTCATGGTGGGGATATATATATGTTTGTTGGTCGAGTTATGCAACGAATCTCTGACGCAAATACCTGTCACCTTAAGGGTTTGAAAGTGAGGATAAAACCACCATGAACCACTTATGTCCCTCTGATTCCACCAAAGACATCTCCGGTGTCATGAATGCACCACTTGAAGCTGATGTGCAATTCAAAATGTATTCAAAACACGACCTGCAAAATGCAGTGAGGAATTCCTCTTGAAGTTCAAGAAACGGCAGCAAAGGCCACAATGCGCTCAGCAAAACTACAGTCTTGGCCTGAGGCCGCACAGAAAAAGGCGAAAGCTCTGCTACCATAAGAGCTATAAACAAACTGTGTCCTCAAAACTCTGGGAAAACATATTGCATGGTAACTGGATGTACGTGGTAGACACTGGTAGACCATATTCTTTCCTTCCCGAGGCAAGAAGTTGCCAAGGAACTCATCCATTGAACGGCCCACTTGGCTTTTTCCTCTACGGCAGGCATGGTAACAATGGCATTGAAAACCTTGTCCTTCTCCACTGGATCTTGAATGTAACGATCGATTAGCAAGGAGTAGGTCTCAGAATGGATGTTTTCCTCGGTCAAGATCCACGCACATGAAACGCAACAAAAGCAATTATATACACATTTCAAATTCAACCCAAATAATCAAGATAGCCGTGTTTATCATGACTTTCAGTTTCCGCCTTAGAATTCCAGGATGTATCAGTACGTTGTTACTGGCAGGTATTATGAGGATGCTCATAAAGGCCACAATCGACGGTTGATGTGATGTTGAAATCAAAAAACATGAGCTGCTGTCAAGCATCCATGGCCATTTGGAATCCATAGAAAGCTCTCCTGGATTTTTTCACATACATACCACCAAACTGTACCAAAAATGACTCTAGGGATGATTTTGCCTGAAACTTCCATCCTGGCAACATGGAAGTAGGAAAATCAACAGGTGCAAGGTTTTGACCCCATCGAAATCTGCTGAATCTGTGTCCCAGCTACACTTCTGGAATTTGAACTTCAGCACTGAAGTTAATTGCCAGATTTTCCAGCACGATACCTGAGATTCAGGGATGATTGTGAAGGACAACAAATTGTTATAGTAAAGAGAATTTGGGGTCTACAACATGTCATGTAGAACTGACATTGCTCATTGAAATGGGACCCATGGTGAAGGAACTTGCTGAAGAAAGTGTCACAAAAAAGGCTGCCTGGGAGGTTGCAAGTGTGAATGTCGTATGAGAGATTCAGATTTGGGTCGCTTCATGAATCCACGTTCAGCATCTTCAGGTTTGATGTTCAAAGTATTTCTTCAAGTCAAACATCTCATGACAATTCGGATGTATGTAACAGATTGCAACAATATGAACAAAAGATGACAGGAGAAATTTTGCAGCTATTGCAGCACCTGTCAAACACTTCTTGTCGAATCAACTTTGGAAGCTTCATGATCTGCAGGTTTCAACATGTGTTTCCACAATTGCTTGGCTCGAATCCACCAGCCATAACGTGGCTCAGGTACCATCTGACGCTGCAAAAAAAGCTAAGACATGTTTGATGAAGTGTTGTTCGTTCTCGGATAACTTCTTCCAGTCCGCAATGTCGTGTGCGAGGTCTATCTCCTGGTCAAATCGTGAGGAAGCTGTATCCAAATCATCGCATTCATACTTGTGCCTTCAAAGAGTATATATCATTTTTTGGGATAGATCCAAGTTGACATGCAGCTATCATGCAGTCGAGCTATAGTCATATAAGCTAGATACAAGTATATTAGGCATGCACATCAGGTCATCTTAAGGAATAGCATGTCATATAATTCAGAATCTCCGCCTTTTTTTTGAATCATCATGTCCACTACTTGATCTGATAAGAATTCCTGGTGAAGAAATATCTCCTGCCTCAGCAGTCCAGAAGGACGCCACGTGCTTCTTGTACATCTCATAGACTTTCGGATACTGTATCGGCAGCATCACCCATCTCCGAGAGTTCTCCTGCAGGTTGTGTCAAAACAATTCAAAACACTGATAACAATGGAATGCAGAGTGCCCTGTCTGCAACTCACAGGGCGACGGATTCCCAACTCAGTTTCGGGCAAGCGGCTGCCAGTGGGCCCCTAAATCGCTACAGTATCCCTGAAATGTGCCGTAAGAAAGTCGTCCCCCTCGAACATTACCAGCTTAAAACGGAGATCACAGTGGCACGGCACTTAAAGCATTCAACAGTCCTGAAGCAATGGCTCACTTTGTTGCAGTGCTTGGAATTCTTTGGAGATACTTCGACTACCGTCGGGAACTGCCATTTACAGCTGCGCAGCCCGTACTGTGGAGTCAGGATCGTTGTGTTCGCTAGGAAGGGTGGTTGTTGGCATCTTCGCCTCTGGTCAACGCCTCTTTAACATGGGCAATGACAAGCTAGTCATTTGTTAATATGTGTTATGGTTCCATATATGAAATATGGTTCCCTCACATCCTACAGTTGTAACCTTGTTTAGCTGCTCCATGGCAAGTCATCATGGATGTTCGTTGTCTTTTTCGCATGTCGGCAACATATGAGCCGAAATCTTCGGCACTGCATCAGTCAAGTTCCTAGTCTCAGGGTCTAGACACATAGAAACTACCTGTACGTACTATACATTCTACATCATAAACTTTAGTGCTCAGCAATTCTCCTTGCTTCTGGCACCATGAAGCTCTTTCCCTCATTCCGTGCTCAAGCCTGTGGGTCCTTCCTCTTCCCCAATCTCC
The DNA here is from genome assembly GCA_000507305.1 of Breviolum minutum Mf 1.05b.01. Classification (NCBI taxonomy): domain Eukaryota; class Dinophyceae; order Suessiales; family Symbiodiniaceae; genus Breviolum; species Breviolum minutum. The sequence continues at coordinate 373,127 of DF239031.1, forward strand.
TGGAGAACAAGCAGCTATGGGAAATTACTTCCAATTTCTAAAGCATGTACACAAAAAGATGTTTGTAGTAGAGTCCAGCAGTAAAGTCAGTGATTCACTACGGTATATAGAAGTTAAGAGAAGTACATGTAATGTATCCGCCGACCCCTCGCTGTGAGGGGGAGCGCGCCAGGAAGTTTGTATCGAAGGGCTTAATGCCTGGTGCTATTCTTTTGCTTTTATGGATTCCAAAGGTAACGTGAGGCAGTTTATGTGGCCTCCGTTTTGCTTGGCCTCAGCTTTTTATCCAAGTATTTAATTACGGCTTCACATAGTTTCCATCCTTGCGGTTTTACCATCTGGTCAGTGTGAGGGTACACCAAACCAACCATGCACGGTAGTCAATCTCCTGTAGCAAGCGTTCCACCTTGCGATGATCGGCCAACTCCAAACTTTTGGCCCGTTGCACAGCGCGACGTTGCTGGCAGTCACACCAGCAATCTTCTGCCGCCTGTGGCTGTTCAACTCTCTTGGGGCGAACATGAAACATGAAACTATCTCATGAGCTATCAAGGCTCAGGATCTAAACTATCTCAAACTTGTTGAGCCAGAGACCAGCATCCAATGTTGTGACAGCTTTCGTACTTCCAGCAAACTTTGCCTCCATCCAGTAGGAGATCAATCCTGGCTGCCAACTGATTCTGTGACATGTCAAAGGATTGCTATTTGCTTCAACTGACAAGTTCAACTTGAGGTGTCTGCAACAGTCGTTTTACACGTTTCCAGGCTGTCTAGCTGTTCTAGAACTCTATCATATTGTTACGTTTGTGTCAGAACTGAACCTGTAGGCTTGGTCAGTCCAGACTACAGCATGGCTCATCACATGTCAGAAGTGCCACAATGATACTCCAGGACTGCCAATCCGGCTGCGAGCATCATACTGCCCACCTTAGAACACTGTCTGGATGCTGATGATATCCAGTCAGTATCATCGCATTTTGCAAACAAACCTCCAACCATTATCTAACATTCATCTCGGCTTTCCTCCATCATTTGCTTTACTAGCAACGACAAAGTTCAACTGATGTTAAGCTTTTTGCTTATACTACACATGTCACTAATACAAGTATGTCATGATCCAATGTCCCTCATGGATCCTCATGGTCTTTGGGGCCACCAGACTCCCAGGCCATGGAGCATGGCGCGCCAATTGAAGGATGCAGAATTGCTGTGCTGCTTTGCCAGAACCTCTCGATCAAACGACAAAGATTTAAAAAAAAGTTGACAGGGAAAGGTTGGCAATTTCTTTCTCTTATAGGTCCAAATGTTTACAACTGTTAGATATAGATTACCTACAGTTCTATCTATGAGCCTTAGGACATCAGTGGCCTTAGAATTGTGACAGTTGTATGCTGTTGCTGCTTTCACCCCACGCTTATAATTGTGGCAAAATGGAGCAGTTTGTACGTTACGTCCAACAACTATGACTCCGAGAGCCCAAGCACTGTGTGACTGAGTCTTTATCCACAATTGGACTTAGTGACTGGACTTGCTATGTTGAGCAATAGCTGTCCTACTGTAAAAGGACTACAACTAGACTTCTAAGCTGCCTAATACAGTATCACCAGTGAAGTGCGTGATCAGTGATCCATCAGTTTTGCAAAACAAACTACCAGATCCAACAAAAGTCTCATGGACAGCCACAGTCATGGCTTCTGACCTTGTACTCTTGAAGCTGGATGTCGTGTTCTCGCATGTAGTACCTCGTTGCTTCACTTGAATTGGTGCCAATCACTCAAACTCTACATAAAAAACTTTTAAAGTCAATATCCGGGGTGACCCTGGTTACACCCTGGGTTCACAAATCATGGAGCATAAACCAATCACCTTCTGCTTTCGTGTTGTGTAAAAACATTTAAGGATATTTACAGTATACAGGGATCAAGCCCTGCACGGGTTGACGAACATGATGCCTTGATCCCTGATTTCTTTCTCCTCGAGTCCCGTTATCTGTTGTAACTTCTTTATCGTAGTAAAGCACCTCGAAAATACCTTTGGAAGTGGTTTATTATGCGGGAATTTACACCAAACACTATCAAACCAGGGCTTCTCTTGATACTAAGTTCCAGACTCTTTGAACTGCTGGTAGCGGGGGCTGCTGGTTGGCACGGGAATGTTGCGGATACGAATCCTGGGTGCCCAGCTGAGATTTTCAGAAACTTGTCCACGAGATCCATGCTTGACTTACTGGGCTGCGGACTGAAGCTGTTCTTGCAGGAGTTCCGGGCTAGTCAAAGGAGCCTGGTTTGGACGTGAGCTTCCAGAGCAGAAGCAGGTCAACCGCACACCATCATTGACAGGTGGTTTGGAAAGAGAAAACGTCGAAATGAACCGGGAAGATTGAAGAAGTAATAGCTTCTGTTAATGTCAACAGCGGCTATGGAATCATGAATTCATTTTATTAGTCAAGTCTAAAGGGGCATGAGAAGTCGAAACTCAGAAAAGTTCATCACATGTCGCAGAAGTCCACAAAGAATCACAAAGATAATAAATGTTGCAGACAAAATATCCAAACTATGCCAACAGGGAATTCATGAAAATCCGGTTTTCACCACAGCCCAAGGCCTCAGGAACTTGCCAGGTGGCATAGCCTGAACACACGAAGACTAAGATTGTCCAAGATGAAATCCCATAATTGATTGAAGAAGTCTTTTCAAAAACGAAACATTCGTATTTCCATGTATTTCCATGTATTTCCCTTTCTGAGAGGGGCCATGTTGAGGTTCCATTTTTGCTTCAAAATATCTTCCTAGCCACGTTCCAGTGCCGAAGAGAGGACAAAATGCATCTTTGAACAGCAAAGTCTAAAAGCAAAGAGATTCAAGGGATGGAAGCCTTCAGAAAGCGATACTAACTCATTCTTGCGGCGGCCAAATAGCTAGCAGAAATCACCACAACACACATGACATCACAACCCTGCCTGTGCTGGCCACAGCCCATGCCACGGATGAGAAAATGATAGGATTCTTCAATGACAGCCTGCAGCATTTTGTGGGCAAAACTGCATCTATATGCCGAAGCATCCCGAAGCCAAAATGTCCCTTCAAAACTATCCTCTGCACACCTCTCTTTTCATCACACACCCCACATAGTGTTCATCTCCTTATTCATATCGAAAATCTAAGAACCTCCCTGAGGAAGCTTTTGCTTGATCTCTGTGATCATGGCTAGCCCACTTTTTTGAATGTGCCTGCAGAGGGACTCAGGTACATCTACTGGCTTTGGATGAGACCTGAACCCAAGAAGCTCTCGATTTTCCGCGGGTCTGTTGATTGGAACGATCACATATCCTACCGTTTCCAAAAGGAAAATCATTGACTCAAAGGTGCCTGATATGGAAGGTATATGTCAGTTCCAGGGATGGTATATCCAAATTGTGTGATTGAAAAGTGTGCAAGTCTCAACAGAACTTCTTTTGGGAGAAAGGAATATGGAAATGAGATGATTCAATAATGCCGAATAAGCTGAAGGCACCCATTTCTGGATCACTTCCTCGCTCGCGGTACTGAGGAGAGCACTGTTGTGTGGTTCGTGCCATAACCTCACTGTCAGGGTGTTTGTAGTCAGGGACTTGCTCGGTCATAAATCATCCGAATGCCCAAGCATGGAAATATTGTATAATCGGTTATAATGTCCTTATATATATACAATATATGCTTTAGATTATATCTCATTGCTTATACTTGTGCCAATTACTTGGACCCTAGATCTCAGAACAATCTCTGCGACACACATCCTTTGTTGAGCTGCTTCGCTTGAAACTTCAGAGCTGCCCAGATCTGCCAATCTCAACCGGCATCCCGATGGCTCATATATCTTTTTACCTTCATTCCAGAGCTCCCTGCAAATCTTTTGGTCCAAACCAGCGGTACCCCAAATAACCATACGTCCCATAGGTTCGCTAATAGGTTAGATATAAATGCCCCCCAAATAAGGATTCAAACTTTCTATTTTTCTTGCTGCCGAGCTTCGTAGCGACGTAGCAGCCTCAGCGACGATAACGTAGCAATACCGCGATACCATCAACAAGGCGTCAATTTTACAGTACATCCATCAGTTAGAGACTAGAAATACAACATGAATCATGAATCCTTCCTTTAAAATGATGATTTGGAGGTAGGATGAGGCAGGTAACTCCATTGAAATATGATGTAATATGATTTGGGGGTATCTTCTTGGGAGAATTGTTGGTGTCTTCAATCTCGGTGCCGCCGCATCCAGCACGAAGCGGGATTTGTGGAAATGTTGGGAAGATGGAATTCTAGTCTACCAGGCTCAACATCAGTGTTCAGGCTCAAGGTTTTGAGGGTGCAACTTTTGGGGCCATTGGTTCATATGTGTTCAATATATCATATCATAATATCTCTTCAGAATATGTAGGAACTGAGATCGGCGATGTCATGCCATGTCCCTTGCGGTGAAGTTGGATGACTCGAAAAAAAACGTTGCCCAGATTGATCTCCGAGACACAGAGCTGCAGATCTGCGCTCCACACCTCTGAAGTTTTGAAGGGAAAAATTGTGGTTCCAATGTTTTGCATAAAGAACGATCTATGAACCTCAACTTTAAATTCTCATAACTTCAAAGTATTGAAAACCAGGATGTTGTTGGATATATATATATATATATATCGTAGTTTTTGGATGTCCGTTTCGTGATGTTTGCGTTTTTTGTGCTACATTGTTTTTCATTTCAAGATTCACGGGTGAAATGGCGCTCTTCATACTTGCATTCAAGGAGCCATGCGCAGCACCGGGCTCGGAACTGTTCCAAGACGCACGTTTTGAGCCATGAAAACACAAGAGTCACAATGCCAAACTAACAAGGCAGAAAGAAACGGGAAGCTTCCGGCAGTAAAAATTGAATGCACTTGTTTTAAAAAAGAAAGGTTTCAATACTCTCGATGTGTCTCTCCCATGCCTTGACATACTAGTTACCAGTAGGAGGTTTCAAAAGGTAGATAACAGAATCCAGAAGAACATGTGCCTATAGAATCGTTTGTGACAACCTTGATTGACGAACCTCTTTTCTGATGACACGAACAAAGTTGGCATCTGTTGGCTTTGTCGCAACACGCCACTGCATGCTACAGCAAGTTCTAGATGACGCTAAGGCAAAGTCTCTACCTAACCGTGGCAGGTCGCGGTCCGCAACGACATGCGACTCTTCCTACGCACCGAATAGTGCACAGTACTACTCCTTACTACAAAGTACTACTCCAGCACTACTCTGTACTGCAAAGTACTACTCCAGTACTACTCTGTACTACAATGAACTACTCTGTACTCTGTACTACAAAGTTCTACTCCAGAACTAATCTGTACTACAAAGTACTACTCCAGTACTACAAAGTAACACTCATGATTGATACTCGCTACATATGAAACGTCATTTACAATACGCGGAGCAACGAATGCCACCCTCCAACCTCACCAAATACTGCGCCTGCCACGCAAAATGACTCGCATGCTTGGTGGCTTGGTCCTCGTCACATATGAAACGTCATTTACAATGCGCGGGGCAACAGGTGTCACCCTCCAACCTCACCAAATACTGCACCTGCCACGCAAAATGACCCCAAAAAATCTGACAGAAGTTTGCTGAAAACAGGTGAAACGTCATTTGCAGTGCGCGGACGATTCCTATTACTTGACTCGACTAGAATGTATCCCACCAGAAATCATACGGCGATGGCACATGGTTGATAGTCATAGTCAAAAAGTGTGTCAAGCAAACAGGTGTATCTGAGGATGAAGAAACTTGAGGAATCACATACAATACCAGGGTGGTCATCAACTGACTGCTTGAAGACCCTGCGATGCACTATAACGCACTGCGGTTTGGGCTCCCTTGCTTCTTGCTGCCTGCGGAAGTCTTGGCAATGATATGGATTGTTGTGGATTGTTAATTTGCTCAGGCATTGACTGAACACCTAACATAAGTGGGTGTTCAGATAAACACATGGAGCAGTACGGAGCATTCTTGGTTTCCGTCCTCTCTTCACAGGGACTCATAATTGGTTAAAATGTATCTCGTGAAGTGGTTTCAATACGCTTCATTGTGTTTCAGGTTTTTAGCATGCTACCTAGACTCTAGACCTTTGCACAAGCTCATGTTCTTGAAGGTTTATTCACTAGACGCTTACTTTGAATGTGACATATGACATTATGAAGTTGTACAATATTGTACAGTGTTGTATTGTAAACCTGGAAATGCAGTGGCTTCAGCTGTGCTCAAGTCTGCATTACTTCCATCCAGACAAAGTGATTTCACCCTCGCCTCGTATAAACAGCATCGGTTTCCTGTCATTTACGGAGTGAACAAACAAGACTCATTTCCTCGCAGTAAAATCAATATGAACAGTCACATTTAGACCCAAGATGTCCGGAGTCTTTGCTGAAACAGGTTTGCAGCATTGGGATGTTTCACAATGATGATCAGTGACCATCTACTGTCGGCATTGAAACTCAGCATGGTAATATTAACTAGCAATGTTTTTCCTTGAAGCGGGGTATGGCCAGGAGAAGTGTGCAAGTGCCTTGAGAATCAAGCACAGTCAGGGACACCCGCAAACTCACAAACCACTATCACTAGGATGCAATTCTCATTATATTTTCATGGCTGTAACTCTCATCTCAAAAATCATCCAACAACATCAGGATCTCCCTCAGATTGGTTCCACACCAGATTCTCAGCTCATCAATCAACTGAGCCACCTCGACCATTTCGTCGATGCTTCCAGGTGGAGCTGCACGGATTTGGTGAAGTTCAGCCTGCGTCATATTGAATTCAGCCCTTGGTGTCCCATTGTTTTTGAAGTTCTTGCTGAATTGTTGGGAGTTTCTGCACTCAGTGGATCAATCGCCAGTCCCAACTTGGAGATGAGAGAATTTGCAAATTGGATCACCACTGATTTGTGCACCAACAATTACAGGGGATATAATGTATGAACAAAGCACGCAGCAAAGGCCCCAACGCTCGGGTGAGTAGATGCTGGGAAAATATACATGCAGTCACTGGTATTATTTCTGCTGCACATATTAGTGTCTATATATAGCCATTAAAATGCCCATCAATGTGCACTTAAGAAAATAGCTGCTTCTGCTCTGTCTGCATGAGATCACAGACATGATTTCCACATCCACTTTTCAAGTTGTCTGCCGACTAAGAGAATGAAAGAAAGTCAAATAGGCATGCACAGAATACAAGCCGTGATTCTCTTCTTCATGTTTGAATACATAGCTTTTGTAGGTAAATGGTCAGAAGTCGGTGTTGTACACCCCCAGCACACCATCTGCCTACTCCTAGATTTAGAAGCATAACTAGTGACCTTTTCTTTGGTAAATTCCACAGGTGATGTTTTCATATTTTTTCCTCAAATTCTGGAGCATAATTCACTATAAATTCCGAAGGATTTCCTCAAATCATCTCAAATCCACTTTCCACCTCCAACATTTTTTGACACCCAATTGGAACACCTCCACAATCTGGTCCACGCTGCGAATCACCAGGGCCTGAAAATTGATTACAGCATGTGGATGTTTTGCCTGACAATCAACGGATGATGGGAAGTCAATAGTTCAGAATTCAAGAAATGCCTACTGATAGGCATAGGGCCAAAAAAACAGGTACGGGAAAAAGCAAGCCACTTACAATATAGATGCTCTTCCCAGGCAAAATAAAAGTATATAGTATACACTGACATGAAAGACTGATACGCAAAAAGAAAAGTTGCCTTCCTTTGATGCAATTTCTCCCAGCACCCAATTGCTACAGTAGCTACATCTGAGCTCTCCGGCATCTTGTAGATGTTCCAAGGTACCCACTGAAGCTGCTCGTGGGGAAGGCAGTTCTGATGGCCTGTCTTTTGGGCAAGCCATGCAGCCCTGTCAATGATATGAGTTGGTTTACATACTTTGTATTAAATCAGTAGATTTAAAATGATCTAAATTGGGATCTAGATTCAATGGATTTTTGGAATAAACAATCACCTACAGTAGTCAAGAAGTTGGTATATACAGTACAAAACCATACCAAACCTTCCAAACACAAAATAGGGGAAGCAGGGTATTGGACTAACAAAGCCGCAACTCGTTGATCAAACTCTGAGTGTCGAGAGGCAGCCAGCTTTGGGTCGAGCTGATGGAAGGTTGAGACCTGATCACTGATCCCAAAAATGGAGATTCAGCAAGGGTAGGAGATTGCAAATAAAAAAGGTGGGACGTGGGACACATGTTATGGGAAGCTTCTGACTTTAAAACAAACATCCTAGATTCAGAATGAAAAAATGCTAAAAAAATGTGTCTTCAAATGTCTTGGAATAATAATATTGGAATGTAGTCATCATACGATCAAAGGTTGAGTTTGCTTCACCTAGACAAACCTCTCCTGTGCCAGGAGAGACATAGCACCACAATGTTGCGGATGTGCAAAATGTCGAGGGAGGGTAGAGAATTGCCTAGATAATGATTGGTGCTGTATATTATATAAGTCCATCTATCTTCTGTGCCTATGCATGCTGCACTGCAAAACAAGATGCTCTCATAACTGACTACTGTTCAGTGCAACAGTTCAATCGGTGTCTCTTGGAAGATGTTGGAACAGACGTGCTTGTACCTGCTGCAACTGGAAAGCAAGAGCTACAATACAAAGGATGAGAGAAGGACAATAAGGACAAGGGTAGTAACGATGATGGGAAGATGGCTCGAAACAAAAATTTGACATCCTGGGAAGCTGGCTGCTCGCATTGCTCCTCTGTGACCTGCTGTGAGTCACTTGGAATGCACAATCTGGTGGAAGAACGCGAACAATATGCCTTCACGAATGGATGTGGCTCAAAACTACTGACTCCTAAAATGACAAGCTGTTCAGTACTAAACATGATCAAACATCAAACAACCGCTTGAAAAGTCTGGCATTTGTGCACCCCTCGCGGGCCCGACTCTGGCCTCTTGATCCTCTTGAGGTGCATCTTCGGCAGTCCTTCAGCAATTTCATGCTCCGCAGCTTCCCACTAGATGATTTATTCACATCAGTCATGTGTGCCTTGGTGGTGTGGTGTGTCACAGCTCATTTGACATCTTTGTAATGGGAGCCGTGGGGAACACATCGCACCTTGGAAGATCAAGCCGTGACCAGTTCAGCATCTCCACCTGCGATGATCATATGAGATAATGGAAGAACACAGTGCCCCCCCCAAGAAAAAGTGTTTCAAAGTTGGTTTAGTGTTGCAGATTGTGGGTATCTTACAATAATCTTACACCAGTAATCACTAGTACTCTGTTGTTGGATGTTATTGTTACAGTGATCAGACACACAGAAACCGTTGCGAGCAGTCGGATTTGATTCGCCTTCAGCGAATTCACCAATTCTCTGATTTAAAATTTGAAATACCGTCTGTTGAACCTCCAGCGCTAGATGGCACATGATGAGCTCTGCAGGGTTGTCCCAGGTGGTTTGTCGTGTTTCCAAGTGTACATAGAAGGTCCTCAAGGCCATATACATGTTGGTGGCAAGCGTTCGAGACGAGAGATACTCCGGATACTTGATGTTCAGAAATGTAACCGAGGAGGAATGCATCGTGATTTCCAGAATCCTTGCTATGGTGTTAACATGGTCGTCTTGCTTCTTCTGTCTCCTTCAATATTTTTTGCCATTCAAATGAAAAGCAAGAACACTTACGCCTAGTGATATGCATATATACAGTCCAACATCGAAACACACACAAAGTGTAGTCCTCCCATCAGCTTGTACTTGTGATTCTCTCCACTGCTCCAATTCCGCCTTGCCATCATGATCCAAACTGCACTATGTTCTAAGTATTATGATTAATGATTCTACTAAAATATCAATAAGACATCATCGTGATATCTATGTATATTAGGTATATATGCATGCTCATACTGATAGTGATGGTGTATGAGCACTAAGGGCAATATAATATGTGATATATACTGACAAATTGTAATGATGTATTGAAATTTAAGTATAATCACAAGATATTGCAATGATATGCAATGCCTCCGCAGCGTCGCGGAAACCTTGGAGCTCTTCCTCCACTGCAGCACTGGAGGGAGCCACCTGGTTGCATCATGTCGCGTCGTGACGCATTGTGTTCTCTTTGCACATGAGCGCGACGTTCTCTATATTTCTAGGTATAATGAATTATGCTGTTTTTGAACAATCTGCCATGGCAACTTCCAAATCATATTAGGCATCAGACATGGCTCTTCTATCACTTTTAGAAAGGACCAAGTCAAGTCATCAGCACCTCCACACGTCGGTAGGCATCCACCACCCGCTGATGTGCTGGTCGCATGGGATGACTCCACCTGCTTCGAGTGATATCTTATCCAACAAAACTCAATCCATCCAAAATGGTGAAACATTTCGAAAAAAAAATGTTTCATTGACTTACCAAGTCTAGCATCAACACTATGTACAAATCTGTGAAAACAAAAAGATCAAACAGATACAGTAAATACAGGGTAAAAAATTTAGTTTTCCAAGTTGAATGTCTCAAAATGATTTACCAAAAATGGGATGGTTGGAAAGTTTAAATATAGAAATCACCTCCAAGCTGCGATCCCCATCTCCAACCACCGGATTCCCAACAGCGTACGCAGAGACTCTGGTACGGTCATTGTAGAAAAACAGCCGCCAGTGTTCATCAAAGCACCTGGGGTCTATGCAAATTGATGACCAAGTCGTGAACCAAACCATGAAAAGCGTTGTTTAAATTCAAACACACCATAGCACACGCGCCTTTGTCAATAGAGGTTGTATCAACGGTTCTACACTGCTGTAAAATTGCATGTATGTATAGAACACATCATCCTAATGTAATACATACATGGTTAATCATGGTTGCAATATCTAAACAGGTAGAAACTACGCTTAGAAAACACCTATAAAAAGCTCAGTAATCTCATCTTCGCGCCGAGGCACGGTCTCCATGGCTCTGGCAGTGGTTTGTCCAGCATCGACCTGTGGCAAAGGTCCAGCCTTCTGAAATCAAAGGATTTTCAACGAATCTGAGTGGATAATTATCTGATGGGTTTTTCATTGCCAATATGGTGACCCTGTTTGAAAAGTGCATGGATTCATAGATTTATGTCTTAGATGTGTGCTTCCTGCGGTTGTTTGGGTTCTATTGATTGCCAGGTAACTGCACGAGGTCAAATAATCCACGGCTGTCTTGTTGCAAATCGACTCCCAAGGATCTCTCAGCATAGGCAACCTGAACAGATCGAGAAAAAAATCTGGGAAACGTGAAGCATTTGGACTAGCCGGACTAACCTGCTATCTGAAAATTTGACTCAAGTTTCTTTATGGTACCAATTGGATCCAACCAGTGTCCCAAACAAGGTGGCCAACTGACAAACGCTGACAAATTATCGGCCTTTTGTTCAAAGCTCAGGCTCCTTGGCGTGTCTGACAAACAAGATTGGTCTGATGGTAAAGGGGTGCTCAACATAGTATCTTTAATCTAGGTGTCAACAGCTTGAGATACTCACAACTAATTGGAGAATAGGAGTGGATGCAGATTACATGCTACATGGTGCTACGATTGATTTTAAGAGAGTTTTAATTCTCCTCTAAGACTCCTTCCTTTTAGAATACTCCTAGCAAATGACAAATGATTTCCTGGCATAACCACCCTTCTGATTCTGCTGGTGGACACAGGAGGAACCACGTTTCACCATCCTTTCAACCCCCAGCCCATCCCAGCCCTGCAATGAGAAAACTCCAAGGTTCACTGACAAACTCATGTGAGGACTTAGCCCTGCACAGGCCATGAGGTCATGATTGTGTAAGGTAAGGATATGATACGACCGCCGTTTTGTTGGGGTGAACAAACTTGGAAACAATGTTTCGTGCAGATCCTGAAGATCACCACCTCCCGACATTTCCTCCAAGCTGGACTCATTCTCAGTGCATTTGTCTCTGTTTGTACCATACAAATCCATATCATATACGGTACTGCATCCATCTGCATCCTTCCAGGTGAGGTCAAATGTCTCTAGTGTCAGCAGATTGAGACGCTCACTGATGGATGGATTCAATAGAATCATAACGGCCTTACGATTTGATCACCACAGTCACGCCTGACAAAACTCCATTGGTAGCTGGGACGCAAGTGCTAGTCGAACAGAGGATGCCGCAATGACGCGGCTGCAATTTCTCTTATTCTGTGTTCATGACGAAGTGAGAGGGGATTCTTTTGGCAGATGTTTAGCTTGAAGTGAAGCCATTGACCGGAAGGTACAAGAATAATGGCATGTTGACGCAATTTGCAATGTGAATACAAGGACATGAAAGTAGACGATGTAAACGCAATCATCATTGATCAATGCTGCTGATTTTGAAAGTTCTTTTGAATTTCCTGTGGTTTACTGCCCCATATCAGTGATCATGTCTGACTGGGCTACCAGTCCTACACTACTTGTACCATGTGCTAGCCAACGCTGCGGATGCTTGCTTGGTTGCAAGTAAGAGAAGTGCAGACCGGAGCTCAAAATGAATCTCTACACCGTCTACACACAGATCACTCACAAAGAATTTACGTGAAAAGTGTTTCTTTCAAATTCGGCAGCTCGCCATTGAAAAAATGCGTGTGCGTGCATGTGCGTTCGTAACTTCATTGTATCTTTGAGTACCAAGGGCCACTTCCTGGTCAGGACCACTGGCCTTTTTTTCCACAACTCTTAAGTCCATGAGCTCCTCTGCATGAGGGACGTCTCAGGACGAAAACTGGGAGGCCCGCCTTCAGGCATTCCAGAAGCGTGCTGAATTGAGCGCCTTCCATCGCCGGAAACCGGCCGAAAACTTTTCCGACTTTTCTCATTCCCGGCTGCCGAAGCAACCACAAAAGGGGCTCAGCCATGGCTGTGCCGAGCGCCCACTTGCTGGTCATTTGAACATTGGAAGTCCAGCACGAGGATCCTGCGGCAAGCAAATATGTTTGATTCCCTTTTGCAGACGCCACTGTGCGTTTCATAAATTCGGGATATGATAAGGGAGATGTGTTACTGTTACTGCTACAAATACTTGAAGCTTCCTTAAATTCAATCAAATTGTTTATGCTGCCCCAAAGTCACTTCACTTCACGTCTTGTACGAAACAACAATGGACAATGACAGGTGGAACCACCTCTCTTCCCACCGTGAAGACTTTATGATTTGGCGTATACTTTGCCTGTTCACACGATGTGGGAAGTGTCATCAAAGGTATCTGGATGCTATTTAGCTTCGGCATGATTTATTCGATTCCTTACGTTCACTTCTTTCATCAAAGAGTTGTTGCAACCCAACACACAGGGCCACCTGTTGTCTTGACAACATCTTGTGCTTGTCACAACAACAAGCTCCGACTATAAGCCAAACACTCATGACAAACCTTGCTCTGACTGCATGCAGCGGAGGTCCATACTTGTCTTCATCTCAGTGGTACGGAAGAGCTCCAGAATCCGCTCTTTTTTGGAAAGGGCCTGGACAAGTCATATTTTAGGCCATCGGAAAGTTCATCTTGAGAAGTGGAAGAGCAACGAAGCAAAACACTTCAGTACTTCACATCGTGGCAAAGAAATTTAAATTGCAGACCCGCAGATAAAGTGCTGGATGTTCCTGCATGCTAGATTCCCTACTTCCCACACCGTACTAGGACCTCCTACAAGATATTCCAATCTTATATTTTCCAAATTTCATCATGCTCCTGATTGCTTTCTGACGTCCGGGAGTGTGACTGACCAAAGACACCAATTATACATCATTTTTCCACATAACTCGCCTTGATCTTGTCATCACCCTTCAGTGCTGCTTCCACGTCATCATTTTCAATGCCCACCTCCGGATGCTGCAACTAGCTGGGCAACTGGAAGTGGGCCCACTTCAGGGAACACCACCCGTTCAATAACTGGGCCGTTTCCTGTTCTCAATACAGGAGCCTTTTTCAAGGAATTTCAGTACCAATCTGAGTCATACAACATGTCAAGTTCAACTCGATGTTCTGTTGGAAGTTAGGGTGAATGATAACCAACTGGCTTCTTACTCACTTGATCCTACTTGACCACTTTGCTATTGACAATCATCCAAAAAGTCCTGCTTGGCCATCGGGGATTCTCTCTTTCCTCTCAGGTTTAACCCTCGACAACCTCGGCACATAAGGCGTCAATTTCGTCTTCTGAGAGCTCAGAGAGACGACGGATCATGATCTCCTCAAAAAAAAGTGGTACTGTTGATGGAAGAAATATGAAGAAATCCTGCACCAGTTGGTAGGTAGTTTATCCCATGATTTGCAAGGCCATCAACAGTATCAATCAGTTTCAGAGAAAAACACACAGGAAAATTCAACATGTTCCACCGGCATCAAGTTGGCACAGATTCCAATTCCTATCCGCAGATCCGTGAAATTGCATGAATTCAGATTTCAAACTGAACCTAAATCATCTGCCAAATCTGTACAACTCACCGCTTGGCGCTCTCCTGCTCGTATTGAGACAACTGCTTCGCGTAGGTGGTCTGTTTGTTCTCCACTCGCCACAGGTACCTCACAAGCAGCACAACAATCCACATGCCAACATGAATATGCTTGGCAAAACTGTGGACCCAGCTACTTCAAGTCTAACTTTTAGTGGGCCACATCAACAGAATCCCAGTCACTACTTCAGACCATCGAGACACCACTCAGATCCATCTAAGAGCTACAGTAACATACAATGTTGAAATCGTTGATGACACTTTCAAGCTTAACACATTCCGGTTGACAATGCTTCAGCCAAAAGATCACGACTTCATTGACCAATAAGTTCACGGTCTTACCCACATGTTTTCCCCTTCCGCTCCCTTTGCCACGCGGGAAAAGCAGAAATGCTGAAATGGTTTATGTACAAGGAGCCTGGCTCAGAAAGACTTGGCAGCAAAGAGCTCTGAAAATCTTCCCCCGGAATCGGCTGCCAAGTCTCCCTCTCTCAAAGATCAAAAAAGCCAGATTTCTTTGTTGTTTTTTTCCCACCAAGAATACCAATGCCTTTGGCAAAGGTGTCTTTTAATAGCTCAGTCTGGGTAGAGAAGCTCTTCTCCAAACCATTTCCTGGTCAGAGGATGCTAAAACGGAGAAAGGACTATTGCAAAGCAACTCGATAGATGAAGTTTGCAAAGCTTTTGCCTTGTCAGTTTCACATAGTTTCACCTGTCTCCCATTTCCCCGTTTGGAATGGTGGCAAATATTTCATCCCTCACAACATTAGAAAAATGTCAACTATTCAAGAGACGTCATGTTGCAAGGTTGCTGCCTGCTTATCAAGTGATTCTGAGTAGAAAACATCAACGCCTGGCAAGCGGCGTTCATCTGTAAAAACATGTCAAGTATGTCAAGTTTCTCATTTACATTCGAAATGACTGCAATGATTAAAGAATAAGCACAAGCTGGTGAACACCTTACTCTCCTGATTCTTACCACTCCCATCAAAAAGGCAACTCCAGTGAAATGAACCACCAACACTTCGGAAAGTTGACAAAGTGTCGTCTTTCTTGCGAACTCTTCCAACCAACCCCCACGATCCCCAAAACTTGGCCGTTCCCAACGTTGAACGGAACTACTTTCAGCAATTCTGGCGCTAAGCCGCGAAAGAATTCACGGAAACCTGGAAAGTGGAATGCCAAGGACAGGAATAAATGGGAAAGTGGAAGATGCAAAAGATAGGACTGGAGCTCCAAAATGAAAGAAAGCCGACAAATGGAAATAAGACATACAAAAATAAAGAGCTGAACTTTTGAAAATTAAAAACTATAATATGGGAAGCCAATAAAGTGCATTATAGCCTTAGATATCCTGACACAACCAAAAAGTGTCTGACTTGTTTGCAATGTCTTGTGGTTTCCATGATGTACGCTCAGATCCAGACCCAGAATCCATGATATACTACGCGAGCCTTAACCACCAGCCAAGGACGAGAAAGGGGATGGAAAGCAACCTTGCGTGACTTCCAATTACATACAATATTTCGAAGTCTTTAGAGCGCATTTGCATACTACAGTCTCAAGGGTCTCCCCGTCCAAAACAGACCGAAACAAACTAGCCGCACGCTTGATAGGTTGCAAGTAGCAACTCTGCATTTGATCTTTGGCAAGTGGCGGTTCAATGTCTTGCTAGGATGTTTGTCCAATGTTCCAATCCGCGACCCCATTCAGTGCCTGCGTTTCGCCGCGCACCAGTCTGGAAGACGTTAATAATCGCCTATACACACACCAGTCAATCCAGTAACAGAGGATGTTTTGTTTCACCTTCCACTCCAAAAAGCTGCTTGTCACTGCTTGTCCACTTGAACTAAACGCCTCCCGCACATTGGCATAGACCAAGGGTCTTCCCCCAACTCCTCAGTATTCAAAGGGTGACAAGTTCACAGCATTTTTCAATTGTACCCTCTGCTAAACGAACATAACAATGAAAGGTCACAATCTTTCCTAGTAAATACCAACAAGAATCAAAATAAGGGTGATTTCCACAGCGAGCCGCAATGATTCTGACTATCCATCTCTGTCAGTTTTGCCAAGTTCAAAAAAGCAACAAAATAAGAAAACGTCTCTATACCGTCCCATGATATGGATTCACACTAGCAGTAGTCTCCCTCCCAACATCCTTTTGTTTGAACTCACTGAAGTTTCCCTTTGGATCAACTTTACGATCTTTACATCGTGATCTTCCACCAAAGCTCCCACCAAACTCATGCTGCACAAGAGTCCCACCATCTGCATCTGTCGTTTCACTAGGTCCATTGGAAACATCAAAATGGAGGCCGTACTGCCTGACACCAAAGCTTTCAAGAGCAATGTTGCCAATAAATCCAGAAATTTGCCGCCAAAATCAAAGACTTGGAAGTTGGAAGATGTTGGAAGTACTGTTTTTGCTTGAACACTACAGCCTCGCTCCTTACAACCATCCCGGCATCGCTTTTCGGTATCCCGCCTGCGCATGCTCCAGAGCAGAGGGTCAGTAGGAAGTTGCCAGGCCTCAACCATCGTTGACAAAGATTGGGCCCAGAAAGGACAAGATGTTCATAAACCTCCCAGTATTTTGTTCAAACAAAACCTTGCAAGCAACAAACAATTCCTTTCAGATTCGTTCAAGTACATGTCGTATATTCAGATTATGTACAACCAGCCGTGGCGGGTTGTAGTCCACTTTTCCATTGCCAAATGAGTTTCCCTACTCATCAGGGCCAAGCCATGTAGCGAAGAGGCGTTTGAATTCATCAAATGCCGTAAAGCTGATGGCCTGGGAAGATTGGAAATCATGGCATACTCTGGCATATCTAAAAATGAGATAAAATTAGTTGATTAGCCTGGATTGTAGATGAATTTTGGTGAAGCATAAATTCATGCAATATTTACAAATATCTTACCGAGCTGAAGCAACGTGATTTCTTGCCAAACTAATGTGGAGTAGCGATTAGTAAAGGGGAAGTAAATAAAGTGGCCTCACTCCCTGAAGTGATTAACAAAGGGGGAAATAAAGTGGTCCAACTGCTTTGGGGCTGATTTTTTTGACTATATGTTAAACCCTTTTTCATGTCTTGTTCATTTCTTGCTAATTTCCTATTCAGTTCTTATTTATTTTGTATTCATGTCTTGTTCATTTCTTGCTAATTTCCTATTCAGTTCTTATTTATTTTGTATTCATGTCTTGTTCATTTCTTGCTAATTTCCTATTCAGTTCTTATTTATTTTGTATTCATGTCTTGTTCATTTCTTGCTAATTTCCTATTCAGTTCTTATTTATTTTGTATTCATGTCTTGTTCATTTCTTGCTAATTTCCTATTCAGTTCTTATTTATTTTGTATTCATGTCTTGTTCATTTCTTGCTAATTTCCTATTCAGTTCTTATTTATTTTGTATTCATGTCTTGTTCATTTCTTGCTAATTTCCTATTCAGTTCTTATTTATTTTGTATTCATGTCTTATTCATTTCCTATTCAAATCTTATTTATGCCCTATTCATTTCTTATCAATTTCCTATTCAGTTCTTATTCATTTCCTATTCATGTCTTATTTATATATTTCCTATGCATTTCTTATTCATGTCCTATTCATTCTAGCTCCTTTCATTTCCAAAGTTTTTCAAAAGAAGTGATTAATAAAGGGAGTAGTAAGCAAAGTTTTGGGCCTGGATGGCTGATCAATTCCTATTCAATTCGTATATATTCCCTATTCATTTCCTATGCATTCTAGCTCCTTTCATGTCCATAGATTTTCAAAAAAAGTAATTAGGAAATGAAAGGAAGCGAACGAAGAGGAAAAGAAAGCAAATGCAGCCAATGATCCAATCCAGAATCTCCAATACATAATCCAATACAAAACCCAGTCCATAGTGCCCAATACATTTAGCAATAAAGAATCAATCGCACATGTAAATTCTCTTCATAATCAATTGAAAAAAGTTTAATCACTTACCTCAACTGTTTGGGGAGGGGGTGGTTATTAATCACTTCCCCACATTACCTGTAGGGGGTGAAATTGGAATTTCAGGGTGATGACCATGCCCATTTGCCATCTTTGAAGGGCTTAAAATCAAAACGCCAGGTGCCAGGTCATCCCTGCTATGGATGGCGTTGTGATACACAACGACACGCCAATGCCACGGTATAAACCTGGCAGGCTCAGGTTACCCAGTGGATTTGGTGGAATCCGACATGAACAAAGCTGAACAACGGAAACTGAATCGACTGAATCCTGGACCTGAAAGTCTCAATCCATTTTTGTTGACTGTGCAGTAGTCATGTTCTCCATCTTTAAAAATAGAGAGATTTCCAAAGATACACAAAGTCACACACATTGTCGGAGAGAAACACACCTTGAAACAGTATCACCATCACCATCAATCTCACCAACATCAATCTGATCATCTGCCTCTAAGACCCTCATCTATGTAGATCTTCCTTGCGCAGTCAAGGACGCCAGCATAGTATTCGCGACTCCTTGGCAAGTGCAAGGCTGGAGGGAACCGGCCTTTGAAGGATCAAACCTTGGCAAATTTGCAGCTGGGTTCATACTGAAAGAAAAGTAGGATGACCCGATGACCCTTCCGTCCCATGATTTTGGGTGAATTACGATGCCCTTTTCGCAACTCCCATCTTTTTCGAAATTACATGGCTCCCCTTGCGGTGACTTTCCCAGAGCTCCATGTTGTCTGTGGAATTCCCGCCGCACCGCAGATTCCTGTCGGGATTTCCACTGGGTCTCCCAGACGTCTGTGCCATGAGCCGAGTTTTAATGACATCCAGAGGATGAAGAGTGCAAACCTCAGAACCCCCGGCTGATGGCAAAGCCAGGCCGGGATCCACTGCAGGATGGCACTGTGCCAAAACGCAATTTGTTGAGCGGCAAGCACCAGGAAACAGTCTGTTGATGTATAATTATTGTCTATCATTTTCAATCCTTTTCATTATGTTTCTACATTATTTTTCTTGCCAATTCTGAGCACTACCGCCACCCTCTTTCCCACCGCGCTGCACCAGGTCGCAAGCCAACAACTCTCCGACAAACTTCCAGACACACAGATGTCTAGATACCTTTCCCGGATCTAACTCCAAATCACGGTTCCCAACACACTACAAGACACCCATTCCTGAGTCCACTGCAGCAGCACACGCCGCACCACCACCAGCCAGTAGATGCCGGCTCTGGCAAGGTGGACTCTCGAAGAAACATGTGGTACATGGTGCCATGTGGTAACATGGTGCACATCCGTGAAGCCTCAATCTTTCCACTGCCTGATCTGGAAGCTTGGAGGCATAATAACTCTGCTGCAATGTCTCCCGGATCACTGCCTTGGAGCCACAGCCAACATGCCCAAAAAAAAGGCACATGCTAAAGACCTTATGGAGTTTATTGGAATCATTCGAAGCAATATGAAACAATGATATAATATAATTGATGTGTATGTGGTATTGATACACCTGGAACCTGTATGGGCGGAGAACCTTTTCAAACAAGATACGTGTCATTTGGGTTCCAGCTATAACAAAGCTGTAGTTGAAAAAGAGCTGACATTCAGCTACAAAGGTCATTGGAACATTTCAAATACCTACAATCATTCTACTTCCTACTTACCGGTGTCAATGGATCATGAGATGTATTGAGATCCGATCTGGTGGATGGACGATTCGGTGGTCAGATCAGGTGAGTCCATCGGAGATGCCAACCCTCCAACCCACTGGGATGCTGCGCGTTAGCGTAGAACGTGATCTGAGAGATCCGTAGAAGATGTCAAATGTGTCAACTATAATTCAACTATAATCCCCAGCGTTCGAATCACTGAAGTTTTACATCGACTGTCCTTCATTGGCAGAAAACAGAAAATTGGAAAAACTTTGTCAAATCCTTTGGAAGAAATAAAGACGACAAAGGTGCATATGTTTTTTAAAATTGTCTCAATCGGCTGCTGCCGGGCCCGCAACACTTGGACCACCTTGCACTTGTTTTTGCTTGCATTTTGTTCGACTCGGTAAATGGCTTGGCCAACCCGCACCCGTGCACGAGATGACCTGGAGAATCTGGACATGATAGAAACCTAGTTGGTGGTTTCAACCCATCTGAAAAATGTTAGTCAAAATGGGAATCTTCCCCAAATAGGGGTGAAAATAAAAAATATTTGAAACCACCATCTAGAAACGCCTCCGCGATTTCATATCCATAAGGAGCAGCCACCAGCCCGAGAGTGCCGGCAGAAAGTATCGACAAATATCAACCTTTCAACTTCCAAACTGATTTGATAAGTAAAACAAATCTTCCAAGACCTTTGGACAACAAAACCCAACAGTCTGTTGTGCATCAGTTTCAGCATGTTTCAGCTAGCACATAAACACGAGATTGGGCTATGGTACAGTTGATCAAGAGCCATATGGCGAACGAGACCTATCCAAGTTGTGGCTTTTAGTCTCCACGGCTGCATGATGGTGGTACACCCCAGTGTACTTCCATAGAACCACTGCATTAGCGAAGTCGGAACTTCGAAAGCAAACAGCAGAAGCTTCTCCAACAAAGTCCTAGGATAGATTGGATTGATGTATGAGATGAATATATCACTACGTACCCCTTTTCAAGCTGTATAATCATAAGGCTCTTGAAATCTCCTCCATGCCGGTTGGTGGTTTAACAAAATTATAAAAGTATTGTTTCTCTCGTAGAGATGTGATACTTTTGTTCGCAATACACATACGCATGTCGACTGCATAGTCCTATGTATACACTACAGCATCATGTTTGAAACCACCACCTAGAAACGCATCCGCGATTTCATATCCATAAGGAGCAGCCACCAGCCCGAGAGTGCCAGCAGAAAGTATCGACAAATATCAACCTTTCAACTTCCAAACTGATTTGATAAGTAAAACAAATCTTCCAAGACCTTTGGACAACAAAACCCAACAGTATGTTGTGCATCAGTTTCAGCATGTTTCAGCTAGCACATAAACAGTAAGAAAACGAGATTGGGCTATGGTACAGTTGATCAAGAGCCATATGGCGAACGAGACCTATCCAAGTTGTGGCTTTTAGTCTCCACGGCTGCATGATGGTGGTACACCCCAAGTGTACTTCCATAGAACCACTGCATTAGCGAAGTCGGAACTTCGAAAGCAAACAGCAGAAGCTTCTCCAACAAAGTCCTAGGATAGATTGGATTGATGTATGAGATGAATATATCACTACGTACCCTGTTTCAAGCTGTATAATCATAAGGCTCTTGAAATCTCCTCCATGCCGGTTGGTGGTTTAACAAAATTATAAAAGTATTGTTTCTCTCGTAGAGATGTGATACTATTGTTCGTAATACACATACGCATGTCGACTGCATAGTCCTATGTATACACTACAGCATCATGTCAAAACAGATACAAGATGATACAAGTACATGTACGCGGATGCGCCCAACTACAAGCAGCCTGCACAGGACTCGAATGTTAATACAGAAATGTCGCACTCTCTACTCTAAGTGTTCCTTTGATCTCCACTCTGCACTGCATGAACAAGGCGGGAAGCTCAAGAAGCTACTGCATCTGCAAATATCATCAGGTCTCAGGTCAGGTCGTAATCGAGACACAAGTCTCACCGACGCCAAGGCGCCGTGAGCATTTCTGGCACTGACGATGAGCTTATTAAGCATCATTCAAGCACCCTCTCTTGACCTCTTTATGGAAGAATGGATGGATCGAAACATGCATCTAAAGAGGGTGCTCGGGTGCACCTCGATGTGCCTGCTGACCTGCTTCGAAAATTCCACTGGCACGTCAGTGGATTCTGATGTGATTCAAAGAGATCATCTATAAAGACCCCTTCAATTATGATGCTTTCCAAATGCTTTGCGCTAGAAAGCAGAAAATCCATCCAAAGACAGCTAGCCTACCACAGCCCTGGTGCTTTAGCGCGGTGCGGAGGTGCTTTAGACCTTGTTATACATACAAGTCGAAAACGGGAAATCTGCAGCAAAAAGTGGCGACTCCTCAATCTTTTGGGATTGGAAACCACCCGCCTTCTGAACTTTCAACTACACAGCCATCTGCACTTCGTTTCACCTGAGAAGACCTAAAGCCATTCAAAACGAAACATATGCAAAATAGATGAAAATATAGATTTTGCAATAAATATAAATAAATCAAGAAAATTACAAACAAACAGTGTCGAAAGTAGGACTGTGAAGAAATATGAGAAGCTCAGGCTTTGTGAATTTGGTGTATCCTTTAGGATTCCTTTAGGGCTTCTGCCACGCGTTTGCCAACACGTTTTGCTTTCACTGCTTCCTCGACCACTGCAGGTTCCCGCGACACCTGTTGTGGAAAAACGGCACATGGTAAGTTGCGAGTCTATCACAATCGAGACTGCGAAGGACAGAAAAATAATGAAAAACAACTTGTTGGTGAAATCTGAATGAAATCAGCAATTATGAGACTCTTGCCATTAGAAACTCGAAATCTACCAAATGCAATGGTCAAAGTGGGATAAAGGGGGCTACAAAAGTCAGAACATCTTAGAACAATCTGCCAAACAACCCTCATGTGTTACACCTTCGCAGGATTTTTCCATCTTCCACTCCATCCGACAGGCAAGACACTTGCTCGCGATAGCACTCCAGCCTCTGAATGTGGTCCTGGTCTGGTATGACTTGAGATTCCCGAAACTTCAAGCGGATCTATGAGATCCTATGAGCACATATGAGAACTATCCCCGCTACATCCCACTTCACTACCCGTATCAGGGCTCCTCGTGAATCTTGCGATCTGGCGGCATAGGCATCCCAGGCAAGACATCTGGTCGCAAACGGCTTAGGTTCCATGACCTAAGGAGTGTTCATTCTGTCAATGTTTCGGGGTATATGATTGAATTGTATTCGTTTTTTGGCCCAGGGAAACTACACCCCAAAAATCCAAATAAGAACCCTGGAAAATTTAGAAGTTGAAGACATTGCGCAAAGGAACTGCCCAGGATCAAGCAGTTCATCTTCCATGTCTGCAGCGTCGCCACCATGAACAACTCCTGAAGGCATCCTTGGGTTTGTTTCAAGGCTGCAAAAGCAGGAGGTGCTTCCAAAACATTGAGCCATGTATTTAGATTTTGCGGACATTTTCACTTCAGAAGTTGCAAACAGAAAACTAACATCTAAAAATCAAAAAGTATTGAACACTCCTATTCAAATAAAGCGGTACATGTGGAAGTTTGTTTGATTGAGATCCTGATTCAATAGTGAGTCCCCACACTCGCTCTTTGAATGACATGCAACAGTGCGAAGTAATACTCTCTCCCGTTCTCTTTCTATCCATTGTCTTTTGTAAATCCAGCGCTCGAAAAACAAAGCATTTGACGAAAAATCATATATGCAAATACAATAGCTAGAAATCCGCCCGCACCGTAGGTGCAAAAGGGCGTGTCTTTCCGGAGGCACTAACACAGTCAGCTTTAGCTGGGGGGGGCACATTT
>DF239032.1:0-48046 GCA_000507305.1 Breviolum minutum Mf 1.05b.01
AAAAAAAAAAACGTTTAAAAAAAAAAAACTAAAACACCAGCCATGGAGGGGTCGAAAAGTTAGCTGGTATATATATATATATATATTTTTGTTATATATATATATATAGAGATACATCATATAATATATATGTATTTTTTTGAAATCACCAGGAAACAGCCTTTCCGTTTTGGTTGCTGCCATTTCATCCCATTTTTCCTTTGGAAGTCAACTGAAGGTTGAGAGTGTTGATGCGGTTCCATCCGAATGACCTGGCTTTCTCCAGTGCTTTTCTGAAATTTTGGACCTCCAGATTCTCTTAGAGTTCCCAAAGTCATCCAGGATGGGTTTTTGCAATGCAAACACCTCAGCCGCCTTTGAAACACAAAGTCTGCGTCGAAACGATGACCCTTTGAGGCATCATCTTATGATTTTGCAGATCTGTTTAATCCTCATTTACTGTCTTTTGAACACTTTCAACGAGCTACAACAGCTGCGGTGTTCAAAAATCTGCCTGGGCTGAGGGCTGGTACCTTTGTTCACATTTCATACATCAAAGTTGAGACAAAACAACATGTCCCGTCCAAAGGAAAAGTCCAACGCAAGTTCAAGGAATATGGCAAGTGATTGCTTCAAACAAAGCTATGATCAAAACATTTGAAGATAAACATCCAACATCCAAATCATACCAAAATCTTAGATTCAAGAAACAATCATAATTTTCTGTTCAACCTTTATCTGAAAAAAATCATCTATATATATATATATAAGAAAACCCTCCAGAACCTCCCCCAAAGTCAGGAAAAACACAACCAAACAACCATCTCCACTCATTGGTTCTTCCCGCTGCCCGAATTTTTCCCGCTTTTGGGAAAACATTTTCCATTTCCCCCACAGGGACAGCAGCGGTGCACCACCTCAATAGCCAGAGTCAACTCCATGGAGGAACTGATCCTCCTCCATCCACCGGTTGATGGGAAAAATCCGGCGAACCAGTTGAGGTTGGTAGTTGATCCTATAATTTACCAAGGTTTTAAATCTTATATATCCCAGGTGGTTGTTTGGGATTTCTTCCATCAACAGTATCTCCTTCTTAGAAAAAAACAGAAGAATGCCTTCTGGCGAATGTCGGGAAAAACAAAAACACAACAAACAAAAAAAACACCTTGCGGTTTTTATCAGTTTTCTTAATTGACCACTGATGAACCTGAAGAATGGTAGATAGATGTTTCCAAGAAAAAAGATGTCAACACTTTTCGAGTGGCATAATTGCTCGGAATAAACTCCAATGCCAAATCTCGGAAAAATACTGTGAATCACCCAACGAAATTCGGGCCGGTCACCCTGTCGGAGTTTTCTGGAAATTATTGAATTTCAAGTTATAATCTATATTCAATGGTCTCGGTTGTAGATCATGGAAAACCATCCTTTTCGGTTCAATAGAATGAAAAAGGTCCCGAACCAAATAGTGTCCAACAACCATACTCATCGCAGGGTATATCATATGTGTTTGTGCAAATAAAAATTGTGTCTTTCATTTTGACAGTAAATGTAAACATACCATCCGCTGACCCTTAGCATCCTCAAAAAAAAACGGCCCAAGGACCTTTAGACATTGTCGGGATCATTGTCCTCCGATTCGTCCTCAAACAGGGACCTGGGAGCCAATGTCCGGTCGTGGCTGCGGTTTTTGTTGCAAAGCGATGTCAGTGTTGGGTGCCCAACTCATGTGTATGGGGAAGTGAGATCTACTGGCATACCTTCTTTGGCTGTTTGTTCTTTGAATGGGCATTGTCAAATGACCTGCTTGACGCTTGAGGCATGGCACAGTGCAGAGTTGTTGGTTAATAGAAAGAACTAGGCAACTGTCCTCCTCATCCTCATCCTCATCCTCTTCCTCTTCCTCTTCCTCTTCCTCTTCCTCTTCCTCTTCCTCTTCCTCTTCCTTTTCCTCCTCCTCCTCCTCCTCCTCCTTCCATCCCCCTACACTTTCATCCTTAGTCTTCCCTGCTCCAATTTTTGATCCAAAGTTTCCAACGTCATCCCCTTTGGGCTTTCCCCACAAACGTCCAAAGATTTCCAGTTCTGGTCGTTCCAGAAGCTCATGGACTGTTTCCTGCCGACAATTTCGGGGTGGCCGAACTCTTAGGTTAGAACGTTGATGGATGACCTTTCCCCGAACAATGTAGGCCCCAAAACCAGTTATAAGTAGGGGCCCATAACTCCACTTATAGGGGTTATAACCCCAGTGATACCCATTTATAAGGCCATTTTTATAGGGTTTCTTTAAACTCCATTTATAACCAGTAGGGGCTCATACTGTCCGGTTGCTCGCCCCACAAAACTAACAGCTTGCCCCCGAAAAATGATGACTATCCCTTCCTTTGGAAATGTTCCCTTTTCAGGTGACATTCGTTGAATTTTCAGGGGAAGGTGTAGTTGCTCCGTCTTTCAAACTAACAGCCGGGTCCGCATGGAAAACATCACTGGATTTTTCTAATTGGATTTCCTTGAGCCCACAAGTTGTTGTTTTCTACTTGGCTTTTTTGGAGCATTAAAAAAAACGGAGAATCTATATTGGGAACCAAAGCGGTTATTTTACACTTGAAACTTTCAGCTTGCTTTGATTAACTGCCTAACAATAACAGGAAACCAAACTCATCTTCCAACCCCATCAATGTCCAGTTGTTTTCACTGTGGGATGGTACATCTGAGGGAAATGGTCATGACCTTTATTAAAAGCACCACCCTTAATCAGAAATATACAACTACTGTACATGAAAACGATATTCATCACATCACTTCATTTATCATTGGTCAATTCCCCTTAATAACATTGAAGACCAAAAAAAAATGAGTCAAATACGGTTGATGGTTCAGAAATCCGGCTAACCAGTTCAGTCCAGTAGTCTATCCCATAATTTACGTCCCAGGTGGTTCGCCGGATTGCTTGACAATCAGCTGTATCAATGACTGGTTGGTGGTTTCAACTCATCTGAAAAATATGAGTCAAAATGGGTTCATCTTCCCCAATTTTCGGGGTGAAAATAACAAAATATTTGAGTTTGCCACCACCTTAGATGACCATCCCCTTCCCATCCCCTTCCCATCCCATCACTGAAGCTCTGGATTCTTACCACGCCTCGCAAAGGCTCATGCCAGCATCACTGAAGCGTTGGTGTAAAGCCTTCGTCCAGAACCTTGGGCTGGGCCGGTCACGTCCCGACATGGAGGTGGAGGCAGTTGTCTTACAACACCGGGCCAAACACCCAAATCCACCACCCGTTTTTTTTTTGGGGGGAGGGGGGGGCGTTTTGTGGAGTCTGTTTTTGTTTTTAATGTTGAGTGCCGTGATGATTCTGCTGTAGAGAAAAAAATATCATGGTTTTGTGGTATTCTATGGCTAAAAAGAAAAATGTCGATGGAAAGTGATGAATGAATTGAATTTCTGTAAAAATTCACTTCAATTGTGGCTCTGGAAAAGAAAAAACCTGCCGACACCCCATCTTTTTTTCATCAATTTGACAGAGTCAATCCCACCAACTCCTCCCACATCTTTTGGCAGCTTTGAATTTCAATTGTGTGGTTTTTCTGGCACGCCCCAAAAAAAATCCACTTGAAATGACCCGGACCCCATATTTTTACTGAAACTTTGGCTGGAAGGGGGGGAATTTTATGTAACTCAAGGCGGCCGCCTTGAACCACCCTGTAGCTCTTAGCTAATTTTTGGGGGGAGGGGAGGGAGGGAGAAGGGTATCTCCAGGTCAAAAGATCCTGCAATTCCTGAAAAATCCAATTTAGCCAAATATATGATAAAAGTACAAGGATATAACCTGGATATATAGTGTATGTGCATATATTCATCTATATATAACATGGTTACAACATCTACAAGTTAAAATAATCTAGATTATTACCATCAGAATCTGGAAAATCACAGGTTGGTTGTTTATGAAACTTCCATCTTCACATCATGAATTCCTTCACTTCGTTTTGTTTCAAGGCACAACTTCATGGGCAACGGCACCTTCCACGTTAAGCGCGCCTCACCAGCAGCGCCCAGAAGACCAAACAACGTCTGGGGAGTGAAGGCGGCTGCCGTTTGCAACTGGAACTCATTGTAGCAAACCTGCAGCAAAAAATGGAGAGTTTGGCCGAACAACGTGGGTTTTTTGGTTGTTTTTGTTGTTTTTTTCGGTGGAAAAAGGTGGGGGTCCAAAAGGGGGGGGTGGGGAAAAATGGATTGTTAGGAGGTGTAAGGATGGGGAGTATCGATATTAGTGTCGATCACACCGATGGAAAGGCCCTTCAGTAGTCCCATATTTCTCAACATTTTGAGATGACAGAAACATGCATTGCTACGATCCCTCCCAAGTCCTTTTGTGAAACAATGGAGAAGGTCCACATCAAGTTTCACCCCTGGTCACAAAGAGAAAAAAACATGATGGAAAGTGAGCATCTGATTCCGACCAATGGGAACCAGGAATCCATGAACTATCAACCCTGAATCGCTACCTTTGCGGTCGGTGTGGTTCCTTGAAAACTCCGATTTCATCCGATTTCAAGCATGCCCCAAGGCCAAAATCCTACTGTTGATGGCAACCAGAAATCCGGTAAACTCACCAGTTGAGGAACCGGTAGTTGAAATCCCATTCTTTACAGGGGTTTATACATCCAAATGGTGGTTGGCCTTGGGATTTCTGAAGCATCAACAGTAATGTCAACCCCAGATTAATAAACCCCTCTAGTGATTATTCAGGGGTACGTACCCGCAAAAGTGATAAATACATCCCCTTTAAAAATGGGAACTTCCCCCAATTAAACAATCATGGGGTTTATTAATCCGGGGTCAACATTAGTCATGACTGGCATCTTAGGGATATTCCCAAGGGAATCCAACCTTCCCATCCAAGCTGGAGATGGAAACCAAAGTGGCAGCCACCGGCAGCGTCACCTCCAGTGGATGATGACGAACTCGTGGGGGTGATGATCACCAAACAAAAAACGGGGTAGAAACGAACCATGGACACTTGGGAAAACAAAAACAACATAAAACAAAATTTAAGTTAAGTTATATAAATCTATATAATTGTCTGATGCACCCTATTTTGAAATGATGATTCGTTTCAATTGCCTTGTTAGTTTCCAGGGTAAGTCTTTTGATGATAATTTGTGATGCATCATCTTGTCTTTGTATATATGCAGTAGGCAAATAGAGAGGCCAGGTAAATACCTTCAAATTTGTGACTGAACATGTCATCGTACACGGATCAAACCGCAACGCTTGCTGCATCACAAGTGCCACCTCAATATTGGCGGCGGTACTGTAACCACAACAAAGATTCAGCAAATGTCTTGGATGTTCATTGCATATACAGTAGATCATATCTGGTTAAATGCTGTTGTGTTTCTTCTATGCCATGCATTGTTAAAAACATGGCTTGTCAGTGATGTATCTAATGTATCACCAATAAAACACAAAGTAGTTTCCACGTGCCCCTCCTATAGAGGGGTTTCACTCTGTAAAGCAGGCTTCTGGGTTCTCCAAACCACCAGTTTTGAGATCTCATGATTCTTGGGGATAAGTGTATAACTTGCGGATCAATTGTCCATATGTATATATATATATATATATGTATATATATACACATCTAGATGCATACATCTAAAATCTAAAGTGCACGAAATCTATGAACTCCTGTCATACAAAAGAGTATTACATCCATATCGAATCTATCGAATAATCTCCATCTTTTCTTACATGCAACCCCTCCGAAGAAACTAACATATATCACCTGAAAATTGATGGTTAAAAGCTGAAATTTTCCTGAAACTTCCTTTGAAAAACGGCTCCCCTTTGCAAGGGGGACCACCTTCGCGGGAGCAACGGTCTTCCATCCCCTTAGCCGAGCCAAGCTACACTGCTTCCATACCGGGGAGGTGGATCCATAATGGCTTCCATCCCCGGACCAACCAAGGTGCCACGTGCTCCACGTCCGGCATTCCACAAATCCAACCTGCGGATCCGACCGATCTGTTTCCCCGGAGGTGGCTGCATGGACCCGGTTGTTTTTGGGGGTTTGTGGCGTGGTTTTGTTGGGGGGGCTGTTGGGGCGAAACCTTCAAACTGGTGTTTTGTGTTTTTTGGTTGGATGATGTTGAGTTAGATGATATTGATTTGTTTCATGAAGGGGAGCTGCAACAAAAAGTATGTGTGTTGCAAAGTGTAACAAACTTATGGGAGCGTTTCCGATGCTTTTTGTCATGTCTCGAAACACCAAGAACCCCAGCCCCTTGGTAGATGACCATTGCATCACCGTACATTTCTCATTATCACGAATTGTATCAGGTGTAGTCCACAGTGTGCAGTGTACACCCTCAAAAAAAACACTCAGTACGGCCGCACAGGAAAGCGGACTTCCAACAACTATGTCTTCAGGTGCTTTTTTGTTGCTACTTCTGGGGAGTGTGGGGTGACAAGACATGCAGCCAGTCCCAATGTGGTTTCAACAAGTCGAGCTCCTCCCAACAGTGCGAACACAAACAAATCCATCAGTGAGTGAATCAGGTGGAAAAATCAGATTTCACCAACCTTTACCCCCCAAAAAAAATGGAAAAAAATCCACTGCAGATTTTTTTCCATGCATACCCTCCAGGGAAATAACATATCCCACCTGGGGAAAAGGAAAAACATCTTTAAAAAGTCCTTGGTATGGGAAATATGTGAGTTTCCAGGAGGGTATCAAATATACAATGTTTACACTGTCCAAATTCTTCAGCTTCATCACGGACGAATCAGTTTGTCAGTTTGACCTTTTTGACCAACTGCTGGTTATCCGGGCCCCGAAAAACTCTCGGAAAAATCTGAAGGCTTGGAACCAAGTGACTTTTCGGTCACCATCCAACTGCCATGGGGGCTTATCTCGATGCTTGAAGACTTAAACCTGAACCAAATTTGGAGTGGGACCTTTCAACCGGACCATCCGTTCTACATCGACATGTTGAGAAAAGACATGTTAGCAAAAAAAACAGCAAAAATTTTCATTGTTCACACCTTGAAATTCAACATATTATACTCAAGAATCGACTAGAAGGTCCGATACTATACGTCTTTCTTGATGATTACATTTGTTTTTTGTCTCATATTTCTGACGGCAGAGTTCTTTGCGGAAACGTTAACGTTTCCAACAGGAATTAAAAAAAAACGACCATCGTCATAAGTTCATCTGCCCAATCCTACTGCTGATTCATTTCCGCAAAAAAACAGTTTCGTTGAAGGTACGCACCAGTTGAAATTGGCCGTTTAGCACATTGTATCCTATGATCAAAAAAAAATATCTACTTATGTGGGATTTTATTCATGGATTTTCTTCCATAGACACTTAGGTATTCAAAGTCCCAAAACCTCCACTAGCAAACACATGCCAAAAAAAGTAGGGAGGTTTTGCGACTCTTTTCTTGTACCACAATTTAGATGTTCATGTTGTAATCTACCAACCAACTTCAAACTCCCAAAAACACCCGAAAGATCTGGAGTTGCAACTTGTAACCATGAGTTGGAGGGCCTTATATTTCAAATTTCCAGTCGACTTCACCCAAGTCCAATCTGACAAATCTCTTGGAAAAAAAAACACATCGATTGTATGAATCGCCAACCAAACGCCTTCCTAAAGAACTTCAAAACATCTTGAATGTTCCAATTTAGATCATGAGGTCACACAAAAAAATTCACCACTTCACTAGTGATTCGCTAAGAGTCATCAGTGGTCTGGTTCATGGATCAAGTCATGCGAGCCAGCTGAGATAGATTTTCAAAAGAAAGTACTTCATGGAATGCAAATCGACATGTATAGTGATATACATTTCTTCAATTGCTGTATATTTGCTATCTCAACTGTTTCAAGTTGTTTGTCAACAAAATCGGAGGATGGTTTTTCGGGTCCCAGCCACAAACGAATGAAGCTGCTGATGGTCATCGACACTTCCAGCAAATAAGGCCTTGGAGTTTGGGCAAGCATTTCCCGATGGCATTTGGAATTCGTGCAGCGGGAGATTCGCTTTGGAAAGGAAAACCAGCGTGTTGCGTGTTGTACCGTTGTGCCCATATATATATATATGTATATATATATATGAATATATATATATGAATATATATATATACATATAATTGGACAAAGAAAGAAAGGATGCGGGACCCAAGATGATTGTTTCCATTTTGAAAAGAAAAACATTTGAAAATTGAAAAATCAAAACTATTCAAAAGCCAATGTCCAATGTCAACAACGGGCAACACCACGCCCTTCGCCCACTACGTTTTGGTTGCTGTGCTTTTTTTTCGGTAAGTATCGGATCTCAGAAAAAGAAAAGAAACTCTCTCCATCTTCCAACAACCTTTCCCCTTTATATCCAAGAATCCCAAACATCCTTTTCACGTCAAAAAACGGGTTGGAAAACTCCCAGAAATTTCAATATGGGTGTTTCCTAAAATGGTGGTACCCCCAAAACACCCCAAAATGATCATCTTTAGTAGGAAAACCCATGGTTGTTGGGTACCACCATTTTAGGAAACCCCCATACGGAACCATTTCCCCAAGACGTTTTGTTTTGGGCCGTGGCACAAATGCTCGGACAAATCTGCACAGACCGACGCCATCAGAAACTCTGGGGGAGGCATCAACACACCCAGCATCAGCGCATCGGCGGCATCGGGAAGGCT
Organism: Breviolum minutum Mf 1.05b.01; assembly: GCA_000507305.1. Classification (NCBI taxonomy): domain Eukaryota; class Dinophyceae; order Suessiales; family Symbiodiniaceae; genus Breviolum; species Breviolum minutum. The sequence continues at coordinate 8,696 of DF239032.1, forward strand.
GGCCACCTCAGCCAGCTCGAAACGAAAAAAAAACCTCCCTGATAATTTGGCACCTAAAAATTGGGTGGTGTTTCCAAATAGGAATGTCCTATAATTCAAGGGGTCGGGGTCCCCTATTTTCAGGGGCGTTAAGCTGGTTAGTTTCAGGGGTTGTTCTGTAGCTCTTGCGGCTCTTGCACCGGATTTGCTCAAGGGCTTTGTATCAAACAATGGTGACAGTTGGAAATGGTCTCATGTGGCCATGAATGGTTCTACGGAAGTGGTTATTTCATGTTTTTCCCCCTAGTATTTGGGTAGAAAATTAGCGCCTCTATACCTTCCTTTAAACCCCATTAAACCACCCCAACAACCCCACGCCTCTTCGGTAGTCATGGTCACCATCCAACCTGGCATTGACCAAAATGAGTGAAGCTCACATTGAATGGACCACCAAAATGGAACTCCCCTCCAAAAAAAGATGAAAAATCCCAATGTTACCCAAAGATCTTTCTCATGATTTATATTATCCAAAAGCCCTTTTTTCTCAAAGCAAAACGCCGCCTCGGAAGTCTTCCAGGAGTTTGGAAATGATGACGTTGGACCAGTTGCAAACCTACCAGGGTTGAAAAACCAACGGTCGCCATGGGATTTTGGTCGTCATCATCCAACCCACATTTTCTCATCATTTCGAAGTTGCACTGGATGGTCAGTTTTCACAGCTCTTCAAAAATGAAGGCATGAATGAAAAATGTTTGATTTACCTGCTAGACCCTATTTGGAAGGATTCCAATCAAAAAACCCATCCGTTTTAACTGATTGACATTGCTCACTTGATGCTATGGCAATGAAGAGAGGTCTACATCCACATCAACCCACAATCCACCCAACATCCCCTACCAAGATGTTTGGAACCATAGAACTACTGGGGTTGTTAGGGTTTCCTACTTTTCTTATGTCAACGGTTTCCAAAGGTTTCCAATCCTTGAAATTCCACCTGCTCGCCCCCTAGTTCCAATGATGGATGATAGCTACAACCCAAATGGATTAATCCCAAAGAACTAATCAGTGGTTTGTTGACTTCTTCACTGCCTCAAATGCACCCATGAAAAACCATTCTAAACCTTGGAAATCTAACAGCTGGTTCAACTAAAATCAGAAATCCGATTGAAAAAGGAAATTCATCTGAACCAAACCTTTCACGAATTTGGCTTCAAGATGTTAATTTTCAGCGGTGGCAATTATGGTGGTTTTTGTATCACTGGTCGCAAACCCACCTGGAGGTTTCCTAAAATGACGGTACCCCCAAATCACCCATTTTAATATGGGTTTTCCATTATAGACCATCCATTTTGGGGTACCACTATTTTTGGAAACACCCACCTAAACCCACCTAAAGAAACACCTCCCAAAACGGCGCCTTTCGACACATCAAACATCGTCCCGCACATGCTTTGGCGCGCACCGCCGAGGCATAACACGGAAAATGCACCGCGTGGCCGCAGGGCATTACGAGCACCTTGGGGATGGCAACAGTGATGAATGACGGTGATTTCATGCCATGGTAGAATCCGTAAAGAGTTACCGAAAAAACAAACATCCAAGCGAAAAAAGGCTGACCCCCCTTCAGTGTTTTGTTGCATTTTTTTGAAAGGAAAAAGAGAATCTATCCAAGCTGAAGATTTGGCTAAGCTTCCTATGAATCAGCAATTTGAATCATCTCAGTGACCCCTCGTAATCACATGTAACATGGCTATAGGGTACAGATTAAGCGAATCTATATGAACCCTTCATTCTCAAACTCATCAAACCAACTCGCCCTACCGTCGCTTTTTTGATACTGAAAGATGATCCTTCGAAACGTTTCAGCTTGAACTTGGGTTTCAGGGAATTTGGTGGGTGAGTGAGTTCACCGGTTCCAAAATGTGTCAAATATGCTTTTAGGAGAGGACTTCTCAACCCCAACTCGGTGCTTGGGATTCAGGATTTCTTTTCGGATTCCAATCTCCACTCCCCAACAGATTGGGGAAGAACCTTGCACAGTCTTGTTGATGATGACGTTCCTTTGGAAAATGGTGCCCTCCGGGGAACTAACATATCCCCTTTAAAGGTAGCTGGGAAGATGATTCTCCTCTTCCCAAGGTGGGACATGTTAGTTCCCTGCAGGGTAAAACATGCGAAACAAATTTCTCGAGGAACCAGCAGATATGCTATGCAAAAGTAAAATTCACCAATCGTGATTTTGAAGGATTCGTTTTGGCTTCAATCAAGGGAACAGTCCTGGCCCCCATCTCTCCAAATATGCACATCCTCCATATCTACTGTTTACCCAGCTCATATTTCACTCTGCCAAAAAAAATGACGACCAAAAGGTTTTTTAAAAAAATCACCTGGATCTCTTCGAACACTTCATCATTGCATGCCCCTGTTGTTTTTTTCTGAAGGACTCATCCTGGCATTTTTCTCCAGCAATTTCTTCCAAGCCCCCCAGGATACCAAACCAAACTATGTGGAGCCACGGCTTCTGTTCCCAGTTCTTCAAGGCAAACTGGACAAGTGGCACCAGAACAAGACCTGGACATGTCACAAACCATGTCGCAGTTTGATGCGAAAATCCAGAGAAAAAGAAACAACCTGGAACGCCAAGTGTCCTATTTCTTTAGGCAACTTTACCCCTAAAACCAGCAACTATTGCCTTAAAAACAGGGCACTTGGCTTTCCAGGAACAACAAAAAAAACAGCAAACGATCAGAAAACCCAATGATCCCCCCAACATCTACGGTCCCCCCAGGTAAGACCCATTTTTGATCCGACGCGAAAAATCCTGGTTCACCAAACGGCAACCGGATCGGAGGCCGAAGGTTTCGTTTCATCCCAGGCTTTGCAAGGAACCCAATTGGCGAAGAGGGGACGTTTTGTGGTAAGAATCCTATCAGAGTCCAGGAAACATCAAAAGATGTATTTTCTCAGCTCAATAAATATACCAGTCCCAAACAAAAAACCGTTCCGATTCCTCTTACAAACCTGTCACATCTATTTATATATATATATATATATCAAGGTGAATGTGTGTGTAAGGTCGCAAAACGGTGTGGTTGGAGGTTGTCGATCTTGTCACAATATTAGATTGGAAAATGTCATATGCGTAGATTTGAAGACAAACAACAAGAAGTGGCCCCTCCCATGGCTTTCTCCTAAAATCCCCAGAAAACGTGGGACAATCTCTGGTGTTATGTTTTTTTCACAATGGAGCTGCGACGCTGTTCCCAACAGCCAAAGTTTTGATCCGTTGACATGTGCTAAGTTGACATGTACAAAGTTGCCTTCAAATTGGCAACATCTTCATCCATTTCCCTTGCTACCCCGTGACCACATTCCCTTGCTTCAAGTGACCAGCGTTTGTGCATCTGCCTTGTGACGGCATCTTTGACCGCACACTGCTCCTGGCCAGTGGGGTTCAAATCCCAACGTCTTGGTGAAGTTTGAGGTGCTAAAACGACCTGGGTGTTTCCAAAAAATAGGGGTACCCCCAATTCATCCATTTTAATAGGGTTTTCCATTATATAAACCATCCATTTTGGGGTACCCCTATTTGTGGAAACACCCACCTGAAAATGTCCCAACTGCCAAAGGAAGATCATTTTCGTCAATCTTTTTTGGCTCCTTAGCATCAGGTCTCCTCATCATCACATCATGGGCGGGTTGGTTCCAGGGGTTGCGTACGTCAAGGCGGCATCACCCCGGTCACGGGTGAAACCCGAGGATTTTGGGTTTTCTGAACTGATGATTTCTGTGGAGGACTCAAGTGGCTAATCACTTACTTACAACCCAAAAAAAACAGATTCGATAAGGAACCAAACATGATGATGTTTTCCTCTTTTTTTCAGGAAAAAACAAAAAGGGGGCTGAGTTTCAGATCTCCTACCTTTTGTTTCACCGTTTTTGTTCCTCCATTTTGGAACTCACCTTCCGTCATCCACCCAATTCTCGTGCCTCACTCTCAGGCGCCATTTTCACCACCTGTAGCAAGGACCAGAGACCGAAGATGCTGCTCACCTGGATTTTTCCCCCAAAAAAATGAAGGAATGAATGTTGAAGAGCACCAAATTTTTTGGGACAATTTTATATTTTATTCATTTCAAAAAATCATCAAACTTCCAACAAAAATGGATTTTGTTCAAAAGATATATATGCGTAATTTTGTTGGGGGGGAGGGGGTAGATCTTCCTCAATATTGGGAATCTCCACGCCCAAGAAAAAAACATGGAGTGCTTGAAGCAAAGGACGTTTTTTTAAGCGAAAGTTGCTGAATGCCGCTTGAGACATGTTCTTTTTTGTTTTTGTTTTTCGTCTTCTTTTACATCATGAATCTCTTTGAATTGTTCCTCTGCTGTTGAAAAATATTCGATTTTCAATTAATTCGGATGGATTAAATGTGTTGTCTTGATGGATGCACTTGGCAAAGACCTTGATCAGTGTTTTCAAAATCAAAACAAGGAATAGGATTACCGAATAAATCGAGCGTCTTGATTTTTCATTGACGATGTTTGTTTTTCTTCTCTTTCTTTTTCTGGTTGGTCTCGTTTTGCTCTGGTTCTTCTTGTATTTGAAGATTTCCTCGCTGTTGTTTTCGTGGCGATGGTGATGTGACGGCTGTAGTGTGGGTTTTCCAGCACCGAAAGATCCACCGGCGGCAAATCAACGCGTCAACTCTCTAGGTGTCCCCTCCCCCCCCAAAAAAAAAATGTCGTCTTCCAACCTTTCATGTTTCAGGGGGCTATGATGAATCTCCACCAATGGAACCAAACATGCTCCAGGCTCCAGTCATCCAAAACCAACTCACAGGTCTGGTTCTTTCATTGATGGTGGTTGCTTTTGGACCATTTTGGAGATCCTGGACCCAGATCCTTGGGGATAACCTCCAAGGTTTTTCTAAGGAAAATCCTTAGAAAAATTCGAAAATAATTCTAAGTCCTCAGAATCTCATGGAATTGGTGATGGTTGAATTGCTGTTGTTTAAATGGAAGAATATGGAACCATACTGTAAATGGTTCAGAAATCCGGCTAACCAGTTGATATGGTAAAAATCCCAATTTTTTACAGGGTTTTATACATCCCAGGTGGTGCAGGATTTCTTCCATCAACAGTATCATCCAGCTACAGCTGGTTGGTGGTTGAATCAACCAACCCTTTTGAAAAATATGCGCAAGTCAAATTGGATCATCTTTCCACAAAAATCGGGGTATCAAATAAAAGCTGTTTCAAACCACCACCCAGACAGTATCAAGGGGGGCTTTTTTGGTGATCAATCATATTTCGCCATGGGCACATCCCTTCGAATCATGGAACTGTTCACGCAATTTCCAACACACAACCCTCCTTGGTTGTTTATCAAAACCTGGCTATATATCCACTAATTATATAACCCAACTTGGGAAGTAAGGTGGATTTTTTGCCATCTACTTGAAACTCTCTTGGAGTTACCCATTATCTTTACCACCCAAAAATGACGCACATGCGCCCACCTCCTCCACTAGTGCCGTGACCAGTCTGAGACCACAAGGGCCTGACACCTCGTGTGACACCTGAAGGTGAAGAAGATCTTAGATGGTGAGTAATGGCACCCCATCAATACTAGGCTGGCGATTTGTTGTTGGAGCAATTTTTTGCCCATGTATGAAGTCGATTGAAGTACTGATAGATCTAATTGCTAGATATAGTCAAAACTTTGATGGATTAGGCTTCATGATCCGCTTCCCTACCTTTCAGCAGCCAGAAAAAATCCACCTTTGAGTGTGATCAACTGCTAAAAAAATCATCTGATAGATAGATGCGGAAAACCAAAAAAAACAAGGACACCAACCATTGTTGTTGTACCACCCAGGAAACCAAAAAAAAGGTGTGGGGCTTGGTGGTCTTTGGCCTCGTTTCTTGTATCAGATAAAACGCCTACCTGGTTAGCGGGTGGTACACGACTGAAAACCCCACCAACTTCAAAATTTTCACGGTGGAAAAAATAGGTCACAACCTCCAATCTATGGCACATCCGAAGTCCCACATTTTTTCGGTTTTTATTGGTGGTCCCTTTTTTTTGGATCTACAGTATTTGGGTGGATTTGGAGACCCAAATCGCCACAAGGCCCACTGCAAACTCAAATGACCTGAAATTACCCCATCGTGGAACGAAGTGACATATCCCACCAAATGGAAAAGGAAACTGATCTTCCCAACTACCTTTGGATGGGATATGATAGTTTCTGGGGGGTAGAAAGTTGTTACGCAGAAATTTTCCCAACTTGATTGAGTTTCCTACATGTTTGTTGAAGAATTTAGCAACTCTTCGGACAGAAGCTACCAACTCACCCGCTTCTTAAGGCACGGCATGAGCAAGCTCAACTCAGCGGAAGAAATCATTTAGATAAATGTACTAGTACTACCACTATCACAGCTATTCTCATTCTGAATCTCCTTCAGTATCTTCAATAATCATTTGTCATATCTGAGTAAGAACTCATACACTCTACCAACCAAAAAATATCCAGGTGTGGCAAAAATCCAGCATTTCACAACAGCCAGGGTTCTTTTCCACCACTCAAAAACAGCACATGCAACAGCCGCTGTATCTCGTTCCCTTCCCCAGCTACACGGGGCACCTGTTCCCACGCTTCTGTGGCAACAAAACCAGGATCCCAACTGCACACAGCAGCCCAACATGCCAACAGAAGTCTCGAAGCCTAGGTGAGTGACCAAAGGTTGGCATTCAGGGGACCGACCTCTAAATGGGGGGGCCGTTGGTTTCAAGGTCACGGCGGAGCCCTGAATCACCTGGGAACTCCCCATGACTTTTGATGTTTTGAAGGGAAATCTTGCCATGAATAGATGTTTCTTTCATCCCCCCAAATTTCCATTTCACATCCAGAGATCTCTAGCCGTTTTACAGGGGTTCAGTGGTCACCCACAACAAAAAAAAACTTCCAAACTTCACCCTCAAAAATCTAGGAATTCCCCCAGAAAAAAAAAAAAACAATGTGATAGAAATATCTGCCTCTTCAAAAATGCCATCTGATCTGCCTCTGCATCTTCGAACTTTTCAAAGGGAACAATTGGGGGGGTGTACCCCTAACAGGCTAGCTATGGTATTTAGCTGGTGTTCTCTAAGGATTTCCCGTAGGGGTCCCGGGTCCCACGTTGGGATCGAAGTACATCCAACTATATCCCCTGAAAAAATGTCCATCAGTTCCTTCCCTATCTCCTCCTTGTTCCGGCCTTCTCCGAGGGGGGCAGCTCTTGCTCCTTTGGAAAGGGCCGCCAGCGACGCAAACGCTGCCACAACAACCGCAGGCCCTGCGGTTGTGAATCCGAAGGCTTTGGGATTTTTTACTTCTCTAGTTGGGGGTTACAGTTTCAACCCATCTGAAAAATATGCGCAAGTCAAATTGGAGCATGTCCTCATATAGGAAGAAATGAAGAATATTTGAAACCACCACCTAGTTACTAGTTCTACATTACATGGAATCTGGGCAAAACTTAGGTCCCGGGGGCTAAAATTTTACTTTAGTGCGTTAGATCTAAAACTCCACCAAACTCAAACGGGCTCTGTGTTTAAGGAACTACCAAAGATTCGCCAAGGAATTATATAAATCGATCGAATTTTGACAAACTACTGATAAGGTGATAAACTCCAAGCCTACCTCCCACCCAGGAACAGTCACAACAAGAATTATTCTAGTAGGGAATCCCCAAACGAACCTCTATTTGCCGCTCTTTCCGGGTGGGGTGGTTTTCCATCCAAGATATTCACTAGCCGCTAGCCTTTTTTTGGGGGGAAAAACCGTTTCACCGGGTTTTCCATGGGCCAAGAGTTGTGATCACCCTCGAAGAACTGCCTGCATCAACCGCGAAGCCCTGCCACTGTGGATACCACATTTGGCCAGTTGTGTAGCACGCGCAACGAGCAATCCCTTTGGCCTAGGTTGAGGAAAGGGTGCGAATTTTTCGGCAGATTTGACCAACCTTTCGCCCGTTTGAAGAATATGAATTCGTCAAATTGGATCATTAATTTTCCCAATAATCGGGGTGAAAATAAAAAACATTTGAAGCCACCAGCTAGGTTCATGTCCAACTTTCAAAAACTTGGAAGGGATTTCTGATTTCCCTGCATTTTCACTACCAAATATTTACTAAACAATCGCATCATTTGCATCATTTCCTCAGCTTGAGTCACTGGGATTTTCGGATGACCCCCCAAATTCGGTGACCTTAAAAAATACCCTTGGGACCAATGGATGCCTCATGATTTAAACACAAAAATGTCAACAAAAAAATCCTGCCGGCCCGGAAACCGTCCGGGCCGACATTGCGATTTTCCTTTGTTTGTTTTGACAACATACATGGCGTTGTGGTTTCGTGCAGAATAAAATAATCTGCATCACTGTTTTTTGACGTATTGACAGTGGGGAGCCAAAAAAAAATGTTTTTCCAACGCATGAATTCTTCATTTTGTGGTCTCAAAACCACCTCTGTTTTTGACTATCTCTTTAGGGAAATTTGCGTTTCGTGTAGGTTTCGGCCGCGCAAAAGGAGACAGTTTTGTTCTTTCGCTTGGACTGTCTTACTCGCTGCGTTTCTTTGACAAAGCTTTGCCTGTCAAAGTCAGCAATGAAGCATGCTGACTTGAGTGCCAGTGGCGCCATTGCCAGATACGAATATACATGGGTATGTCCTTCGACATACTTCGCAAATTGTTGGATATGCAACGTTTCACTTGCGCCCATACGCTGTCAATGGTACCTTCCAGTACCCCCATGCGCATCTCTGTCAACGTATGATGAAGTGCATAAGTTAGTCATTGCATGATGATATATGGTGGTGATAGACTGACATGATGTGTGTCGTACGAAATGTTATTATCCACCCACCCACCCACCGCAATATGAAGAAGTCGGGCCGGCACAAAAAAATGATATCATGTGTTGCTCTCCTGGTTTTCAGACATCACTTTTCACCGAGAAAAAAACTTCCGAAATCATCGGACAAAACCAAGGCATGGTACGTTGACATGGCCAGTATCGATGCGATGTCTCGTCCATCATCCAACACAGAGGGTGTAGTTGCATCACCATCGCCTTGCGGTGAAGACCACTGTGGGAGAACCCAAGAAAGAAACCGCTATTTAAAAAAGACGGCTAAAATCCACCAGGCACATCACAAGCTGCAGTAGACTGAGATATGGACATGAATTTTAAGAAGATGACAAGAACAGCCGGAAAACATGGAACCAGCATCCATTCCTTGAAGGTTGCCAAGAGCTACTTGGAGGATCATCCCATTTAGTAAGTGATGAGTAAAGGGAGTTACAAGCCATTATAACTAGACAACCCTACATAGGGGGACTTACTAACCATGGATATTAACCATCCTTGGTCATCCCCCATCCTTTTATCCTACACCTTGTGGTGACCGCCGGCGTGGACTGCGGCTGCGCTGCCGCCCCATGTGCAAACGTTCAACGGGGCAAGGGGGTTTTCCCTGTATGAAGGGTTCCTCCCAACGGGGGAAGTTTGTAGATTTCTGGTATGTAGAGTAAACTGGAGAATTAAAAAAGAAATACCAGGGAGAAATTTTCCAGGAAATTCTTGCGCCAAAAACTACAGTAACTACATCGGTCAGTCAAACAAAACTGACTCTAGTTAAAACTAGTTTTTTGTGCTGCCTGCAATGTTTCATTCAAGTTGTTTCACCTCGGAAAGCTTTGATCTGCATGCAGTTTTGAGGCGAACCCCAAAATTTGGGGTGTTCCCTTATGAACTATGGGGCATCAAGAAAACAACAGCTATCATTCACTTAAAGCGGACTCACGAAGCCACAAACAATGACTGGGATTCTTAAAGCTTGGGTGTTGCTGTCGAGCTGTATACGGCCTTGATTTGTTAAACGCCAATGAACCAGTAAATGTCCCCAAGAAGAGTGACGTGAAGGACAAACATGAGGTATTGATTCCATCTCGTTCATATATTTCATTTACAGTATTTATCTAACTATGTGACTATGTGTGTATGCAATGTACTGTATTTTTGTTGTTATGTTCTCCATAAACAAATGAATTTCAAAGTCCAACACAACAATATCTAATTACTTCATGCGCAACTCCAAATCATTCTTGTGGGAACCATGTGTGACATGCTATGAGATCTGCGAGGATTCTTAGACATCTTTTCAAATTTGCTCGATTACAAGTACTGAGTACTGGACACTTCCACTTTTCAGATGCTTACATCTAGACAAGAGGACACGAAGATCGTATCCATCTTGCTTAGGCTTCCTTCTGCTACGCTGCTACATTCTCAAGAGTTTGTGAGGCTGACACTTGGGGAACCATGTGCCAAAGTGTTTCAATCTAATTGATGGTTCAAGAACGTAAGCCAAATAATTTGACCCTCAAAATGATTTGATAATATTTGACATTCAAATCATTAGCTAATGATTAAAAATTAAGCGAACAGATGAACGGGATGACTTCATGTGGCATTCCGCATTCCACTCCACCGAAATCACCATCAAACAACCACAGCGGATTTTTGTTGCTCAGATCGATCTACGTAAAATGGCTGTGGTGCTGATTGTGGTGCTCTGCTTGCGCAGAAAAGCTCCAGCTTTAAAATTCGTTCCGCCCGTCAATGGCTCGTTGGTGGATGTTGCGTCCGTTGAGATTGCTCGTTTACCAGGGATCCCCTTGTACTACTTGGTAGCCAACCGAAACTTCATGGACCATTTTGGTAGAAATCCCGAAAAAACATGGATCATAGATTTGCTGCTTATCTTTCATCCCCCAAAAAAAAAATGGGTTCCAGTTTAATGATCCCTGTTTTACTCTCACTGTTGATACACCAAAATGTGGACCAACTTCACTTTTATAGACATCCCAACTCCATTGGACTGAAGAAAAAACACTGATTAGAAATGGATTGTCAACAAAAAGGGGATATGCCCAAAAGTTAGTAATACCACCCACCAACTCATTGGACTGAACCATCAAGCTCCTATATTATATATACAGCAAAAAACGATTTTTGAAAACGCCGAAATCCAAGTCCATCATCCCATCATCCTTTGCTTCCAGCAGGGCAAAAGGGCAGAACTTGATGTACAAAAACAAACATGCGAAACAGCAACAAACAAAAGAACAACAAAAAACGAACTCACAAAGGTTCAAGAGGTTATATAATATATATATATATATATATTTCATTTCACTCCTCCACTTTTTCCAGAAAACGAAAATCTGTTGGTTCTGTATATCCCTGCAGCTGAAGGACTTTCCCAGCAAATAGGGCAGAGTGCAAAGGCAAAAAAAAACGGCATTTTTTGGTCGCCTAAAAGCATTGGAAGATATGCAAAGCGTTCTTTTCAAAATATCCAGTGCGGATCTACAGATTTTTCGTGAAATTTCAATCTTTTGTGTGGTAGAACGTAAAGAAACTTCCGATCAAAAAAAGAACATATAACGCTCCGTGTGTTTTTCTTTTCGAAAATCGTTGAAAATTCGCCTGTGGAACCTTTACCTTCACACTCGACCCTTTTGGAGATTTTTACTTTGTGGGGTCGCACATGCCCTCAGCATAGCTCATCATGTAAAGTTTCTCCAAGTTGCCATCGAACATAGGACAAGGAGTATTAAGCTACATCATTTGATCCCGTCGGTTTCAATCCTTTGGGGGAATGAAGTTTCATTTTTTTTTCGAAAACCACCCATGATTCTGTTCTTTTCGTTAGTTTCATCATCATCCTGTTCTAGCTGGTGGTTTCAACCCATCTGAAAAATATTAGTCAAATTAAATTGGATCATTTCCCCAAATAGGGATGAAAATAAAAAGTATTTGAAACCACCACCTAGTGTTCTTCTGAAGATACCTGTTCGCTCTCATCATGGAATGTTGCACAGCTCTGCTGATGAATCGTCCCCAAGCAGGACGCCTTTTTGTGGCAGGAAACGGTCAGGTAGAACATGCCTCTCAGGGACTATGGTGCCATGGATGACTGGCAAAATTCCAAAAAAAGGATCTCTGTCAAAGTATCAAAGGATACCAAAGGTGTGTACTGGCCAACTTTTGAAATCTGATTTTTTCATGTATCTTTGTTGTCTTGAAACAAATTGTTTAAAGACCTTGGCCCACTCAACAAAGATGAGCATCATTCCAACCTCTACCCGGGAGAGGGTTCCTTACAGTTCACCCCTGACCTGCTTACCCTCCTTCAAAATGATATGATTCGCCATGGGATTCGGACCAACGACTCGTTTCGAAAAGGGCGCGGTTCCCGCCGCGATTTGCAACGCAACGACCCTCACTTGCCAAAGAGTTTCTCCAGCGAATGAAAGTCCAAGCCAAAGATCACCTGAGCCACGGGGGAAAAAAATGAAAGGGATCCTGGGTGTGTTAGCACGGTTCCGGGATCCGGAAATTTCCATGGGTTTTTGATGAAAATAATCCCCCACATTAACGGGGTATGTTCTTTTTTCATCCCCGGAAAACCAGGGGGCCCTGTTTTTTCATTGCTCGCCTGAAGTCAAGGCATTTTGAAAAAAGACTTCACCACCTTTCGACAGGATAGAAATGCTATGGCTGCTATGGTAGAAACCACGGGCGGCAGCCACGGGCTGCCATTAAACATCAGATTGCATTGGTAGATGCAGCCTCTGAAAAATACTCAGCTTCAGGGCACTTAGGAAAGTAAATATGTGCTTAGGAAGAAATCCGGCTAATTCACCAGTTGATATGGAGAGTATCTCCCCATTATTTACAGGGCCTTTATACCACCTCCAAACGGTGGGAAAACTCGCCGAATTTCTGAAGCATCAACCAGTAGCTCTTTTTCTTACGGTACCTTAATGGAGGCTTGCCAGAGATGTGGACGAACAAAAATCCGGGAGATGCCTTGGGTGAAACAGAAACTTAGAATTTAGATAGATCTTTGAGGTACACTTTCTGCGCAACCCTGCTATTTGCAAATATGCGTGCATATATTATATATATATATATTATATACGCAGGCTCATGACTCATGACTTTGTTTCATAAGATCTTTTTGTCAGCGGGACAACCCCTGGTCAATAAACATAGTTACATAGTCTGTTCAATCCCTCATTTTCAATAGGCGAGGTATCAGGTGTCATGAATAATGTATTGTGATGTATCTACTTAATTGATGGATCTTAGGATCTTCCAACTACAAGTTTCTCGTTTAGAAAGTGCATAAACAGTCGTACTTTCATTGCAAATTACAAATCAAAACACTGGACTTGTCCTTGCCTGCAGTGGGGCGGCTGTTGCGGAAAAAAGTACTGACACCTAAAATTGATTGGTTGGAATGTGTTGGAATACTAAACATAGTGCCACTTCGCCGGTTTTTTGTGGGATGTGTTTTTTCACAGCTGTTCAAGTGACAATGGCAAGCGTAACACAGAGGGCGCTACCCATCTGCTGGCCACTCAAGCGTTCCTCGAACAGATCTTTGATGTTTAACCAAAAAAACAGTTGAATCGTCCTATGAATCTCAAAAAAAAGGTGTAAGAGTCCCCAGTTTCACAAGCAATCATCAAAGTGTTGATTATCTAGACGAAGAATTTCGTAACATCATTGCCAAAGATCTTAAGAAGTTTTCTCCCGTAAAAACGTGCCTTTCGTAACTTTCGTACGGGACTTCAATTCCCCGAGCTTTCCAAAACAAAGAAAAATCCCTGAAGTTCAACTTGTGCGATTTATTTGGCCTGCCCGTTCGGAGGTGGTGTGGCTCTGAGATCTTTCTGAAGATATTTCAGCCAAGTGAAGTTGTTTCGGTACCCCGAGACGGCTGAAAGTTGGAGTGACTCCACTTCGAGGCTTCTAGGTTTTTTGGCTACTGAAAACGCTTCGAGCTTAACCTTCTGGTATCCTATTCGCAACAGAAAACCACCTGATAGGTGCTGCATAAACAAATCACCCCAGATATATACTTCGTCTTAGGCTCGGCTTGTCTATCTAGTTACACTGATGCAAGTTTTTGCAGAACAGGAACCTACCCCTTTGATTCGAGAGCACAACATCCCCATCTGAAAAAACAGTGGAGCTGTCAAGCGTCTTTGAAGACCACAGTGATCAGCACAGCGCCAAAGACGGTGTAAATACCGTTCTCCACTGTGGATATCCTCAGCCACCACCAACCGATTACTGTACATTCGTGTAAAACACTCTCTCAACTTTTGAACATCCCCACAACCAAGCAAAAAAAAAGACAAACAGCCACTATTCAAAACCATTGAAGATGTGAAAAGTTTACCAATCCTGGTACATCGCTCCATGAAAGTTCCCCTGCCTTTTTCCGACCTTGAGTTGAACCCTCAACCACGACTTGGGGAACCAAGATACAAGGCCCCAGAGTAGCCTTCGTTTTCTTGGGCAAAGGCATAAGTGCTCAACATGCCACCAACACCAGAGATGATGCCACAAAGCATCGTTCCCAACAGCAGCCACCTGAAACGAATGGGTGGGTTTTTCAGGCATGAAAATGTGCAAGTAATTCGCCACCCTTTACGGAGCCATACACCTGATATTGTACATGATTTGATCTTCCGAAAATGCCGAGAGTTGAACAACGACCGGGACCCATTTCACATAGGGCATCAGATCAATGCCGATCAACTAGAAGTAACAAATCCAAGTTAGGCACCCTACTCATCCCAAGGTGATTTTTCAAGAGTTCCAAATGTGAAAATTCAATGAGGTCGGTCGATCTCCATTTGACCGGGTCTCGAGGGTCTTCAACACACCCGAAAAAAAAGGCTGCGAAAAAAAAAAAAAAAAAAACAAGTAAATCTGCAAGTGACTCACCTGGCCTTTAACCTCGCGTTCATGGAGGGTACCCATATCTTTGGGATGTTTCGGGTGCAACACAACACAACTCGCTGTGAGGTTTCGGGCAAGATCATTTCAAAGATCTGAAAAGACCGAAACTAAGAGCTACAAAAAATCCAGTACCGTCACGAGTATGAAGTGAGATGATTGAAGAACATGAAAACAGCTATCCAGCTATCCAAGCATGTGAGAATTTATGGGATGTGTTCATTCTCCTTCTTTTGGCTCATCCCTTTTTGTTCTGTTGAAAGATGGATGCAAAAAACTGTTCTCAACTGCCTTCCATCATCCCCTCCCATCATATATGGATGAATGATAATATATTATATATATATATATATACAGTACAGTATGTAATCATCATAATCCATGATATTTCACCAATCCAAGTTCTTATGGCGTGTTTTGTCAGGATTCCCAATTCAGGTCTTAAAGTATCCAGGGTGGGCCCCGCATCCAGCTATAAATGGGGTGAAACAACCTCTTTAAGTAGGGTTGTAAGTTACAAGTAACCCCATTTACTGTTACCCCATTCATTTATCTTTCGGCCATTTTTTGGGGCGGCCCCAATAACTGCATTCACATGGGCCTTGACCTTGTACCACCCAGGTCATGGGAAAATCGCCATTTTCCTCCCTTTTTCGGCACCTAAAGGACTTATCCTTCAAGGACTCTCGACGTTCGGTCGCATCGCTCAGCATCACGCGTAGCAAGGGAACCACACAGGTTGATAACATATACACAAAGTAGGTGCCTTGCTGAAGCACAGGGAAAGGCATAAACCAGGCACCTAAATGGGGGTTTCCGCAAATAGTGGGTTTTCCCCCCAAATCATCCATTTTAATAGGGTTTTCCATTATAAACCATCCATTTTGGGGTACCCCTATTTTTGGAAACACCCAAATATCAATCCAAACAAAAGATCAAAATATTCCAAGGTTAAAACACCAGGATGACGAAAGAAATTCGACCAGGGAAATTTTTGGAAACAACAGAAGAAAAAACACCTAAACATCTGCATTTCTGTGTTTCGGGTTTCATTGATTTTCCTCAAATCAGCCAGGGACGAAAAAAAAATGAAATCCCAACAGTTTCATGCAGTTCGTGAGCTTTTGAGAAGAAAAACACCCAGGAAGGTGGAAAGAAAATTAACAAAAGGTGTGGTTTTGAGGAGACAGCGATTTGATTTTCAGATATTTTGTTTCGGGGGGGTGGAAACGGTGGAAGGGTCTGGCTCTTGTGAAAACATTTGATCGATTGCCTCTGGACAAGTGTCAAATGTCAGACCTTCAATTTTGCAACCAAATCAATCAAAAGTTTTCTGGTGAAAGATGTGCTGTTGATGGTTCAGAAATCCCAAACAACCACCTGGGATGTATAAAACCCTGTAAATAATGGGATAAACTACCAACCTCAACTGGTTTGCCAGGATTTCTTCCATCAACAGTACGTCATGACACATCCACATCCTTCAAATCAACAGAAAGCTTTGGTTTCACCGTCCAGGTACAGGCTGCCCATTCCTCTTTCTGATCTTTGCTGCTTCCGTGCACTCCAATCTGCGACAATGGATGCGGGTGTGAAGTCTGCCCCATGTTTTTTTCGAAGATTGTGGTAACGCAGGGAACAAGTGCCAAATACAAAACATCACAAGTTCATGAATTAAAAACTCCATGTACAGTAGTTGTATGTCCAACACCATGCGATTTGTCCGATGGTTTCAACTCAGGTTGTCTTGGTTTGCGATTCGAAATATCACGATTTCCTGACTACAAGATACGATATGTGTGATAGAGACCGTGCGTGCGTGTTCATACGTACAATGTATGGTCAAAAAATCCAAGGACTAGATTTATATGGGGGTATTGTATATTCACTACAAGACAGGGCCGTACATGGCATCGTCTTGAATAAGCATGCAAAACAGTACCTATCTAACCATTAAAAATACATAAAAATGTGAATCCTTTTACCAACCGGCAGATTTTCCTCTGCCATTTTACTAAAAAGTCGCTTCTTCCAATCGTTACCCCCAAATCTACATATGCTTACATGGACCTGAAACCTTTCGCGTCGCTCCGGCCCATGAGTTGCAGATCTCCCTTTCAGGGTTGACATCAACACATATCCACAAGAAAAAATCCGGCCCGGAATTTCTTTTGACACAGTCTGGTTTGGTAAACAAACACACTTTTCGCCCAGCAATTTTTTAGGTGACCTCAAAATCTCTATGGCATCAATGGCTGGGCTATGTTAGTTTCAGGGAGGGTAAATGAAAGGAAACTGCTTGGGATCCACCCACTGAACTGATGATTGTGGGAGGGTAGGCTACACTCCCGGAAACTAACATATCCCCTAAATTTGGATGGTGAGAATTTTCCTCTTTTCCTTTTGGGGCCCGGTCACTTTTCAACTGCGAAAGTGTGTTTTTCTTTCAGGGTACCCGACTACCAACCACAGGTTTCAAAAGTTTGGGGTAGCCTGGCCTTCTTGCCCAAAGGACCAAAGCCCCAACAAGTACCAGCCACAACAGCCAATGCCACTGCTTTAAATCGAAAGCGCGTGGGTGCAACCATAGAGTCATCACAATCACTGCTGGACGTTGCCTCAGTGAAAGTTGGGATCATCAAAAAAAAACGAACTTGGAAAAATAGCTACACCCTGGAAAAATTAACGGCTGGGACCTAAAAGTCACCGTTTTTTGATCCGGAAAATCATCTGAACCAAACCTCCATGTTGGGGTTCCAATGTTAATTTTCTAGGGTGCAAATCTGCTATTCCCCTATGTTTCATACCTTTCATGCATTGTTTTTTTTTTGGGGGGGGGGAGGTGTATTTCCGATTTGACACCCACCAAAACCTCCCCCAGGCTGACTGCTGGTGGAAGGGCCATCATGATCCAAGTTTCCATGCTGGACGTTCTCTGAAGCTCAGCGGAGACAGCAATGGAAACACCTGCATGGAAAAGACTTATGGCCCAACAGCGGGACCCCATGACGGATCCATGGGGTTGGTATATTTAATCCCCTAATAAGGCCTTATTTTCTTTGGGTGGGGGGATGGCATTGGGGGGGTGCCCTTAGATTCCCATGATACTGTTGATGGTTCAGAAATCCGGCGAACCAGTTGAGGTTGGTAGTTTTTCCCATTATTTACAAGGTTTCTTGATTCCCAGGTGGTTAGCCAGATTTCTTCCATCGACAATAGGATCGATGGGATGGGTAGCCTCTAAGAAAATGATGGTTTTTTTTTTCCGAAGATGCTCTTTTTTCCTTAGATTGCATGGCTTTCTTGTGGTCCAATGTACCCTCCAAGGAACTATAACATATCCCCAACTGGGAAAGTTCGGAAAAATCATCATCTTCAAAAGTGGCTTGTCTTAGTAGGGGATATGGGACAGCTCCCAGGAGGGAACTTTCCTGGGAACTGTCCCATGTCCACAAACCTTTCCTACGAGGAAAAGCACTTTTTGAATCGATGATCATTCGAACGGATCCCGGTTTCGTGGGATACGGTTGATGGTTCGGAAATCATGCTAACCACTTGATAGGTAGTTTAATATATCCCATTATTTATTGGAGTTTTATACATCCCAGGTGGTTAGCCGGATTTCTGAACCATCAGCAGTATCAAAGGAAATTCCAGGAACTCCCATGCAAACATCTCCCCAGAGTTCTTCTCATCTGGAAAACCAGTGGAGTTCATGAAGGTGACAGTAATTAATAGAGTTCCCGTCATAAACAATTAGAGAATAGATTATGGCTACCCACATGGAAGCAGGGTTGAACGGCAGGCCTCAAAATGAGTGTCAAGAGATAGCCATATCTTGGGTTGGGGACCCCATTCCCAGTAGCCAATGCCAGGATTTCGACATGTTCCAGTCCGGTGATCCCGACCTAAACCTTCATTTGCCACTACTGGAAAGGAGGACATATCTTTTACTTGAATTTTTGAGGTTGTCACAGGAGTCCATTCAGGAGATAGTTGCATATACCGATACCCCTACCAACCTACCCCTGGGGGTAATCCCAAAAAAAGCCCCGATGTCACTTGGGTATGGCCATGGGTGAAAAAATCCCCAAGAATCCATACGAATTTCCAGTTCCAGGTTCTATAAATTTGGGAGTTGTAGTTACCAAGCTTTTTGAAAAGGCCAAGAAAGTTGGTGCTTTGACAAAAATCACTCGTCAAATTGGGAACGAATTCTTCTCCAAGGGGTAAATCTTCCAAAAAGTGCTTGAAATCACAACCTAGTATGGCCAGTATGGCTATTTATGACTATTAGTTGATGATTGCAGATGTATGTTGTCATCTGTGATAACTGTCATTTGTAACGCATGTATATATAAATGTATTTCAAACTGGCTATCCATAACCATTAAGCCATTAAGCCTCCTTGAAAACGAGTCATTCCGGAGAATGAACCAAAAGCTTGAAACACACAATGGCACTACGACAAACTCCAACAAAAAATGACGCATTGGATGGAAATCTGAAAAGAAACCACAGAAAAGGGATCGTCTCTCCGTTCAAACCTGTCAGTATTCCTGCTCTTTGTCAGATTCAATGGGTGTCTTCTATCTATCGGTGACGTCTCACAATTTTTCAGCTGGTTTGGAGTAAAAGCTCTCAATTTTACCGAGCCCCTCACTTGTTCCCTGAAGCTGGTTGTGAACTCTGTTGATTGCCCAAAGCTTGATAGACCCCAATAATTCACAGCTTAGATCTCGGTGGTATTTTTGTTTCCATCTACCCAACCCATGCTGCTGAGCCGAGCATCTCTGTTTCGAGACTCCATCTTCCTTGCTCCTTTCACTCATTTGGATTGAGACATTATCTGCTGCAGAGCCCGAGTTGTCAAGGCCATTCGACCCATGGGACGCAGTGACGGGACCCGAACTCTCGGAGGCCTCCGCCTCGGCCTCGTTGTCAGACTCATCTTGTCTCACATGTTCCTGAAGGCGCGGCCAGGGTTTGAAAGCAGAAACCATGCACTGCATGTCTGGTTCAAACAAAAACAACAAGGTAAGCTTCAAGTATGAAATTCCATGTTTTTTTCAGATTCTCCCCGGTAGTATCACTATATCTACGTCCCGTCCATGCCAAGCATCCATCCGTTGAGTGGATGATTTTTGAGCCAAGACCACACCCAGCATGATCAAGACGAAGCCGATATAAGCTTGCGTTTTAGGATGCTCATGGAAGTACAAAGCTATCAAGATCGCCTTAGGGTTTGTCGCTCCCTTTATGGCTGGGAAAAACCAACCCCAGCCAGTAGGTTAGGGTAGGTTAACTAGCCATGACTAAAGGTTCGGAGTTTTTCCTTTTTAATCGATTTTTTGGCGTTTCAAAGCTTTCCGACAAAAAGAAGTGGAGGCCGGTGCCAGTGCTTTTTTGCGCTGCAAAAACCAAAACATTTTGGTCATCATCCAAGTATAAATGGTGGTTTGAAAGAAGTTCCTTTCCGTCAAAAAACATCTGAGACATGTTCAATTTCAAAGGATCATGAAAAGGAATCAGGCTTGAAACACTAATGATTATATGGTGTTTTTTTCGCCGCCATATGAAAAAAAATGCCCAACAAAAAAAATAGATAAATATCCTCAAAGGATCGGCCTCATGAAAAAAACACCACAACAGCCCACCAACTCAAAGCAAGCTTTTCGTCACTGGTGTTTTTTTTCTTCCTAGGGAGTAATGTTTCCCTCAACAGTTTTTCGCTATTTTCCCTCCACTCCTGGAAGAATATCGTAATAGGTCTACGGCTACGGGGAGTTCTCCCGTATATGGAATTCCTTGAGTTTCTTTCGGGAGAAAAATCCTCAGTGAAAAAAATAGGGGAAAGGAAGTTGAAATTCAATTTTCCTTCCAAAAAGAAAAGGTACGAAAGTTAGGTCACAAAAAAAAAAACTAGAAGTTTCGGACCCGTATCTTATTAACGAACCGTGGCTTTAGAACCGTGGCTTTGGGAGCCCAAAACCCATGGCGACAGGAACTGGCGGAAAATGTATGTATGCATATGTATATATATATATGTGTATACATTGAACTAATATATCTATACATGTATTGAAAATATATATATATATAACTTATATAACATTCATACTTCACTATACCTACACGGTGTTTCCTTTTTTCAAATCTCAAAAAAAAAGAAAACATCGAAAATCCACTCCGAGAATACGATGACATGATGACCTTGAAATGCCAAGCGGCACTCATCATGGTATAAGTGCCATTCTCAATCATTGAGATCAGTCCACTGGAAGATCCAGCAGCCCAGGCAAATGCTATTGTACCTAATAGACCTTGCCACCAGAAAATCAGAGAAAAAAAAACGTATATACCTTCCATTGAATCCTGGTAGTTTAATAATTAGGGATCCTTGTCATGGTGTATTATAATCCCCATATAACTGGGTAGTATAATCCGAAACAATCAGGGTCTTTTTCATTGCTCAGGTGTCAAATGATTTATGACAATATCAACTTAAATGATCCACCCAATGATTTGAAAACCGAAAAAAAAAAAAACAACAACATAAACTACTGACGTCAACAGCAAAAAACTACTTTTTGAAAACTTGTGATATGGGATGGTTCAACTGGAAGATTTGTCATATGAAATCCATGCCTCTCAATTAATCTGGTTGGTGTTTTGAACGAACCCTTCTTTTTAAAATATGCGCGTTCGTCAAATAGGATCATATCATCTCCCCAGAAAAATCGGGGTAAAAATACTTGAGATATTTGAGTTGCCACCACCTGGTAATGGGGTGAGGTTCATTCCTTCATCCTGTTGCCAGCGACAGCTGAACCTAAGGAATTCCTGTCATGAGCTGTGAAAGTTCATCTTTGAGGCTTGGCTTCGATTATTATGATATGATATATGATATATGAAATATGAAATATGATATATGATATATGAAATATGAAATATGAAATATGATATATGAAATATGAAATATGATATATGATATGACATGATATGATACATGATATATGATATATGAAATATGATACATGATATATGATATGACATGATATGATACATGATATATGATATGACATGATATGATACATGATATATGATATGACATGATATGATACAATAAGATATGTAAGTTTTAGCACTTTTATGATGATCCCTTGAAAAAAACAACAATGCCTACCAATTGAAGGTTAAGAACTTAGGACAATCCCAAATGACCTTCTTCAAAGGTCAATCCTCCAAGGTTTGACAACCGAACTTCCTGAAAAATCAAAACAGCTATAGGTCATGTGGCTTCCAGGTATTATATATTGTACATGTATATATATATACATTAATTACAATATATTATGTACCATCAAAAGCTCCCGAAAATCTTTTCAAAAATTTTACACCCACAAAACAAGGTGCAGGTGGGTGAAAACAAACTCTTCCCACCTCCAATTCCACTGATCACACCACAAATCATTAGCAAGGGCAATCGTGATGACCACTCTGGTGTATTCCAGGTGCGTTGCCATCCTTCAAGTCCTTCTCACCAATGGCTGGGGGAAAGACCCAAAGGTGGGCCAAACGGATCGATCCAGTGGTAAATGGGGGGTTATAACTTGTACAAGCCCCTAGAAATGGCCGAAAATTCATGGGTAATTGGGGTGAAATAACTTCTCACCCTACTTATAGGAGAAAAGATTCAACCCATTGATAACTGGATCCAGGGCCCGCATTGGTAGGCTATGACCCAATAAATGTAATGCTCCTTGGGGTAGCTGTTACTGGGGCACTCCAATATCCAATATATTCCCATTTATTCCATTGTTTTTCAACCTTCCCTCACTAGATTTGCCGGATGTTTCTCTGTCTCAAGTCTTTCCATTTGGAAAGTGAAGGTTTTATGAAGCTTTTTGGGACATTCCAAGGCGGCTAAAAAAAATGGTCTGGAAGATTCGGGTTCAAAAGTAATGATCCAGCTAATCGAGCTGAAAATCATTGTCACATGAAGTCGACCGGTCGAATCTTCCCTCATTTACCTTCAAAACCTGAAAAATCCAAAAATAAAAAAGATAGGGGGGTGGTATCTGGCATGTCCTGTATTCACATTTTTCAACCCCCAATTTGAGATCGTGTGATTCTCCCAACATCGGTCCGTCGGTCCTAATCGCCATACATTGAAGAGTGGCGTGATGGCCGTCGTCAAGGTATAAACGAAGATGGTGATAGCGGCGCCTGCGTTCAAGATGCCCAACGAAAAACCCATCGCAGCTGCGGGTTTTTGTTTCTTTGATGTCTACTCCTTCCACGGAACCAACAAATCCCACCCTTGGGAAAAGTAAAATCATCTGCAAAACTACCTTTGGGATGGGATACTGTTAGTTCCAAGGAGGGCAGTTTGTTGGTCTAGTTTTTTCATTTACCCTCCCCACCCAACGGATATGCTGGCGACCGTCACCACTAGGAATGTATACATTACATTTGTCGTTTTTTTGGGGGAATCAAACATGGCATCCGGGGCCCCGGAAATGTCAAACCTCCAGGGTACCATGGGAGGCTTAAAGCTTAGCGCCTGTGCCACTTTATATAGTGGTTAGGTCAAGCACCGCAAATCCCAATGGGCAATTTCATAAGGAACCCTTATAACCCGTTATTCGAGAGTAAGCCCAAAAAATGACTGCTGCCAAGTTTGATTCCCGCAGTTGAAACAAGCAAGAGCCTGGTGCGTAGTTAAACTTGAAAAATACAAAGTCTATCTACATCTTTGTCCCAAGCCAACCGGTAAACTCGGTAAACCAACATCCCCTTTCACAAGTCATCAATCCCATGTTCAACATTACATCCTTTTAAGCGCACCCTTCAACGGGTCGTTCTGCCACGTTCTGCCAAGGGACGCACTCCGCGGTTCGCGTTCGTGGCACCTTCCACCCCCACACGTTTTCCCAAAACGCCAAAGGCCTCATCAAGCATTTTCGGAGAGAGAGAGAGAGAGAATCCAATTTTAACGTTATTCATGTCATTATACATATTTATTTAATGCATTGATTTATGTGTTTGACTGTTTTTTTTAATTCATGTGTATACCAACAGCAGAAATGTACATAAATATGTAAGCAATATTTACGGTTACCGCTTGCCACCCCCAATCGCCAAGTGAAAGCCTAAAAAAAAATGTCGAAATCGTGTACTTCCAGTGCTTTATGGTTTGGTTCCTCTCTTCGACATCAGAAGTGTTTGGTACCTTTACCAAAACAGTACTTAAAAAAGATTCTGGTGGATGAAAATCATGTATACGCAGCATGTGAAGTCCCGACGCGACATCCATACAAAAAAGGATGGCTAGTTCCAATCCGGCCATGGGCCAGAAGCAGTTTTTTCCGACCAAGTGGCCCACAAGAAACCTCCCGAGGCTGCTATTAGCAGCGGCACCAGAGTCGTCATCGAAAACACGCTGGAGCAAGCAACAAACCAAAGACCAACTTCCTTCCAAGAAATCTAGAAATCTATGTATGTAGCCTTTAACCAGAAGATCGCCAGATGCATTAGCAGATGTATTTGCGAAAAGTCTGTGGAACTACGGAGTGAGTATGATGGGGGGGCGGGTACCAAAACCCAGCCAAAAAAATATGTAGCCCCACTTGATCCAGACTGTTTCAAACCTTATCTCTTTCAGATCTGCTTGAGCCTTTAAGTGCTTCTTGCTGTTCAACGTCCCCCCCTTTCACCTATGGAAACCCTGAGCCCAACGAAATGCATAACAAGCTACAGCAGCCACAAATCTATCCCTTACACCCCCGAAAACTAACGAATGTCCCCTATTTGAAGGAACTAATTTCATCAGGAACTACATCTGGAAAATCTCACGGGAGAAAATTTGTCGGTCTTCGGGGACGTACCTTCCCCCCACCCATCCCAGCCAAATCCTCGAGTCACTCCTGCTTTTTTGTGTACCTAAAATGACCAACGCATTTGCCCCTAAGCGCCAGCTATGGGATTTGATCCCAGTAGCAGCCCCTGGAAAGTTGAGGTCGAAAGGCCGGTGACAGATTCCTGAATTCAATTCTCCAAGGGATTTTCGTATGATTTTGAAATTTACCACAACCTGGAAAGACTAAAGAGGGAAAGGTATATACCCCCATTTTTGTTCAAACTCAAAACTGGATTGCTTTTAAAAGCAAACTGGGAGGAATTTGCAAGTTGGATGGAAGTTTCCAAGGAAGTTTTCCAGGACAATTGAAACTTCAGTACTTCCTGCCATCGAGCTGGACCCGTGACAATCAGCATAGCCGCGTTTCGGCGGCTGCTGGGTGAAACGTGCAACGGTTTTTTTCGGTGTAGCAGGGTACGAAAAAGGAAGCGATGGAAGAAGTCCCTGTTTTTGTTTTCCGAGTTTAAATACAGAGAAATATGTGTGTATATATAAATATATATGAATATACATATGGAATGTAAAGTGAATTCACTATGTATGTGTAATTCTTGTCTTATATAATAAAGATGACATAACCCCCCCCCTTACTATCTACGACTTCGTACCCTGAACCTCCTTAAGGCGGTTTAGGAGACCTCAAGGTGCAATCCTTGGTTGTTCCTTTTCAATCACCATTGGAGAATCTGCAAGCCTTCATGATTCATGTGCTACACAGAAAGCATCAAGAAATGACATCAACCAATTTTATGGTTGGTTCCAATGATATGTACTCGAAAAAAAAAAAAACTAAGATCCAACAAGCAAAAAACATGGGAAAATACGACTCCCTTTTCAACACACACCCCTGTTTGTTGGGTGGAAAGTTTTCAGCCACCATTTTTCCCGAATCATGATTTCCCCTATGGTCTCTAAAACGTCACGAGCTCACTTTTCGACTGGGCACCTTTAAAGATGCCTCAGAGGGAGATTCGGAAAAATTCACTCCAATCATTGAGGCGTTGTGGAGGGAGCTGCAAAACACTTTGGAAAAGGTCAAGCTTTTTGAAACCTTTTTACATCCTTTTACCCTCCCCAAGTTTAACATGGAACCTGAAAATGGCAGCCTGGAATAGGATATTCCTTTTGGAAACCATCATTTTCAGGTTCCATGTTAAACTTGGGGAGGGTAAATGTAAAAAAGCAATGGCTGCCATGAAACGTCTGTTTTTTTTGGGGTGAATCCGCATCCAGCGGATTGGAGTGAAAAATGCGAAGATGAATCCAAAACGACCAAAAGAAGAAGTACTGCAAGCTTTGATTTGACTGTTCGCTAAAAGAATAATGTCCCCATTTCAGAAATGTTGGAGAACTGGGTGAACCATAGGAGTGAACTCCCAACCAACGAATGTTCAAGCTGCTTGAAGGGAATCTTCTGCTCAAACCCACTCAAAACCCACCCATTTCCACCGTGGCAAAGGGACGTTGTTTCCCCAGAGACCAGGGGAATTTGGACTTGTCGACTACACACCTTTCCCTTGTGACCTGTTTTCAACATTTCAGCAACCTGAGATGTTTGCTTGGTGTTGGAATAAATCACCAGTCAAAGGAGGTTGTTTTGCTGTTTGGTTGAGATATATGAGTCGCCTCATTGCTTTTTGGTCAAGATGTTCATAGCTGTCAACCAAAAAAGAACCTGCTCCCACAAAGATTAACATGAAACTTGAAGCCAATCCTTCATCAAGAAGCGCCTCTTAAAGGTAAATTTACCCCCCCTGTCACCACTGAAACACCTTGAATCAACTTCATCCCAAACATCTTATGGACGGTTTTTTTTACAAGAAAATATCCCAAATTCAAACCACCACCCCAACCATCCCCACCACCATCCCACCAGGGTCAACTTTGTGAAACCCCGACTGAAGCAGAAGGTAACGGCACCGGCACAGGGTTCGGGACCACCAGACTTTTCGTCAGCAAAGCTGCCAAGTCTTTAGCCTCGAGATGAGAATCAGGTGGTTTTTATATGGATGTTTCTACGAAAATCGTGGGTAAACTCCCCCCCAAATCATCCATTTTTAACCAGGGGTGTTGTCCATTCTTTTCACCATCCATTTTGGGGGAAAAACCCCTATTTTTGGAAACACCCATATGGGAAGGTGAAACAAAACATACTGTTGATGGCAACCAGAAATCCGGTAAACTCACCAGTTGAGGAACCCGGTAGTTTATCCTATTATTGACAAGGCTTTCTTAGAATATAGCTATCGAAATCCTTAGTTTTGAGGTATTGAAAAGGAAAACAAACTACTGATCTATTGAGTTGATGATTATCCCCAACATATTACTTATATACCCAACGGTCAACCTCTTCTTTCGGGGGTTGACTCGTTGGGGACGATCACATGGGACCCACCAAAAGGGAAAAGGAAAGTCATCGACTCAAAAGTGCCGACTGGTAGGGGATATGTTCATTCCCTACAGGGTATATATCTGGCCAAATCATAATATGTCACCTTCACCTACATTTCCCTGAACCAAGGGGATTTCCCTTCCAACTTGCTACCTTTTGGGGGTGAGGTCGGGTGAGGTCGCTATAAATTGACCAGATATATATATATATATATATATATATGTATATATATGTATATATATATATACACGTGTATGTATATAAGTATAAGAAAAATGTGTATCATGAATAAAAATGTGTATTATAAATATGAATATATATGTATATAGATTATATATATTACAAGTAGACAGATGTGTGTGTGTGTGTGTGGTTGATTCATCATGAATAAATTGTATTGTGGACATAATAACTGTGCTGGTTTGTATGATGAAACTAATCATTTTGAATATCTAAGCAAACAATGATAATTATACTGTATATTATATATGTATCTATATACTGCTTTTAGAACAGAGCGCACCATGTATGCATCTGAATATCAGGGACACTATAAAGAGCATGGGATTTTCAAGAAATGATGGGAGACCCCACTTCGAGACCCGAGTCGTTCTGAACAATGAATGGGAAAAGAAAAACCATCGCCCCTTTTGTTGGGTCATGTTGGGTTTGCTCATTTATAACCCCCCCTCAAAAAAAAATAGCATCTGTTTGGCAGATACCGCAGATACCACTACGACCTCTTTTGTCGCAAGCAATTCGGGAATTCCTGGGATCAAACCACGGCAGAAACTCCCCTCAACCCCCCAACTCCAAGCGGTTTTCTTGGCGAAGCAGACCGTAGCACCAATGCCCTGCGGTTCGACCACATCGTCTTCTACACCTTCCATCGGATGACCTTCCAAGGGGGCGGGTAAAAACTAAATCCATAGGATTTGGATTCCGTTGATTCAATGGAGCCACGACCTACTTTCCATTGAATCCTGGTTGTTTTTCTTGTGATCCGTATAACGGTTTGCAATTACAATTTTATAATCCCCATAGAACTGGGCAGTATAATCCCCCATGTACCCTAAACAACCCGGGTGTTGTTCATTGCTCAACTGTTTGTTGAATAAACGCCCAGGTGTTGGAGGGTTTGGGATGTTTTTGATGGAGCTCAAAATCAAGCTGCAATGAAAGAAATTCAACAATATGAACTCATGGGTGGAGAAGAATGCATTAAAAAACTCTTGGACCAGGGGAGAGAACTAACTAACTACACGCCAAATTTTG
This sequence comes from Breviolum minutum Mf 1.05b.01, assembly GCA_000507305.1. Classification (NCBI taxonomy): domain Eukaryota; class Dinophyceae; order Suessiales; family Symbiodiniaceae; genus Breviolum; species Breviolum minutum. The sequence goes on from DF239032.1 coordinate 37,137, forward strand.
TGAAATGCTGGTCAGAGATCAAGTCATTTTCCTCCTTGCCAGGGGGCTTCAAATCAGGGGAAGAGGGGTATTGTGACAAATGATGTCCCTGAGAAACAAACTCAAGTTTCACCCTTGCTGGATGTGCATACAAATGTGTGTGTGTATGTATATATATATATATACATATACTCACTATTATATGTATATATAAATATATGTAATATATATCTATACATTTCCCACATATACATACACTATATGTATCTATACGGGTTTATGAATATACATACAACACATAAAAGCCGTTATTGCCATCATTCTACAGTAAACCCCCTTTTCAGGGTAATGTCTAACAAACCCACCACCTTTCTAAACAAAACAAGTCAAAAAGTTCCATCAGAAGCCCACCAAGCATCCCGGCTCACACAAGGGGCCGGAGCTGCCGACAGGTACGGAGCCTGATATACCACCAAGGCTATCCGGCGGCCAGGTTTTCCCAAAAGGCAGCGAGGGGGAACAAACCGAGGAAACCCAGGAAGCAGCTTCAGGGATTTTCGTTGGAACTGACTGCCCCCGACCGAGCGGACAATCTCCTCAGCATCCTGTGATGAAGGTGCAAGCACCTGAAAAAACGGATCCATCACTCTGTCGGGCCAGAGATGATAGGATGAAATGCTTGATGGACAGATTTTTGGAGGGGGAGGAAACTAGCTGATGTATTTAAATTTACATGTGCCACATTTCCTTCCTTCAAGCAACAATTCACCTCGAAGAAACTGCCCACCAAGCTGGAAAACAATCAGCAACAAACCTTCCCTGCAAAACAATCAAACTAACATAGCACCTAAAAATGGGTGGTTGGAAGACAATCCTTTCTTTCCTGTTTGGGTTTGGAAGGTAACAACTTTCACGGGTAAAAACTTGCTGTTAAGTTTTCACGGGTGGTGCCGCTGTTGGCCCCCCGACAAGCTTTTGTGGCTTCACCACCTGGCGGTGGTAAAATTCTGACGGGACAGACGGAGCATCGACTCAGGTGGGATTGGATTTTTTTGTTGGTTTTTGCCTCAAGGATGTGAAGTTGTTTCATTTTTTGCAACAAAAAAATTATGAAACACGGAACCTTTTTTTTTGAAAAAAAGCTGAAAAATTAGTGATTCTAGAAGAAAAATGGGCAGACGTTTTTTTTACTGTTTTACGCTTTCACACTGTGACCTTGTGGGTTTTTCAGGGAGGAAGGCGCAGTTGTGGGTTTTCTGGTTTCTTTCCGTCTGCCGGCCCTCAAAACTTCCTTCCAAACCACAAGCTTTCAGGTTCCATACTGTTGATGGCAACCAGAAATCCGGCGATCACCAGTTGAGCTTGGTAGTTTCTCCCATTATTTACAAGCTTTTAGCACCATCCCAGGTGGTGATCGCCGGATTTCTGAACCATCATTATCAAACTTCGGGAGGTTTGTTCAAATATGCAGGTGGGGAGAAATGCAGCTTCATAATGTGCAAAGACTTGGGAAATGTGGTACCAGCATCATTTGTTGAACTCCATTCCCAAAATATTTATGAATCCTAGGTTATCTTAGGCCAGAAATTTGGAATCCTACAAGCTGCCATCTTTCCAACCTCTCAACCCCAACCCGGCCGCACATCCATCCATCCACCCGAGGCGGGGACCCCCAGGTCATCCATCCACCCACATCGACCCAAGCGCCTTCTTGGCAGGTTTCCGCTTGCCTCCACAGGGACCGGCGCTCAAGGCCCGCCTGTTCGAACGCCTCAAAAAAGGGGGGAGGTGAGTTCTTCGACAGCTGGAGGCTACAAACCGGAGATTTACCCCCTTGGCTCAAAACAACTTTGGAAGGAAAATTGTTTTGGAAGAAACCTGAAACCTACAACTTTGCCATTTTTTTAATGTGAAACGTTGCATTGTTCGATTTTTTTGGGGGGGTGGCAAAAAAACACTTGTTCAATCTTTTTCACCCCTTTCAGATTTTTGATCCTCAGATTTCACTCCCGCCAAGTTGCTGTCGCATCCTTTGCTCGATGTGAGCCCTTGGTGCTGACTTCCACCCATCAAAACACGGGGAAGAAATATGGAGATCTTGATGGCTTGGTGGAGGTTTTCATAATGGTTGATGGACCGTTTTTATGGTGGCAAATGATTCTTCTTAAGCTTCTTTATCATAGCACTTGATCAATCATTGTCAACCAAAGATCATTGCAAGCACGCCATGATGCTGCTTCCTGCAAGTACCATGATCCATGAAACCAGCATGATTTTTTTCTGAGCATTGAGCATTACCCCGAATGGTTATATGAACCTGTTAACACGGCATTCTGGAAATTCAATGATCCCTGAAATATGCATGAATATGCCATGGAAAATCAACAGTTGGCTATTTTCTTTACCTTTTGTTACTCAATTTTCAGGATGGGCGCTGAGAAATCCTGCACCCACTGAAAGGATCTAATGTCCAAGGGAACTAACATATCTCCCTAAATAAATGGCATCTTTGAAGATGATGTTTCCTTTTCCCCAAGTTGGGATATGTTAGTTTCCTGCCGGGGGTTAAACCTAAACCCTCGTCCCAAATCACGTGAGATTTTCACCATCCAAGCTCAACTGGTAACCATTCCCCCCGCTTGGATCTCCCGTGCCAATGGTGCGGCGTGCAGCCCGTGGGATCTTGGGAGACCTGCGCCTTCTCCTTCCAAGGGCGAAGGACGGTCAAGGGGCAAATGGATCATTGCAAATTGGTTGATGACCTTCCATAAATGGGGGTTTCCTAAAATGGTGGTACCCAACAACAAGTAACTATTGGTTTTCCTACTAAAATGATCATTTTGGGGTGTTTTGGGGGCACCACCATTTTAAGAAACACCCAAATAGAGAAACAAATATTTGAATTGAAACCTCACCTTTTTAAAATCTGATCTTAGATGAGTCTTTTGGTCTATAGTTCGATTCATTTAATTTTAAAAAAAGACAACCAAATGAAAAAAAAAACTGGCTTCAAAAAAATGACAGTAAAGGCGTCCTGTCATAGCTATCTTTTTTTTTAAATCAAATCTATCCCTCCGAATCTCATGCACACCTTTAAGGCCATCGACAATAGGGCCATCTCCGGAAAATCGCCCCCGTCTCTCGGCACCTCTTCGCTCAAGAGTTGCCACATGATTTGCTTATCACCATGGGCTCCTCGACCTTGAAAACAACGCTCGGAACCCGAAGATAATTTGGGACGAAGGCCTTTCCCCATCCGGGATGGAGGCAGTCGAAGTGTCATTCTTGGTGCCAAAAACCATAACCAAACCGCCGGGATTTTTTGGGGTGCCAAAAGAAAAACGACCGGCTTTTCACAAAATCCTTCCGGAAAAAATGTGGATGGCAAGTGGCAAGACTTAAATGGCTATTTGCGAAGAGATCTGGTTGGTGGTTGAACCAACCCTTTGAAAAATGTGATCGTCAAAATGGGAAATCTTCCCCAAAGTTCGGGGTGAAAATTCCAAAAACATTTGAGTTGCCACCATCTAGAGATATATTTCAACTGGTGCAACTGCTGGATTTCTGAACCATCCACCAATCTCTTGCAGATTTGATCCCCACCAACCCTTCGCCTGCAGCACCATGCGTTGGAGTCCAGCCATCTTTCGCTAGGATCTCAATCGCTGCATTCCTCAGCTTGGATGTTTCCTTCATCTTTAGGGGTTATAACCCATATTCTTAGGGCTTAAAACCTTGATTTTCATGGTTTTGGGGTCCAAGAAGGGTGGTTAAGTTTTTTTGGGGGGTTGGCTTGGTGGGGTTGCTTTCATTGGTTTGCCTTCAGTAGGAGATTGAATCATCTAATCATACTTCTGAAATCTCAGCGCTCTTCTTGTCAGTTGTGGCACACACAACTCAACTACACAGCTCTCATGGGCGGTTCAATAGAATAAATCTAAGAAAAATAAAAATGTGGCGTATGATGTGTATGTAGTTATGTAAAATATATCGACACATATATACATATATGTGTATAAAATATATATATATACATATTTGTACACAAATAGAACCCCAAGTGACCTCTCTTGTGATGGGTTGACCCTTCCATTTTCAGGGGTCAAATGCTTCAAACCTAATTGTCAGATCCCAGGTGTATATGAAATATAGATTTGTTCATATCCTTTCCACATAAATCGTATGTATGTATGTAGTACCCTCCCGAAAGCTACCATGACAATGGAAAAAACAACCCCCCCTTTTCTGTTAGCAATGCTGATATTCCTTCCATTGCCATGCTAGTTTTCGTGGGTGTATATATTTTTGATATAATTATGATATTGATGGTATTGATTATGTGTCACTATGTGTTTTCCACCTAGCCCCAAGGACATCCCCACTGAGTTGCCAGGCCCTCTGAATTCCAAGATCACTGGAAAGCCGAAGCTGGTCGAGACATATTTGGTCCTGTATGCTACCAGGGCTGAAGCTCGTGCTCAGTACTTCATCATCATCATAATAATAATAATAATAATCATCATCATCATCATCATCAGCCATTCCATTCTATCTAAAAATTCCTGAACTCACGCCACTCCGCTAAACCCCAACCTCGTGGAAGATCATCCCATTCCTTCAACTTACCCCACTGAGCTTGCATCAAAATCTCTGCTCAAATAACTCTGATGTTTCTCCCGCAACTTGAGCCCCTTAGCAGTTATAAGTGGAGTTATAACCCTTATAAATGGCCTTATAAATGGGTAACTGGGGTTATTTCACCCCTATATATAAGTGGAGTTATAAGTATAACCCTACTTATACTTGCTCAAAAGTAGCCCATCTTGTACTAGCCATCCCAAGTGTTTTTTCTTCAAATCCTTAAGGATTCCAAGATGTTCTTGTTCAACGGTGGCGGCTGACGATAACTCAGGAAGCCGGTTCCGCTACAAGCCTGACAAACGACACGGTGGGGAAGATGTGTTTTCCTATTGAAAATGAGTATATTTCATTGCAAAGGTTAAATTCTTCAGAAATCCATCTAACCACCTGGGATGTATATAAAAATAATTAAAACATGGAATCTTCTCAACTGTCAACTGCTGACCACTTGGATTTCTCTAACCAGTATGTTAGTTCACCCGAAACTCCTTTCCCATCAACAAAAAAACTCCACACCTTTTCCCAGCTCCAAGGTTCCCCAGCCTCCAATCGATCCCCAGGCATCAATCCCGCTTCTTCGGCCTTGCTTCCCATGGGGACGCACAGCACTGTGGCCTCACTTGGCGTGTCTTGGGATCGGTTTTTTTCATATGACACCAAAAGCCCAAACTTCAAGCAATATTCTATGTTTAATATATATATATATATATATATTGGGAAAATCCTTCAAAAATTACCATAAAAATGTTGCATTGCTGTTGGTTTGATCCCACCCAACATGGGTAATTTAATGATCCCTGTTTGTAACAACAGGAAGAAACTCACCAAAAATAATGTGTTCTTCATCTTTGGTAGCTACTGGTCATGTGTTACCACAGCTTTGTCTTTTAAACACCGGGTTTCACTGACCTCCCATCTTCCCTTCACAAAATGGGTCACAAAAAATGGGTAACGGTCCGGCCTCCGTGTCTTCGGCGGACTTGAGACCACCCACCACCTGGATTCCAATGATGATCTCACGGGCACCAGGGTTTTCGATGATGGCCAAAGTTTAGGAGCCGAGCTTTCGGTGAAGAATATGCAAAACTGGTTGGTGGTTGAACAAACCCAACCCATCTGAAAAATATTATGAGTCAAAATAGGAATCTTCCCCAAAGTTCGGGGTGCAAATTTAAAAAAATATTTGAGTTGCCACCACCTAGTGAAGGTTACTCTTCCTCCCATCATGGTTCAGTGGAGAATGGGTCCCTCCCTAGAAGACGATCGTTTCCTCTAGGGTCATTTTGAACCACTGAACCATGATTATGGGAGGAAGGTTGGTAAAGTTGCATCTCAAGATGATGAAAACATCCTGTTTTTTTGCTGGAGTGGAGTCCAATCAGAATTCAGAATAAAAAAATGGGAGAATGGGGTCACCATATTCAATCTTTTTTAGTCCATGGTCGTTTGGTGGTGAAGGTTGGGTTAATATTCGAAGAAGTCTAAATCTTTCGAGGAGACCTCTCCTTCCAACCAACATCTTTCAGAATCAAACTGATTCCTTCACAGAAGGAATCACTCACCAACCGGAAATCCAAACCATCCAAACTTGGCCGTCCATATGAAACTCAACAAGTGGCTCGAGTCAAGGGATTTTTTTTCCGCCAACGACAAGTGGCTCACTTTTTGGGGTCACTTAGTTTCAATGGATTCCAATCCCCCACAACAATCACATCCCGGATTTCATCCAACAGCCCGGTTTTTCACCCAAAAGTTTCAGGTTACCTCATATGGAGGGTTTCCGGGTAACCTTGTAAGGCTATTTGGGGGGGGGGGGGGGTTTCCCGTACATCAGCCTTACATAAAGCTTGTATAGGTGAGGATCCCTCCATTTTTGGGTACCTGAACTGTTTTGGTGGATTTTGGGCAATACGAACGGAACCCCATGCCAACACAGGAGGTCCAACCGGGGGCCCCACCTGTACACCAAGCTCCATATCGTGCAACATCTCCTCAAACGATGTTGCGATGAGGGAGCCCAACCCTTACACCCAAGGTTGGTGTATCAGCGCAACTACCCTCCCTGAAACTGACGTAGCCGTGGAAAATCCACCGTTTTGATGGTATTTTACCAGGAAAGATGGGGGATTTTCAGGGGCTATGTTAGTTTCACGGAGGGTAAACTTTTGTGGAACATTGACTTTTGAAGTGGCCTTGGTTGCACTGGCTGCCTACCATCTGGCCCTTTGATGGCATTGAATCGATCCTTTCAGAAAAACGGCCTCCTATGACTGAACTTGGTCGCCAAACGAAAGAAGAAAAAGCTTGAATAAAAACACACAACCCAACATGTAAGTACCAATCTTCTAAATGTACTTGTAGAAGCAAGTATACATACATCTTCAGAATAAAATCTCATGTTGGGGATATTCTTCGGGCTTCATTTTTGTACCATATTTCTCACCCAAACCTCCATCGAGTAGGTTGACCGGACTGAGACCAGGACGTCAGGGTTGGGTACATCTTCTCACCCAAACCCGAATATCCGAATCACCCAAAGGGGGGGCACCAGGGACTGTCACTCCTCTTCGGTGCTGTAGACCAAGTTCTTCAAGGAAAAGGCTTTGGGATCTCTATACAACTGTAGCACCTGAAGATCGCCGTTTTGGTCCGGTTTTTTTTTTTGAAACACTGAAAACATAGGGCCCGGGGTAGGCGTGGATATGGCAAGATTCATGTTGCAAATGCTAGATATGCAGTGTTGTTTCTAGGGGATTGTGGTGATTCACCTCCTAAAAAAAGCTCAGATCCGATCCTTGTCACAGCAGTTTTCTGGAGAACATGCTTTTCGCAGGGGTATGTGTCCCTTGTTTGGCATTTGCCTTAGCCAGTGCACAATCGGAAAAACAAACTTCCGGAACCTTCTACCCACTTAAAACTGAGGTGATTTGTAAGACTTACTGAGGCGATTTGCTATATCTCCCTTACATACACAGTACCGGATGGGCCTATGACTGTCACACATCATCGCACTTCAGCTGGGCGATCAAGGCCAACGAGTTGATCCCCCTTGGGACCCACCCCCCCTTTCAAAAGGCACCTTGGAAATGAAGACAGCGTCACCCGACATCACGGCATGATGTAAGGCTGAAAAGCCATGTGCATCAGTCAAACCCAAGAGGAAAGGATAATGGGCCACCATCGCACGCACCTGGAAAATGGTGCGACAGGGGGAAGAAGTTGGTTGCTTCTCACCAAAACCCGTGCTTGATTGAAATTAAGAACACATGTGTTTTTCCCTATTTGGAAAAGAATCTTTACAAGCAACAAACATTTGGATATATTTATTTTGTGGGTCTGACAAAACTGAAGAGGTTTTTTGAAACATCAAATTGTTGGTCAAAAATGTTGCTGGGATTTAGATCTTCATTTCAATTTACACCTGGTTTTAGATCCCAGAAAAATACCGCAACTTCACAAGTTTGAAAGAAAAAAACTGCAATACCAGTCTGTAATAAAACAATACATGGAAGACATGGAAGACACGTGTTTTCACTTATTGGCTTTGTTATCAAAACATCATTGTTTTGATTGCAACAAAGTGGTGGAAAAAAGCTGCAACAAATCCATCATCCATGCAACATTAATTGGCAAGCCGGCAAGCCTAATTTTCAAGATGGATTGTCTCAAGATATGTGTCGAAACGGGGTTGATTCTTCATTCGCTCCCTGGTTTTGATTGCTCCATTCACCCAACGCACAGGGCGGCCTCTCGAAAGTTGCCTGCTTCACAGTAGGCAAAGAGATCCTGCAATCCGTAACAACGTTGAAGACCAAAACCATGCTGCCGACTGAAAATTTGGAGGAATGCACATAGACTTGTAGGTTCTTCACGAAAGATACAGAGTGTGTATATATATATATATCATATTTGTATGTATGTGTGTATCTATATATATATATATCAGGGCAAAATATGGCAATTTACCCAAACTGGAAAACTATGGAACACAGAATCATCTTCAACCCCCCCTCCTTTTTCAGATGCCACTGGTTCAGTGGAAAATGGATCCCTCGAAGAGCAGTTTTTTCTCTATGCTCTGCACTACACAAAAACCATGCGATGCGAGGAAATAAATCATCTTCCAATAACCATCGTTTTGATACATTTCGAAAAAAAAAAATCTAGATCTGATAAGCACTTCAAAATCATGTCTATGCTACCAAAACGGCCAACCTGTTCGTCCAAACTTTACCCATTCAATTCTCGCAAAAAAGAAAAAAAAACTTCCCTGGCAACTTCTTCACCCTTCCCAGTGAAAAAAAAATCAAACAACATATCCCACCCAAACCGGGAGTTTCAACGCCAGAAACCTCATCATTATCATCCTTTACTACTCAAACAAACCCCATGCCTTTTAAAAGGCCGGTGTGGAATATTGGATTTTTCTTCCACCTCCACGTTCCCCTGGTGGAGGCGTTCCCGGTGACTTCGGCTTCGGAAAAACTCCCACAGGGGCCTTTAACTTGGCCATGTCTTTGTCCAGCTTGGGTTTTTTGATGCGTCCCTTCACATCAGCACCTCAGTTTTTCACTTCGGTGGAAAAGGTTTCTGAAATTTTGAATGATGTTTTCTAGGTGTCCCCACGAGATGTCGTTGTTGTTGCTTGTTGTTGTTGTTGTTGTTGTTGTTGTTGTTGTTGTTGTTGTTGTTGTTGTTGTTGTTGTTGTTGTTGTTGTTGTTGTTGTTGTTTCCATTTTTTGTGCACATGGTTTTGTTTTTTTCTAAAACAAGTGCGTTTTTGTTGTTGCAGACTAAAGTTAGTTTAGGACCGTCGCAAGGGAGTATTAGGAAGGGAGTATTGGGAAGGGACATTGGAAGTCTATTGCCAACCTTTCGACAAAGGGTTCTCGGCCAGCAAAGGATAGCCATTGCAATTTGGCCCACTAAATCAGGCCATCTTCAAATCACATCTCCCAAAACTATGTCATGCCAAATTCCTTGATCATCAAAGGCACAAAATAAAATGATGTCTGATACTATGAAGAGCTTACAAGATCTGGGAGAACTGCAAGTAATTAAGTTGTAATACCATACTAGTTCTGTCACCCAAACCAGCGGTATGGGATAGTCGTGGCCCGATGTGCCCTAGGAGTTGGGATGACATAGTGAACATGCCATGAATTCGCCATTCAACCAACATGGCGATCGCTGGAAATTCACCTTTTCCAATAGGAAATACATCTTCAAAAGGTACATGTTTCAATTGCTATGTTAATTTATCCGGACTGCATCATAATGAAAATCTAACGATTTTCGTAGCAGAACCCCAATTTTCACCAACCATGTCCGCCCCAAAAACATCCCCAAGGTCATTTGCCCCTCCCTTGGTTGAACCAAGGGACGCTGATAGTAGCCCACATCTCCCGGAATTGGATACCTATAAGCAGAAAGTTTGAGGTCATACTTGTTCGTGGCCAACAAAATATCGAATCTTGCGGACCCAAACAACAAGAAATCAGACCCAGGCCATACGTAGCACTCTATGGTTTTTTCCAGGTCAAAAGTTTGATGATTTTGGATGCTGGCATCCAAAAATTTCATCAAAACATGTGTACAAACGTACTCGAAATCATCCCTTCCACCTTTTTTTTGTCTTTTTGCTTTTGAGTGGAGACACCCTCCATGATAGTGAAATTCAGCTACTACCAGCTATATGGGCATGATCCCAAAAAAAGGATCCTGCGGAAATGACAAAAAAAAAAATAAAAAAAAAACATGAGTGAAACTTGGTGAAGTTGGAAATCCCCCAGGTGGGAAAACTGGGTCTATTTTACCACCGTTCAACTGTTTGCTCCATCCTAGTCGATCGCTTTTTTTTGAAACACGGGGCAACATCCTTGTCTTTTTGCAGAAAAAAATGGCCGCCAAACTGGGGGCCAAAAATCACTCCGTCCGACCAACTGACTTGACATTTTCTGTCAGCTTTTTCTGACTTGTTATTAGTCATAGTCCATTTTATGTTGAGGATATAGGAATCCAATCAAGGTTTATTCGGTCTGCATTTTCCCAACCCCAAAAACAACAAGCTGAAACTCATCTTCCCAAGCTACAAAATCAACACATTCCTCCCCACCTTAGACCCGCCGCAACGCGCAACGCGCAACGCTGCGTTCCCAACGCAGACCCGCAACGCAAGGGACCAAAGTGAGTTTCATCAAGTGCTGATGGTGTAGATGCTTTTTCTCCAGGTAGGAAAAAGCATCCGAAAGAACCATATGTGCTAAAGGGTCATGTTACTTCAAGTCATG